>CM041636.1:33561005-33674469 GCA_023333625.1 Bothriochloa decipiens | reverse complement strand
GACCATGGAAACTAACTCATCCGCGCATCCGCGGGTGGGATTAGGACCTATCCTCACCTATTAGACAGTAGGGACACGACATAGATGCAATTGATAGTCACATTACTTCATGTTATATATCTGTTAAAGGATGGAAGACCGTGAGTGGATGTACGCAATGCAGCGGGACTGGTCATTTATAATCAAGGTCGATGAATTCTTAGAGCATGCATTTGGCGAGAGTGCGGAAGGCCATTCTCTAGTTTTTTGTCCTTGCAAGCGTTGTGCCAACAGAAGAAGGAAAGATAAGTTAACCATGGGTCAACATATTTTGAAGTATGGATTTACTCTGGGCTACCACCGGTGGTACCACCATGGTGAAGCTGATCGTATCAGAGACGAGGTGGTAAGACCATGGCTCGAGGCTTTTGATAATGATGCCAGGGTAGCAGACATGCTGTTTGACACTCAGCAAGCTTAGTTCGCTAAAGGCCGTGATAAGGCAGAGACTAAGGCTGCCGCAGATGCCTTCTACTGGATGTTGGACTCAGCACAGAGACCATTTCACGATCATACTATTGTTTCTCAGTTGGATGCCATTGGTCGCATTATGGGGTTGAAGGCTGAGTTAAATCTAAGTCGAGAAGGCTTCGACAAGATGGTGGCCGTGTGGAGCGGTATGCTACCGATGACACACATTATGCCGAAGAACTTGTACGAGTCAGAGAAGCTTCTTCTTGGACTGAAGATGTCGTATGACAAGATACATGCGTGTCCGAAGGGGTGCGTCCTATTTAGGAAAGAACACGTGGGTGCAAAGTACTGCCCGAAGTGTGAATCCTCCAGGTACATGGAGGTAGACTCGGGCGATGGCCATAAGAAGCAGCTTAAGATCCCCACGAGTGTCCTACGACACCTTCCATTCCTCCCGAGGCTCCAACGGTTATTCATGACCGAGGAACTGGCAAAACAGATGACATGGCACAAAAACGGCATGCGGTACAATCCTGACAATATGGTACATCCATCCCATGCTGATGCATGGCAGTACTTCAATGCGCGGCATCATCTCAGAGCAGAGGAGGCTTGTAATGTATGTGTCACACTGGCAACAGATGGGTTCAATCCATATGGTATGATGGCTGCACCTTACACATGTTGGCCCGTGTTCGTCATCCCCCTGAACCTCCCCCCGGTGTCTCTTTTCAACGGCATACTGTCTTCCTGACGTTGATCATTCCTAGACACCCGGGGAGTAATATGGGTGTCTTCATGGAGCCTGTGATAGATGAATTGATCCATACTTGGGACAAAGGGGTATGGACATACGACTAAGCTACGAAGGAAACCTTCAAGATGCATGTCTGGTACCACTACTCCTTGCATGACTTCCTAGCGTACGGGTTATTCAAGGGATGGTGTGTTCATGGGAAGTTCCCATGCCCAATATGCATGGAAGCTATGAGGTTTACATGGTTGAAGTCCGGTGGCAAGTATTCGTTGTTTGACAAACATCGTCAATTCCTCCCTCTTGACCATCCATTCAGAGCAGACGTCAAGAGCTTTATGAAAGGTGTCAAAGTGACGGACCCTAGACCACGCTTGAGGACTGAGGCCGAGGTTCGTGCTCAAATAGACACTCTCGTGCCCAAAGAAGAAGGTGGTTTCGGGGGATATGGTGAGCAACATTAGTGGACTCATAAGTCTGGTTTGACGAGGCTCCCCTATTTCGATGACCTCCTACTGCCTCATAACATTGATGTCATGCACACTAAAAATAATATTGCCAAGGCACTTTTCGGAATGCTCATGGCCACTGACAAGTCAACAATAAGGCTAGAGTGGACCTAGAGAGGTTGTGCGATAGGCCGAACCTAGAGATGCAGCCTCCTGCAACAGGAAAGCAGTGGGGAAGGCCTAAGGCCCCCTATGTCTTGAATATCAATCAAAGGAGGGAAGTACTTCGATGGATCAAGGATTTAATGTACCCTGATGGATATGCAGCGAATCTGAGTAGGGGTGTGAACTTAGAGACTCTATGAGTCAACGGGATGAAGAGTCATGACTACCACATATGGATTGAGCGGATACTTCCGTCGATGGTTCGAGGCTATGTCCCTGAGCAAGTCTGGCTAGTGCTGGCAAAGTTGAGCTACTTCTTTCGTCACCTTTGTGCCAAGGAGCTATCTCGGACCGTCATTATAGAATTGGAAAACATGGCACCTGAGTTGGTATGTGAGCTGGAGAAGATCTTTCCACCCGGCTTCTTCTTGCCGATGAAGGATCTGATTGTGCACCTCCCGAATGAGGCACGGTTGGGGGGCCCGTGCAGGCCCATTGGTGCTATCCAATTGAGAGATGTCTAAAGACTCTTCGCAAGAAATGTACAAATAAAGCTAGAATAGAGGCTTCCATTGTAGATGCAAGCATTCGGGAGGAGGTATCAAACTTCATGACATCCTACTACAAGCTAGACCTTCCTAGCAAGCATAATCTACCCCCTCGTTACAATGCTGACAACGTTGTAACGACCCTAAGCCTTTTCAAAGGCCAACTAGGCAGCGCAAGTGGATCGACCTTCAAGATATTGGATGTAGAAGAGTGGCACAGAATCACGCTATATGTGTTCACCAACCTTGTCAAGGTTGAGCCATTCATTAAGTAAGTTCTCAATGAACTTGTTTCAATACAATGCCATTATTCTATATCGAACCCCATTGATTCTCTTTGGTACAGAGAATTTTTTTGCCAAGAGTGCCATATGGATTGGGATCCTACCCTGCACGAACATGATACCCTTCTTTCAGAGGGTGCGGAAGATGATAGGCTTGATTTCATTTCTTGGTTCAAACAAAAGGTACTTTCCAATTTAGATCGTACGTTCGTCTATATTCCTTAATAGCTCTTACGTTCCAATAATATAACGATGTATCATGCTTGAGCTTGCAGGCGCAGACCAATGCATCCATGAGTGCTGAGTTGAGACAGGTTGCAAATGGCTTCAAGCAAAGGGTGAAGTCATATATCGGTTATGACGTGAATGGATATCGCTTCCACACGTCAAGACACGAGCAGACCCGATCTGGTCGGAAAACCACCAACTGCCAAGTTTTTACACCAGGCACTAATGGCGTCGAATACTATGGAATAATTGAGGAGATCTATGAACTTGAATATGAGGGCCAGATACCTCTTACCCCTATCATATTCAAGTGCCACTGGTTTGGTCCTAAACAAACATGACGAACCCCACAACTTGGCATAGTTGAGATTAGACATGATTCTGTCTATAAAGGAAAAGATGTATATATTGTGGCTCAACAGGCCGTGTAGTGTATCATACACCATACGCGTGCCAAGACAAAGACCATCTCAAGGGTTGGTCTATTGTGCACCAGGTATCTCTGCACGGTAAACTACCTGTTCCAAATGATGACGATTACACCTTCGACACCAACACATATGATGGAGAGTTCTATCAAGCAAGTGGGCTACAAGGGAGCTTTGAGATAGTCTTACCTGGTGTGACCGCCATGGAAGTAGACAATGAAATGGTTGATGATGATGACCCTAGAGATGTAGTGCTAAATCCAAAGGACATTCAAATGCTTGAGCGATTCCATTTAGGCAGAGACAATGAAGAAGACACAGAACCTTCGGATGGTATCGCCTATTTGGACAATTTTGATAGTGATGACAAGACCTATGACCCCAATGTTGAAGATTTTTCCTAAAGCTTGTAATACTATGTTTTTAATAAATTTTGTTATATTTATTCATTTTGAACTATTTGTAATGTTTGTACTAACGCTTGTTGTTCATTTTTTGTAAATTGTAGGTGACCGACCAAAGATGGCGGGCGACCGTACACCAAGGCAGGTTTACTCGGTGTACCAGAGGCTACGCCCTCTTAATAGAGGCACAGGGATGTCTTCCAGGGTAGCGGCGAGAGCAGGCCCGGGTCGCCCCAGGACGGGGAGGGGGAGGGGCCGTGGTCGCACCAGGAGGGACCCGCCTCCTCCCCCGGCTCTTGACCAGCCGGAGGACCCGTCTCCTACCCCAGAGGACCACGTGGCAGCCATAGGCACGACGACAAACACTCCATTGGGGGACAAGGATACTCAGCAGACGCAGGATAGTTGCGTTCAGGACAGTTCTGCTCGGCCGATTCCCTACCAGCGAGGTGCCACAACCCTTCATAATCCTCCACATCCTGACCTACGCCCAGTGATTCGTCCTGTGGTAGGAAAGTAAGTAACTATAGATGTTATTACTAGTAGTTCATATGATACGTTCAAAATCAAAAAATAAACTGATAGTTTTTCTTAATCACTAACTTATGCAGGGGCTAGCTAGTTTTGTCGGGTGCCCTTGACCCCCCACGCACCCCCGCTAACATCTTGGGATGTCTGTGCAAGAAACACTTCCCCGCCCTTGTGAAATTGAAAGATGGCACGTGGGGGTTGGCCTGGTCGTGGAAAAGGTACAAGCTTGGTGATGATAACGAGAAGGACAACAAGCAGGAGCGGGTTTTGGCGGACTTTTGGGTAAGTGTCTCACAATGAAGCTCAAATACGTATCCTCCATTGGTTAAGTCTTTTATTGAAATAATGTATGGATACATCGTGTGTGTATGTAGAAGTACTTCAAGGTCGAAGAAGGCCAAGAGACCAAGGCAGATCAAACGGCACAAAAAGCCTGTCACAAGCTTGTCACCGACATGATTTACGAGGCGCAACTCTAGGCTCACGTCTTGTACTACAGGTCCATCCTGCAAGAGCCCCTCATCAAGGGTGACTCAAGAGACTTGGTGCTGACCAAGGCACAATACCTTCAGGTAGGTGAATAGTACTGATTCATTTTGAGATTTAGTATGTCTATAATTGATCGTTTTATATGGCAAACACTTGATGATGCGTAGGTGCCGCCACCGTGGTGCTTGTCGCATAGAGCAGCATGGTCAAAGATCGTGGATAGGTACCTATCCCTGGAGTTCATCGCAAAGTGTGTCAACGGCAAGCGGAAGCGGTCGCTGAGGACCGGTCCAACTCACCACCAAGGCATCCGCAACCTCCCTGCATTCAAGCGGGCACTTGTAGGAGATGTCATTTATCTATTCTAACGCTCAATTTTGGCTGATTTCTAATCATCTTGTCGTCTTTCTCGCAGGAGGCGGCACAGCCAGGGGTGCCGGTGTCAGAGTTTGGGGCATGGGCTGTGTCCCACATGGGCCAGGTGAAATCCGGTGTCGTCTTCAACCTGGATGCACCTGCCGAGGCTTACTCTAACCTACCATCCACGCTAAGGTCAAAGACTACACGGAGGCGGTTAGGACGCTACGTGGCCCAGATCACAATCTGAGCACTGAGCCCCTTGAGACAGAGGTGATCGTGAGTTTGGGGAAAGGCAGGAAGCACGGGCGGTTGTGGATTGCAAACGTGGCCGACTCCGCAATGTCTGTACCCTCTCTCACCGACGTGAGGTCACGGAGCACATCCACAAGCCTTCCCATACGTGCACGACCTACTCCAACACTGTCGCGGGTGGACAAACTTCAGGTAATTCCGGTTTCACTCGACGTACATTGAACGTTACACACAATGATCTGATTTGTAATACTGAAACATGGGATTGAAACACTGCAGGCGGTACTGGCACAGCAAAAGGAGATGACCTCACACCTGGAGGCTCGACTGGAGGACACGCAGAAGAAGATGGAGGACACGCAGAAGCAGATGGCGGAATTGTATCAGATGCTCCACAACGTGACATCGGGTGCCCCAGTGCAGTTGCCGGCTATAGCTCCGGTTGGTCTCTTCACTCCTGTAAGTATGAAAGTTTAATGCCTTCTTGCCGTTGGGAATGTCGGCCTTCGAGCCATTGTGATTGTTGGCCTTCGTGCCATTGTGATTGTTGGCCTTCGTGCTGTTGTGATTGTTGGCCTTCGTGCTGATTTTTAGTCTAACACATGCAATCTATTCTTTTTTGTGCAGCCTCCATCGGTGGGTTCAAACTATCTTGCTACCGTGTCACCGGCGGCTGATGCAGTGAACCCTACACCGCAGTCCGGTCCATCACATCACTCCGGGAGGCCACGGTTGCAGTCTCCATCGCCGTAGTAGGAATATTATACTGTTTGAGGTTGAACTTGTAATAATAAACTTGTGAAGTTGAACTTTGGTGGATTTTCGATGGATTATCGATGGTTTTATAAAATATGTGTGTGCTTTGATATATAATGCATGTTGCTGATATAGATGTGATGATTGATATGTATATATATATAAAATGAAAAAATGCATTTCTTACGTATTTGCCGTGTGCTTTGCCTGGTAGCACACGGCAAAGTAATCTTTTAAAAAAAATAAAAAACAAAATTTTGCCGTGTGCTTTGGATAGTAGCACATGGCAAAGTATGAAAACTTTGCCGTGTGCCTCCAATGGCACACGGCAAAACATAGAAACTTTGCCGTGTGCCTAGGTTGGCACACGGCAAATTACAAAAACTTTGCCGTGTGCTAGGCCAAACACACGCAAAATTTCTACATATTTTGCCGTGTGCAACACACGGCAAAGAAGCTTTGCCGTGTAGATTTTTGTCGTACGGTCTTTACTGTGTGCTACACACGGCAAAATATTTTGCCTTGTGTAACCCTGTCTTTGCCGTGTGTGATCACACACGGCAAAGACCCAGTCTCCAGTAGTGATATGTATTTCATGATTATATCTGTATGGTTTGTTCAGTAAGCTAGTAATGTCCATGTGAATTAGTAAATATATTTTGAAAGCTTGAATGGAATATCATTCCATCAGTGAAGGTCATCGACGCCGGCTAGAACTACCGGTGGTGATCTTGTATTGATCACCAACAGGTATGCATTGAAACACCGGTGACCAATTTCTCATCACTACCGCGTTGGACCACTGACCAGGACGAAAATAAAGTCACCACCGTACTGAACCACACTGACCGGTGGTGAAGCAACCGTCAATACCACTAGTGTTAATGAATTCATTGGTGGGGGTGAAAAGAACATAACCGCCAGATTAATTTATAAAATGACACAAACTAAGTTATCATCATCGCTGGTTCATACTGTGGCCCGGCTGTCATCATACCATTTTCCCCATGGGGTTACACTCCAAATTGTTGGTGTTAGTGTAATATCACAGCTGGTTTTGAACCAGCGGTGAAGATGGCCATCGTCATCGACAGTTCACCGCTGAGGGCCAAAACCGGCGGTGATGGGGTTACGAACTGGTTGTGATGGCTTGTTTGTAGCAGGAGGTATAGATGCAATGGTAAATAGGACATAGATGGAATCAACCAAGAATGTATGATGAGGCAAGGCATGTCTTTGATAGAGGTTGTGCATGCAACTGTAGATCAGTTGTTGTGCAAGGAAGGACGATACAGTAGGAGTATGTTGCACATGGAACGACGCGGCATGTCAAGAAGATTCTAGACAGGAGAAGGCATAACGCACAACAATCGGTGTAATCACGCTTCATCTGGACACAAGAACAAGAATTCATGGTGCAAGTGATTGGATCCGTCAATTGGATGTATGGCACATTAAGGTTTGGGCAGGATGAAGAGCTATAGAAGGTTTAGGAGATTCCGTTGACTAATGACAATGAGTTTGTTAGTGTGTCTGTTGATGTAGCAAGGGATGTAGATTCCACTATATACAGGACACTGATGGAATTGACCAAGCATTTGTGATGAGGTAGGATGTATCTTTGAGACAGGCCACACTACTAGAGGAGGCAGATCAGGGTCACTGAGGGAACGGCAGCGCATTAGGAGTATGCTGAAAATGGAAAGATGTGGCATGTAATAAATACGCTAGGCAGGAGAAGGCACAACAATCGATGTGGTGTGGATGCACAAATGAGGATTCATGGTGCTTGTGGCTGGACGTGTTTGTGAGGCGTGCACCACATTAGGGTCTTGAGAAGGGACAAATAACAATAGTTGCTGAAGGAGACTGCATCCACAAGATTTGTGATACCATGTAGAATAGTAGAAAGATTTGGAAATACAACACAACATTCAAGGAGGGTCGACCTTTTTTTTAGAATTACATAGTACAACGCAGACGCCCACAACGCATGCACATTCAGCCCTATAAACACACGTACATAAACCCTACCCCTATGTATATATAGCCACTATGGACTTTGTTAAAAGAACATAGTAATATGATGTACAATGGCTAATAACATTTTTTTTCAAATTTTAACCATGTGTGCAAGTATGAAATAATTGGCCCAGAATATTCATATGTCCTTTTCTATAATAAACAATAGTTTTCCACATGATTATATTCTAGTGTATTTTATATTTACTATTAACTTATTAAATATAGGCTATAAATGAATATGTATAAATTCATGTGAAGAAACATATGGCAATATAAATTTTTTTTGTCATTTGGGTGGCTAAAATATTGGCTCTTGACCACCACTTCTTTTATCAATTTGGAACACAATAAGGTTTGAAATCGTGTGCTCGTTCTAGTCCATGCATGATTTTCGTAGTATGAAAAGTGCTTTCATGATTCTAAAAAAACAATTAAACCTACATTTACTCTCGATTAAACCTCAAACGGACCCCTAACATCTCGTTTAGGGCCTAGGAATACAATAAAACTCTGGACATGTCTAGCTAGCGCATGTAGGCGTGAGGCAGTGCTTATACGGCATAGAAACATGAAAAAGTAGTAGCCGGGCTGGCTTGATGGGCTATGTATGGCCATGTGAGATGGAGAGCAGGAAAAAGCATGCAGAAGAGCAAGGGAAAAGGGAGACAGGATGAGGATGTGTGGGGATCAAAATTACAAGTCCTTTTCACCACTTCTTTGCAAGTTTGCAAAAACTGGAATCAAAATTGCCTTAGTGTGTTCCAACTCCTTGTGAGACTAAAGTTGGGCATCTAAACTGAGCCATATGTGTTGCTAGAAAAAAAAGCAGAAACGCTTAATCATGTTTAATCAACATCTAGGCGCTAGGAAGTGGCCTAGCGCCTAGCGTCTTTTGGAACCTTTGGTGCTTTTAAATTGATTGGAGGAGAAGGACGGAAGTTCCAAATGTAATTGATATGTAGAAATAACATACCTTGGGTGACTCTTGAAGGAAGGATAATCCTTTGAATTGCAAAATATACTTCTTGCAGAGATCCATAATTGAGAGTACCGTTGGCTTTATGAAACCCAAAGAAATCCATTGGTAAATTAAATCATTTTTAACTATCCGGTGACCTTTTGGGAAGATTGCACAATAGGTAAAGCATGCCTTCAAACATAGATCCATATAACTTAACATCAAAGATGCAAGAATATGATTTGAGTTATCCTTTGAAATATGTTGTTTCCATATATCATTGTTTTTCACTTCCATCCACTGGTCAAAATTCTTGTCCCGCAAAGTGAATCCTAGAGATTGAGCTGCTAAAGCCACACCAGCAGACTTCTGAGCAATCTTCTGTCCTATACCCCTTAACTTTTCTTTGTCATCTCTAACTCCAAAACCACTTCTTTGTTTAATTATATCCCAGTACATATTCTCTCTGCAACACTCTCACTAGGTGTTGTTACTAAAATAATTACTTTGCTATCACCATGATATAGCATATCCTTCAAGTCCATCAACTGGAACTGATTATCCTCCCAAAGGTCATCTAAAATAATTATAATATTCTTACCAGCAAGTAGCTTTGTGAGGGAACCATGTACCACATGTCTTTCATTGTCCTGGGTTTCTTTTTCAGATAGCTGTGAAATAATAGAATCACGAATTTTATTCAAGTCAAATCTATGTGACACATGGACCCATGCTTTAGAATAGCATTCAAACTTTGGATCATTATAAATCAATCTTGAAAAGGTTGTCTTGCCGATGCCTCCAATACCATGTATGGGAAGGATGGAAATGTTGTTTGATGAGTTCTCAAGTAAAGAACTTATTATTTTACCTTTTTCTTCTTCCCTCCCCACTATGAGTTCTTCTACTACATCTGTTGATGTTTCTAGTGCATCAATAAGGTCTAGCTTAGTGCAAATTGGGCTTGACAATGGATCAGTATTCTGGTGTGGAACCTTGATATCCTTTGATTGCTTTCTCATCTCTATAATGTTATTCTGCACTATCATTTTAGAAATGCCACATCCTTTCTCGGGAAGCTGCAAGATTTCAGTTAGTTTGTGAACACACCAGACAATTCGATTAGAATAGTTCTTTAAATCACCAAAACAATTTTTGAGGTGAATATATCTACTAACAATATATAAAAATATATCAAATAAGATTTTTTGTGGTTGTTGAATCCATATAACTATTTGCTGGAAATTGTGATTGGATTACTTGGGCTAATCCTAGAAGTGTAGCTATATAGCATGTCATACATGGGTCTAATACACACATACTCCAACACCCCCCGCAGTCTGAACTACCAACCCAGCGGAGTTATAGGCTAGACACGAAAAGAAGCACACACACGAGCCCCCCACAGATGCAACTGCCACCGGTGATGTTGAGGCTGGAGCGAAACTCGGTGAAGGTCGAGGACGGGAGGCCCTTGGTGAAGATGTCAACAGACTGGGAGGTGGTCGGGATATGGAGGACCCAAACATCGCTGATGGCGACTCGATCATGGACAAAGTGTAGATCGATCTTCACATGCTTGGTCCGCTGGTGTGGAGAGGTACACCGCACTGACGCTATCGCAGTAGACCAGCGTGCTCCAGGAGAGATGGCTTTGGAGTTCGGCAAGGAGCTATCAGAGCAGGAGGCTTCAGCCACGCCATTAGTGACAACGTGGTACTCCACCTCGTCACTGAAGCGGGAGACCACCGGCTGGCACTTGGACGACTAGGACACTAGGTTTCCGCCTAGAAAGACAGCGTAGCCAGAGGTGGAATGCCGAGATTTCGGACACCCGGCCCAGTCAGCGTCAGTGTAGATGACGAGCTCGGTGGAGGAAGACTGGTGGAGGAGCAGGCCATAGTCGACAGTGCCATGGAGGATGTGCTTGAGAGCAGCGAGGTGGGGCTCTCGGGGATCATGCATGTGGAGACATATCTGCTGAACTGCATAGGTGATGTCCGGCTTGGTGAAGGTGAGGTACTGAAGTGCACCGGCAAGACTCCGGTATGCAGTGGGGTCTGCTACTGTTGTGCCCTCGGCCTCTGACAGCTTGCCCTGTGTGTCAACCAGAGTGGAGCAGGGCTTGCAGTTAGTCATCCTAGCTCATTCCAGGACATCAAGAGTATACTGCCGCTGGTAAAGAAGTAGCCCGGTGGGACGAGGCTCAACAGTGACCCCGAGGAAGTGGTGGAGCACACCAAGTTCCTTCATAGAAAACTCCTGTTGAAGAGAGGTGATGATGTGGCAGAGTAGTGACTGATTAGAGGCTGTGAGGAAAATATCATCAACATAGAACAGCAGGTAGGCAATCTCAGCTCCGTGGTGATAGATAAACATGGACGTATCTGACTTGGCCTCCACAAATCCCAGTGTCAACAGGAAAGCAGCAAACCAAGAGTACCATGCTCGAGGGGCCTTCTTGAGGCTGTAGAGAGACTTGTTGAGCCAGCAGACCATGTCACGATGAGAAGAGTCAATAAACCCTGCCAGCTGGCTGCAGTAGACTATCTCAGTGAGAGTACTGTGCAGAAAAGCATTCTTGACGTCTAGCTGATGCACGGGCCATGAGCGAGTGAGAGCCAGTGAGAGCACCGTGCGGACAGTGGCTGGCTTCACCACTAGGCTGAATGTCTCATCATAGTCGACTCTAGGGCACTGAGTGAAACCCAGGAGAACCCAGCGAGCCTTGTACCTATCAAGGGTACCATCAGCCTGCCGCTTGTGTGTCCAGATCCACTTGCCGGTGATGACATTGGAGCCGGGCAGACGGGCCACCAGATCCCATGTATGGTTAGCGAGGAGCGCCATCTACTCCTCTTCCATCGCGCGGTGCTAGTGAGGGTCCGACAAGGCATTGCGAACGAAAGAGGGTACAAGCGAGACCTGCGGGTCGCCGGGCATCGCCGCGAGAGCCCGGGACTGTAGGGTACCAGCCGCGTGTCGCGTCACCATAGGGTGAACATGACGCGGGTGTCAGTGAAGGAGCGGTGGGTGGTACACCGGTGGCACGACACAGGCAGCCGGGGGCCGTGGCGGTGGTGTAGGCATCACCGACGGAGAAGAGACCACCGGTGGTGTAGGCGTCGCCAGTGGAGAAGAGGCCACCGGTGGTGATTGAGGCAGCGGAGCCAGCTGCACACGGCGCTGCTAGACGTGCGTCGGCTAGGTGAAACACGCAGGAGGTGCGGAAGCCGACGTCCCCGGACCCGCGTCGGGCATAGGGGCAAGGGAAGCACCAGAGGGCAACGCCTCCGGACCCATGTAGGGCACAGGGCTAGGGGCGTCACTAGCGGGTGGCGAGCTGGGGCACGGGCCTGGTGAATGACACGGTGTAGCAGTACCTGTAGGATACAACGGCAAAGGTGGTTGGACCACCGTTTCAGTGGGAAACAGAGAGAAGAGGTCACAGTCAGGGGTGGAAGTGGGTGTGGTGGTGGTGGAGAAGGGGAAGATGGACTCATCAAACACCACATGGCGAGAGTTGAGGACCCGACGAGAGGTGAGGTCAAAGCAAAGGTAACCCTTGTGATCTGGGGAATACCCGAGGAAGACACACAGAGTCGAACGGGGAGCCAGCTTGTTGGAGCGGTGGCAGTGGTGTTAGGGTAACACGCACACCCGAAGGCACGAAGGTGCTCATACCGAGGAGGGTTACCAAAGAGAGCCTGGTGTGGCATAGGAGCTGGCAGGCAGTGGAAGGAAGGCGGTTAAGGAGATATGTGGAGGTTTGTAGATCTCAGCCCAGAAGCGAGCAGGAAGCGACGCCTGGAGCAGAAGCGTGCGCGTGGTGTCGTTCGTGGTGCGAATCATGCACTCAGCCTTGCTGTTTTGGGAGGAGGTATACGGGAAAGACATGTGCAGCTGGACACCGTGAGAGAGGAAGAAGGCACAGGAGGTGGTGTTATCGAACTCATGGCCATTGTTACACTGGACGGCCTTGATGGTGAGGCCGAACTGAGTAGACACCCAGGCGCAAAAGTGGAGAAGTATGGGGAATGCATTAGACTTCGCACACAAGGGAAACGTCCATGAATAATGAGAGAAATCATCAACCACCACAAGATAGTATTTATAGCCATAAATGCTGATGACAGGAGATGTCCATATATTGCAGTGTATAAGATCAAAAACATGAGTAGCATGTGAAGAAGAAGGATGAAAAGAAAGACGAACATGATGGCCCAGCTGGCACGCATGACACAAGTGCTCATCATGAGCCCGAGTACAATGAATGTTGAAACTATGACTAAGCTGCATCAGAGCATCACTTCTAGGATGGCCGAGGTGACGGTGCCAAGTGGTGGAGGATGTAGTGGTGAAGAAAGCAACTAACAAAGTGGACGGCGAAGAAGGCAAAGTAGACGCTAGAAATCGAAGGGTGTAAAGGGGCCCCGTGCTGTCACATCAGAGAAGAGGAGGCCGAGAAGCCAAATCCTTCACAGTAAGACCAGAAGAGTCAAATTCAACAGAACAGGAATTGTCAGCTATAAATCAACAAAGAGAAAGAAGGTTGTGAACCATAGAAGGTGCAACAAGAACATCAGGAAGACGAAAAGAGCCATGAGCGCCGGTGGCATCCACGAACATGACAGGAAGACACGAACCATTTGCGACCATGATGGACGAAGGGTGAGAGGAAGAAGGAGGATGAATGAAGGAGAGTGTCGGCGTTAGGAAGCCGGGGGCGTCCTAAGCCAACGAGTAATCGTATGTGTGTGTAACCCGTCCGGATGGGTGATGCAAGAAGAACACAGCGATTTATCCTGGTTCGGGCAAAGAAGGGCCCTACGTCCAGCGGGGGGAGAAGATTTGTATTATCTCGCACCTAAGTGCTTTTACAGGGGCGGATACAAGCGAAGAAGAGGATTCGGGGGGGTCGAGTACAGAGCGAAGGAGTTATTCGGAGTCTAGGAGTCTGCCTAGGCGTATGTTCGGTTGTCGTGAGATCGTTGTCTGGAGTCGTTCTCTTATGAGTTGTCCCTACTGGGTCTCCTGGCGTCCCCTTTTATAGGCCAAGGGGAGGCACAGGGGTACAGATGTCCTGGCTCGATGACGCGGTGGTGACGTCGCGGGTCGTGGTGGTCAACTCGAAGCCTCTGCAGGGACGTGCGCTGAGCATGGCTCGTTCTGTGGTGGCATGGCTCGGAGTTGACAGCCGTCTTTCGGAGTCATGGTTGCTGACCGGCGAAAGACATGATCCCTGTAGAGGACGTGCGAGTTCCTGTTGGGGTCGTATCGGGAGTTGTTGGCGCAGCTTTCAAAGTCGACGAAGGTTGATCGGAGGGCGTCGATGCGTTCTCGAGGCCCCATCGAGGGGTAGCCTCGAGTGTAGTGGTTGAGCGGATAAGATCGAATCGAGGGAATCCGACGTCGGTCGTTTGTCGTGTAGCGTATCGAAGGGGGCCTCGAGCTGTCTAACAGCGTTGGGTATGGCGTAACAGTGCCGTGCAGACCGATGCACGTACTCAGTATGGGCAGTAAAGCGGGATTCGACCGCTGTACGGACCACTGTGCGGACACTATGGCCATACGATTTGACGAGGTTAGGTAGTTTTGTATTAAATGCGCTACCGGACGCAAAGGGAGTTGGTCGATCGAGGGAGGGCTCGACCCTCGAAGTATCGAGGCGCCCGTTCTGTCGGGGGCCTCGACACTTGACGCGGGATCCTCCCATCTCGAGCGATCGTCAGCCGGTGACGTCAGCGTGTCTCGAGGGTTAGATGGTGACGCCAGTGATTCTGTCGAGGGTTGCGACTGTACTCTGTTGTGGGCCAGCCCAGTGTGTATCTGCCAATGGGCCGGGTGGGTCGAAGAGGTACGGCCTGGTTGCGTGAGATTAATCTGAGGGGAAGCTCGGGGTCCAACCGAAAATAGAGAAGGTTTAGGGTATCCCTACTCTCGGTAACCGACAGTAGCCCCCGAGCCTTTGTGTAAGTGTTGATACTTACACGGAGGTTCGATCAAAATGGACTTGGAGTGTTGGTCGTTTTCCGAAGGGTGCGCGTGAGCGCACCCTTCGGGTGTAGCCCCCGAGGCCTCGGGTGAGTGGAATACTCATCCGAGGTCTTTTTTATTTTATGTTTGGTCGATGCGTGCTTGAATGCTCGAGCCCCTGGGTGGTTGGACCCTCTTTCGTTGAGGCCACCCGGTTGCGAGCCCGCTCCTTAGCTTCTTCCGTTCGAAGCCGGTCAGGTGCGAACTCGACTTTTTCGTTCGACCCTCACGAACCCTTTCGATCGGGTAGAGGGGGGAGAAGCGTTGTGCTACCCATGCTCGAGCGAGCATCAACGTCTCAGGTGAGCTACTATCGGGAAATTCAAGTAAGAGCTCGTGCCCCATTCGATAGGGGTCGACTAGTGGCCCTGAGGCGCTCTTATTCGAGCAAAACAGTGGGTCCCGTGGATGCCAGACCCTTTCGATCGGGTCTGGTGGCTCGATGCCTCCCCTCGAGGGGATTCCGTCGTGGTCCCTTAGTTTTGCCTTGAATGTGTCCGAGGGGGCCTCGAGAATTCGTTCTCGAGCAAGGGATTCGCGTCGGCCCCCTCGGTCACCCCTAACTCCGGTACTCGAGGGCGGCTGTTGAACCCTTTCCGAGGGCCAGCCTTCGCTCCCTGGAGATTTCGAGGGCCAGGGCCCGTATCCCGTGTCGTGGGAAGATCCGTCTGTGGATAACTCCTCCTGTCCATCACGCGTGCCTTTTTGCGTAGAAGCCGGAGCGGCGCGGTGGTGGGTGAGTCCTGTACTTGAAGCGTATTTCGAGGAGGATAATTGTCAGTTCTCGTTTTTCAAGAAAAGATTCGAAACGACGTGGCCGTAATATCACGGGAGCCGGAACGGCGCGGTCGTGGTGGGGCCAGCCTGACGCCTGATTTGCGGACGCTTGACGTGTGTCCGTGGTTGACGGGAGTTGAAGGGGTGAATGCGAAACGGCCCTGTCCATGATGCACAGGAATCGAGAGGAGAGTGCTTTGGGTGTATTTAATGTGGGGACTTACTGGCCGGGCAAGCGTCAGGCGTCCGTCAGTCTTCTGCCCCAATAAAAGTAGGCACCCTTCATAGCGTTGCTCTTCACTTGCTTTCCTGCCGTTTTCGCGTTCGCTTTCCTGCGCTTGTTCGCTTTCCTTGCGCTCGCCTCCCTGCGCTTTCCTTCCTCGCGTTCACCTCCCAGTGGAGATAGGAAATCTTCCTGGCCGCCCGTCCAGCGAAGAGCTCCGTGCCCTTGCCATGGCGCCGCCGGAGATTCTTCAGCCCGCGGCGTGGGCTCCCTCGAAAGTGACGAGGAAGGAGCTGGAGGGGTTGGTGGCCGAGGGGCTTCTTCGCCCCATCACCAACAGGGATGAGCCCGAGTGGCTCGTTTCGCCGAAGGAGGACCACGAGCCAAACCCACCGGAGGGCTACGTGGTCAGCTTCGTCAAGTTCCACCGGCTGGGCTTCGGCGCCCCGCCGAGCCGGTTCATGCGCGCTCTCACTCACCACTACGGGATCGAGCTTTAGCATCTTTCCCCCAACGCGATCTCCTATGCCGCCATCTTCACCGCAGTTTGCGAGGGTTACCTCGGGGTGGAGGCGCACTGGGAGCTCTGGCTCCACCTCTTTCGGGCGGAGTACTTCTCCAAGAGCGCGTCGGCGGGGGTGTGGAGGCTGGTGCGGGCTGGATGCTGCAACTTCGTCGTGAGGAGGGCCGACGACTTCATCCCCATTGGCCTGACTTCGAGCCACGGCGCTTGGCCCTCAAAGTGGTTCTATATCAGGAATGATGAGGGGCTACTGCCTCAGTACACGGGGTGCGTCATCGAGTCGCGTCTCCACAACTGGGGCGCCCCAGCGCGGGACCACCAAGGGAGGCTCGAAGACCTCCTCGACGCCCTGGCGACCCTTCGAGGGCAGGGGTTGACTGCCGGGGTCGTTGTCTCGGCCTTCCACCATCGACGGGTGCTCCCCCTGATGCGGCGTTCGCTTCGCATGAGTCAGATGTTCGTTGGAGCGGAACTCAAGGGGAGCCGCATGGTTGCCGGGGCTATTACACCGGAGAGCGTTGCCAAGAGGGTTCGAGGCACGGTGTCAGGTCCCTTCACGGCGTAGGACGTCAATCGCATCCCGATGCGACCGGATCCCGGTTGCCCCGAACTGGTGAGTGTACTACTTCGTCGAGCCCTTCTTTTTGTTTCCTTTCACCTTACATTTTTTGGGCTTCGCGTGTAGGGGGAGCTCGACTACGAGCTGTCGCTGCCTCCCGTTAGGGAAGATGTCGAGGCTCGTCCGACGGGGCTTCGCGGCGCCTCATCGGCAAAGAAGACGAAGGAGGAGGAGAGCAAGAAGAGGCGGATGCATAGCCTCAATCTCTCTGCGGGCGAGCAGCGCTCGGCTAAGCAGAGGCGAGAGGCAAGGCCCGTCGGAAGGTCCCCCACTGAGGAATCAGGGGAGGAGTGGATCGGAGAGGAGGAGCATCTCTCGACCCGGAGGGTCGCGGCCGACGCCCCTTCGACGCAGGGCGCCGCTGGTTCTGAGGGGTTCACGGAGGGGCCCCGTGAAAGTCACTTGGCCCTCGAAGCCGGGACGGTGGCGTTGGCCTTGGCCGCATCGGCGGCGGCCTCTGCTCGTGGGGTTGCGGGCCCTCACGGTGTGACGCCGTCGGCAACGACTTCGAGCCTTCCGGGTGCCGGGATGCGGCCGTCGATGGGGGCCTCACGAACACCAGGAAGATTCCCGATGGGGTGAGTTCTTTATTCCTGGGCAGTTTTATATTTCGCATCTCGATTCCACGCGTCTAATTTTTCTTTCCTCCCAGGATCAAGCGTGGGCGGACACCAGTGGGGCCCGCTCCGGCCAAGCGCCTTCGGACGGGGGCTGCGACAGAGGTGACGGCGGTCGCGGCGGGTCCCGCCATGGGCCCGGTTCTTTCGGCGATGAGCGCCGCCTCGACTCCCCCGTCGATTTCGAACGAGAGGGTCGTTGCTTGGGTCAAGGCCGCACGTGCGGCGTTGGCCTGGGGTGTCGAGGCAGCTACCGGCGAAGCGGCCACCGAGCCTGCGGTGGTTGTGGCGTCGAGCCCCCGAGCCGAGATGGCCATCGATGCGCCGGGCAGCATGCCGGAGCGCCCCTCGGACGAGTCGCGGCCAGGGTTTTCGCAGGCGGCGCCCATCGTCCTTGAGGCCGAGGAGGGCGAGACCTCCATCGATGGAGGGAAGGAGAAGGACGCCGCACCCCCCAGTCGCCACCGAGGTCGGGGGCCGTCGAGTCCGAGGGCGCCGAGGTGGCCCCGTCAGGTGGGGAGGCGAGTGTCGTTGTGCCTGCCCTGGCGGGTCCTTTTGTCGAGCGGGAGGAGACGCAGGCCGGTTTGCTGGCTCTCGTGCTGTGGGAGGGTCCGTCTCCCCCCGCGGTTCCCGAACACCGTCCTGCGGCGGGGGCGGCCATCGATGCGGAGGGTGCCGGAGCCGAGGCGGCACGGCAGTACTCCGAGGCGGAGACTTCGGGATTTGGCTCGGAGCCTATCCGCGTCTGCGACCCCACGAGTCACGACGCCCCCTCGCGGGAGGTGGATGACCCCGCCGAGCTCGAGTGCTGGAGGGCCATCGAAGAGGAGCGATCTTGCCTTCAGAGTTCGTTGAAGGCGATGTTCGGTCTTGTCAGCAACAACCTCCACCAGCGCCTCGGGGTAAGCGTCCTTCGAAATTATGGAGCTCGTGGTGCGTTTTCTTTATCGATGATGTCCTTTGTCCTTCTTGCTCTTAGGATCTGAGAAAGCGCTCGAGCATCAAGTCCCATCTTATCCACAGCGCCAAGGATAAGTGGAACCAGATCCCCGAGCTCGAAGCGGCGCTCGAGTCCGTTCGGAGTGAGCTTGAGAAGGCAAGGTCCGAGACCGCCTCGGCCCAACAAGTGGCCGCCCGAGCCAAGGAGGCCGAGGCCAAGGCGAAGGAGGAAGCGGGGAGGGCCCTCGAACGGGCGAAGTCCGAGGCCAGCGACGAGCTGGCAAGGGTTAGTGCGGCCCTCGAGGCGGTGCGGAAGGAGCTCGAGGTCTCAGTTTCCGAAAACGCCAGGATCGTCGAATCCTGGCGAGAACAAAGGCGGAATGCCATTTGGGCAGGCGAGGCCCTCGAAAAGCTCAAGGAGGAGAACGCGTCGATGGTCCGGGCTAGTGAGGCGTTTGCGAATGAGTATCTCGCTCTGCAAGACACCCACACGAAGCTCGAGACCCATGTCGCCGGTGAGTCTTCCTTCTTCTCTCGAGGGGGTTTTTTGCCTTAGCCCTCTTTCTTGAGCGTTACTGACTCCGTTTGTTTGTTTTCAGCCTTGGAGGAGGAGCTGGATCGGGCTCATCACGACCTCGGCCTGCTTCAAAAGTCGTACACGGCCGAGGTGAGGCTGACCGGCGAGCTCGGCGGTATGCTCGACATGGTCTGTGATAGCCTCGGCGTCCCTCGTCCTGAATCGGCAGCGGACGACGTCCATGGGGCCCCTCTTCTTGACCGGCTGTTCGAGCTCAGCCGCGTGGTTAAGGAGAAGGTGCGGAGCGCCCTTCATGTCAGTGTGAAGCGGGCGATGGCGGTCATCGGCTCCGGCTACATCTACGACATGGAGGTCGTATCCCATGGCTTCGTCAGCGACCCTTCGAATACTGACGAGGAGAACGAGGCCATCTTCATAGGGTTGGTCGAGGCTGCCGAGGAGCCTGGCGGTCGCCTTGCGAGCCTCTTCGAGCATGAGGTTCTTCCGCCTCCTGAGGGTGATGGCCTGTGAGCCAAATCTGGGCAAAGAGGCCTTTGTAAGAAATTTTGTAATCTTTTGCTCTCGAGGTCGCGAAGCCTCGGGCCAATGTACATTTATATTCACACGTATATGTCTAAGTGTGCTCTAAGTCTTTTCTGTCTCCACTGCCTGATCGGGTCTTTACTTTTATCAATTTCGTCACACGACCGTGCCCTTCGAAGCGGGGAGTGAGCGGAGGTGCCGTAGCCCTGGGGCGTTGGCGGTCTCTCGACCCGACATCCCTCGACCTTTCGGACCTTCTCGTGTCGTCTTCGAATTAGTATCAGCCCATATCGAGGCAGATTGGACCTCGAGACTTAGAGAATGTATGATTTTTAAGTCCTTTTCTTTCTCGCATTCCTGATAACGTTTCTTACTTAGTGAATTCGACGCATGCTCGTGCCTCTTGTCGGGGAGCGAGTGGAGGTACCATAGCCCTGGGGCGTAGGTGGTCTCCTGGCTCGACAGCCCTCGGCGCCTAGGACATTCGCATGGCATTTTCGACTAAGTATTACAACGTATCGAGGTGCGTGGGAGAAAATAGACTTTTTGAGTTTTGAAAAATCGAGTTTTTTGTTTTTTGGGGACTCCGGGGGGTTCCCCCCTTTATAGCCCCCGAGGGAGGTTCGACTCTGAGGAAGCAGAGTCGAGGCTACCTCTTGCATGTATAAAGAAATTAAGCTTGTGATCGAAAGCATTTTGTTATACGAAAATGTAAGACATCGACTAGGGATAGAAGCGACGTAGCTGGTCGATGTTCCATGCGTTGGTGAGGATTTCGCCTTTGTCGTTAGCGAGCTTGTACGTGCCGGGCTTTAGCACCTCAGCTACGGCGTATGGACCTTCCCATGGCGGCGTCAGCTTGTGACATCCTTTGTTGCTCTGTCGTCGACGTAGGACGAGGTCTCCAACCTGGAGGTCCCTCGGGCGCACATGCTTGTCGTGGTAGCGTCGAAGTTTTTGCTGATACCTCGCGGAGCGAAGCAGCGCCATGTCTCGAGCCTCCTCGACCTGGTCAACGGCGTTTGCGAGGGCTTCTTCGTTGGTTTGCTCGTTGTACGCCTTTAGTCGAGGGGAACCATACTCGAGGTCAGTGGGGAGGACGGCCTCAGACCCATAGACCAAGAAGAATGGGGTGAACCCCGTGGCTTGACTAGGTGTTGTCCTTAAGCTCCACAGGACCGATGGCAGCTCCGCGGCCCATTTTTTTTCATGCTTGCCGAGGCGTTTGAAGATTCTTGGCTTGAGTCCCTGCAAAATCATGCCATTGGCGCGCTCGACCTGGCCGTTAGTTCGAGGATGAGCAACCACGGACCAGTTCACGCGAATGTGATGGCGATCGCAGAAATCCAAAAACTTCTTGCCAGTGAACTGTGTGCCATTGTCAGTGATGATGACGTTCGGGACACCGAAGCGATAGATGATGTCGGTGAAGAACTCGACCGCCTGCTCGGAGCGGATATTCCCGATGGGCCGGGCCTCGATCCACTTGGTAAACTTATCGATGGCAATGAGCAGGTGGGTGAAGCCTCCAGTTGTCCTTTTGAGGGGACCAACGAGGTCGAGCCCCCATACGGCGAATGGCCAAGTGAGGGGGATCGTTTGCAAAGCATGCGCGGGGAGGTGCGTCTGCTTGGCATAGAATTGGCACCCCTTACATGATCGGACGAGGCTGATGGCGTCAGAGACAGCGGTCGGCCAGTAAAAGCCTTGTCGGAAAGCGTTCCCGACGAGGGTCCTGGGCGCAGCATGATGACCGCAAGCCCCCGAGTGTAGGTCGTTGAGTAACCTTTTGCCTTCCTTAACGGTGATGCAACGCTGCAAAACTCCGGTCGGGCTCCGTCGATAGAGCTCCTTGTCAGGACCAAAGAGGACGTAGGTTTTGGCCCTTCGCACAATGCGTCGAGCCTCGTCCCGGTCGTCCGGCAGCTCTCCTTGAGTAAGGTACTCGAGGAAGGGCTTACGCCAATCGGCTTTGTCGCTTGCTCGAGGGGATGATACCTCGAGGTCCATAACCTCGGCCCCGGTCGAGAGGGCGGGGGTTGGTTGAGGCTCGATCCCCTTGGACGGATGTTCACGTTCATCCGCGAAGTCAACTGACGGCTTGTAGAGATCTTTTACGAAGACGTCAGGAGGCACGGTGCCTCAGGTCGACGCGATCTTTGCGAGCTCGTCGGCTGCCTCATTGTAGCGTCGAGCGATGTGGGTTAATTCGAGGCCGTGGAATTTGTCTTCCAGTTTGCGGACCTCTCGATAGTACGCTTCCATTTTAGGTTCGCGGCAGCTCGATGCCTTCATGACTTGATCGATGACTAACTGCGAGTCGCCCCGAGCTTGGAGGCGTCGGACCCCGAGCTCGATAGTGATGCGTAGTCTGGTCATGAGGGCTTCGTACTCCGCGACGTTATTCGAGGCTACGAAATGAAGTCGAATCACGTAACGCATGTGAACCCCGAGGGGCGAGATGAAGAGCAGGCCCGCGCCCGCTCCTGTTTTCATCATCGACCCATCAAAGTACATGGTCCATAGCTCGGCCTGGATTTGTACGGGCGGTAGTTGAGCGTCGGTCCATTCGGCCACGAAATCTGCCAGCACCTGTGACTTAATGGCCTTTCGTGGTGCGAAAGTGAGGGTCTCGCCCATGAGCTCGACTGCCCACTTAGCGATTCTCCCTGTGACCTCCCGATTCTGGATTACCTCCCCGAGTGGGAAGGACGAGACCACGGTTATCGGGTGGCTTTGGAAGTAATGTTGGAGTTTTCGCCGTGTGAGGATTAGAGCATACAACAACTTCTGAATCTGAGGGTAGCGGGCCTTAGTCTCCGAGAGCACTTCGTTGACAAAGTAGACTGGCCTTTGAACTGGCAGGGTGTGCCCTTCTTCTGCCCTCTCGACCACTATGGCTGCACTGACCACCTGGGTGGTTGCGGCGACATAGAGGAGGAGGGGCTCGGCTGGATGAGGAGGTACGAGGATAGGGGGCGAGGCTAGCATAGACTTGAGTTTTGAGAGGGCCTCCTCAGCTTCGAGGGTCCATTCGAAGTGCTCTAATTTCTTCAAAAGGCGGTAGAGGGGCAACGCCTTTTCCCCGAGACGGGAGATAAAGCGGCTCAGGGCCGCCAGGCATCCTGTGACCCTCTGAACGCCCTTGAGGTCTCGAATGGGACCCATCTTGACGATCGCCGAGATCTTTTCTGGGTTGGCCTCGATTCCACGTTGAGAGACTATGTACCCTAAGAGCATGCCTCGGGGGACGCCGAAGACACACTTCTCGGGGTTCAGCTTGATGCTCTTCGCCCGGAGGCATTTGAATGTGGCATCGAGGTCAGAGACGAGGCCCTCGACTTTTTTGGTCTTCACCACGATGTCGTCCACATAGGCCTCGACCGTCGAGCCGATGTGTTCTCCAAAAACGTGGAGCATGCACCGCTGGTACGTTGCCTTGGCGTTTCGAAGGCCGAAGGGCATAGTAATATAGCAGTACATGCCGAAGGGGGTGATAAAGGAAGTCGCGAGCTGGTCGGACTCCATCCGGATCTGATGGTAGCCAGAATAGGCGTCGAGAAAGGAGAGGGTTTCGCATCCCGCCGTCGAGTCAACGATTTGATCGATGCGTGGCAAAGGGAATGGGACTTTAGGACATGCTTTATTCAAGCCGGTGTAATCTACACACATCCTATATTTTCCATTTTTCTTTTTGACTATTACAGGGTTAGCTAACCACTCGGGATGGTGGACCTCCTTGATAAATCCGGCCGCCAAGAGCTTGTTGACTTCTTCCCCGATGATCCTGCGCTTCTCCTCGTCGAAGCGGCGCAGGCGTTGCTTCACCGGCTTAGACCCGGGGCGGATCTCCAAGGCGTGCTCGGCGACTTCTCTCGGTATGCCCGGCATATCCGAGGGACTCCATGCAAACATGTCGGCGTTTGCGCGGAGAAAGTCGACGAGCACTGCTTCCTATTTGGGGTCGAGGGAGGCGCCGATGAGCAGCACCTTCCCCTCGGAGCAACTCGGGTGGAGGGTGATCTTCTTCGTGTCCTCGGCAGGCTCGAAGCTGCCGGCATGTCTCTTGGGTTCGGGGATCTCGTCGGCGAGGGCCTCGAGAGTGGCTGCAAGCATTGCCGTCTCCTCGAGGGCTTCCGCGTGTTCGACGCATTCGACGTCGCAGTCGTATGCGTGCTCGAAGGAGGGACCGACGGTAATGACGCCGTTGGGGCCCGGCATCTTGAGCTTGAGGTAGGTGTAGTTGGGAACTGCCATGAATTTGGCATACCCCGGTCACCCGATGATCGCATGGTATGTGCCTCGGAACGGGACTACCTCGAACGTGAGGGTCTTCTTCCGGAAGTTCGAGGGAGTACCGAAATACACCGGTAAGTCGATGCACCCGATGGGAATGGCCTTCTTGCCTGGCACAACGCCATGGAAGCCCCCAGCGCTGAGCCTCAGCTTTTCCCTTGGGATTCCGAGGAGGTCGAGGGTCTCGGAGTAGATGATGTTGAGGCTGCTGCCTCCGTCCATCAAGACTTTGGAGAAGCGAGTGTTGACGATGACAGGGTCGACAACAAGCGGGTAGAGCCCCGGGTTCGGGACGTGGCTCGGATGGTCATCACGGTCGAACGTGATAGCCGTCTCGGACCAGTCCAAGAATCGAGGGGTGGCGACTTGAGTGGAAAATACCTCCCGACGCTCCCTCTTGCGCTGTCGAGGTGTGAGCCGGGCGGTAGGTCCCCCGTAGATCATGAAGCAGTCCTGAACCTCGGGGAACCCATCATTCCTATCGTCATTCTTGTCGTCAGGCTCCTCCTTTTCCTCTTCCTTCCCTCGAACCATACTCCCAAAGTGCCTTTTGATCATCCGGCAATTCTCGAGGGTGTGGTTGGCCTGGCCCTTGTGATACGGGCACAGTTTCTTGAGCATCTCGTCGAAGAGACCCTTTTCGGGAGGGCCTCGAGGCTTCTTGCGCTCGACAGCCGCCACGAGGTCGTCGTCGGGGGCGTCTTCGCGCTTGCCTCGCGGGTTCTTCTTCTTCTTCTTGCCTCCTTTCTTGCCGCCCTGGTTCGAACTCTCGGGGTTGGCCGCTTTGGCCGGCGTCTGGCCTTTGCTACAGTCGAAGAAGGCACCGACGGCCTCTTCTCCAGCGGCAAAGTTGGCCACGATGTCCATCAATTCGTCGGCGGTCTTTGGAGGGGTGCGCCCGAGCTCCCGGACCAGTTCCTTGCAGGTGGTCCCGGCGATGAAAGCCAGGATCACCTCTTCATCGGTGACGTGGGGAAGCTCGGTGCGCTGCTTGGAGAAACGTCGAGTGAAGTCACGGAGAGATTCCCCGGGCTTCTGTTTGCAGCCTCGGAGTTCCCACCTGTTGCCCGAACGCACATAGGTGCCCTTGAAGTTCCCCTCGAAAACCCTGACCAGGTCGGACCAGTCACAGATTTGGTTAGGGGGAAGCTCCTCGAGCCACCGTCGTGCAGTGTCAGAGAGAAAGAGTGGGAGCTATCGAATGATGGCGCTGTCGTCGCGGGCCCCGCCAAGCTGGCACGCCAGTTTGAAGTCGGCAAGCCAGAGCTCAGGCTTTGTCTCGCCGTCGTATTTGATGAGACTTGTCGGGGGTCTGAAGGGGCTAGGCAGCAGCGTGCTGCGAATCGCCCGGGTGAAGACTCGAGGTCCCGGCGGATCCGGAGATCGACGTCGGTCCTCGTCGCTGTCGTAGCGTCCGCCCCGATGAGCGCTGTAGCCTCGCGCCTCGGCGTCACCGCACTTGCGCCTGCGGTGTTCGTGGATGTCGTCATGCGCGTCGTGGGGCTCGCGGTTGTCGCGGACACGATCGTGGTCCGGGACTGCCCCCTTCGGGCGGGGGGAGTCTACCGGCTGGGTCGAAGCCTGCCTCTCATGCCGCGAGGGTTCGTGGTGTTGCCCTGAGGCCGCACCTCGACGCCTCGAGGCAGAACTTTCGGCCTGCTGGATGGCGGCCACCTCGAGAAGGCCCTTGATCTCCTATTGGACTCGCTGGGCTTCGGGATTCGAGGGGGCCGGCATGTTGCGAAGGAGCATGGTTGCTGCGACGACATTCTGGCTGGCTCGATTGAAGGCGGGACGTGCGACCGTATCTGCGCCCACAATCTGCCGCTGCACTTGCCACACTCGAGCCCGAGCTCCTCCGCGTGGGGGGTTCTGATTGTCCTGCTTGAGGGCACGCTTGAGCTGACGCAGTCGCTCTTTGTCTTCATCGAGCTTGGCTCGAAGCTCCTGGAGCTGCGCGAGCTGGGCGACGCGAGCGCCCTGCGAGTCACCCGGATCGTTGATCACGGCAGGGGGTCCTTCCTCCTGTCCCGCTAGGAGAAGGGGCCCACCTGTTGCGACCGGTGGTGTGGACGCCTCTGCGGGACCGGCGTCGTCGTCGTCGTCCGACACGGCGACTATGTCAACGTGGAAACACTCTCGCGTGGGGTCGTAGTAGCTGGAGTCGTAATCGGAGTCAGAGTAGAGCGGGCAAGGCACGATGGTCCGCGCAAATTGTTCCAGCTCCAGCCACCTTCGAAGCTCGTGAGGGTGTGCGCCGCGTGGGCGAGGGTTAATCGAGCGTTCGGGGGCCAGTACCGGTTCCTCCCGGCGCGCTGCTGCGCGTGGGGGGGTCCGGTCCGTTCCCTGTCCGCTTCGAAACCCGAGCGCACGATAGTGGAGTATGCCAAAGTCGCACTGTCGAGCCCAAATGGCAGCGCCTGTCGAGCGGCAAACTGCTCATGGGGGAAGAGAGCCATAGACGAGAAGGGAGCATTCGCCTGGGGAGAAGCGTTCAGCCCTGACGAGCGCTGCCCCACGTCGGGCCTAACGCGTAGTCACGGGAGCCTCTGGGTCAGAGAGCTTAAGTCATCCACTGAAGATGAAGATGATGTGACGACCGTGGTCGCACGGCTGCGCCGCCCGCCCTGCGATCCACGTCTCCTCCTTGGTTGGGAAGCGTGATGATGAGGACGACGCAAGGCTCCTCGTGGAGTCCCTGAAGCGCCCCCACTCGGGTGTCCGATTGAGAGCAGGACCATGTCAAGGCTCGTGCCGAGTGACATGAACTCCAGACTCCCAAACCAGATCACCAAGCCGAAAGGGAGCGATGGTACGAGGTCCGCCATCCGAACGAAATGGTTTGACACACACGCCCCCTACCTGGCGCGCCAACTGTCGGCGTTAGGAACCCGGGGGCATCCTAAGCCAACGAGTAATCGTATGTGTGTGTAACCCGTCCGGATGGGTGATGCAAGAAGAACACAGCGATTTATCCTGGTTCGGGCAAAGAAGGGCCCTACGCCCAGTGGGGGGAGAAGATTTGTATTATCTCGCACCTAAGTGCTTGTACAGGGGCGGATACAAGCGAAGAAGAGGATTCGGGGGGGGTCGAGTACAGAGCGAAGGAGTTATTCGGAGTCTAGGAGTCTGCCTAGGCGTATGTTCGGTTGTCGTGAGATCGTTGTCTGGAGTCGTTCTCTTCTGAGTTGTCCCTACTGGGTCTCCTGGCGTCCCTTTTTATAGGCCAAGGGGAGGCACAGGGGTACAGATGTCCTGGCTCGATGACACGGTGGTGACGTCGCGGGTCGTGGTGGTCAACTCGAAGCCTCTGCAGGGACGTGCGCTGAGCATGGCTCGTTCTGTGGCGGCATGGCTCGGAGTTGACAGCAGTCTTTCGGAGTCATGGTTGCTGACCGGCGAAAGACGTGATCCCTGTAGAGGACGTGCGAGTTCCTGTTGGGGTCGTATCGGGAGTTGTTGGCGCAGCTTTCGAAGTCGACAAAGGTTGACCGGAGGGCGTCGATGCGTTCTCGAGGCCCCGTCGAGGGGTAGCCTCGAGCGTAGTGGTTAAGCGGATAAGATCGAATCAAGGGAATCCGACGTCGGTCGTTTGTCGTGTAGCGTATCGAAGGGGGCCTCGAGCTATCTAACAGCGTTGGGTATGGCGTAACAGTGCCGTGCAGACCGATGCACGTACTCAGTATGGGCAGTAAAGCGGGATTCGACCACTGTACGGACCACTGTGCGGACACTATGGCCATACGATTTGACGAGGTTAGGTAGTTTTGTATTAAATGCGCTACCGGACGCAAAGGGAGTTGGTCGATCGAGGGAGGGCTCGACCCTCGAAGTATCGAGGCGCCCGTTCCGTCGGGGGCCTCGACACTTGACGCGGGATCCTCCCATCTCGAGCGATCGTCAGCCGGTGACGTCAGCGTGTCTCGAGGGTCAGATGGTGACGCCAGTGATTCTGTCGAGGGTTGCGACTGTACTCTGTTGTTGGCCGGCCCAGTGTGTATCTGCCGATGGGCCGGGTGGGTCAAAGAGGTACGGCCTGGTTGCGTGAGATTAATCTGAGGGGAAGCTCGGGGTCCAACCGAAAATAGAGAAGGTTTAGGGTATCCCTACTCTCGGTAACCGACAGAGAGTATACTAGGGTCGGGAGTAGTGTGGCAAGTGGCACCTGAGTCGGTGATCCAGTCTAGACAGACAGGCGGTGTCAGGGCCATGGTGCTGAAGGAGCAGCCCAAGGCCGCCGGGTCCCAATCGACAGGCCCGGGCAAGGCGCCGGGAGGTGTAGCCCATGGAGACGTGGAGTGAAACCCCAGAGGAGCACCAGCAAGCATGGCCGCCGGCGGGCGAGGCTCACATAGAGATGCGCCCCAACCACGGGTTATGAAAAGAGGGCTAGGGTGCACCCCATGGAGGCGCCGACGTTGGGTTGCTCTCACTGCTAGGACCCGCACCACGTCCTCCTCCGCGGTGAGGGTGGCTGCCATGGCCCATCACCCTCGCTCGGCCCGGGGAAGAAGGACCAAGAAGAGACGACGGCGGCGGAGCGGACGGACGTGGTGGAGGAGTAGCGGCAAGGGCAGTCGAGGAAGACGAGGACCTCGGCGCGGAGAGAGACCCCGACGCGGAGGTGGACCCTGGTTGGATGCCCTGAGTGAGCTCCTCCATGACAAGGTCGTCACAGACCTGCAGGAAGGTGAGGAAGGGCCGCTGCCGGGTGATCCACGTCCGAAGGTGGGCGTAGCGGTCACTGAGCCCGCGGAGGACGTTGAGGACCAGGATGCGGTTCTCCATGGGCCAGCCAAGGTCAGTGAGGGAGTCTGCCATGCCCTTCATCCGACGGCAGAACTCGCCAACGGAGAGGTCACCCTGGAGGAAGGTACAGAAGCTCGCATCGAGATGCAGAGCCCAAGCTTCGGCATTTCCCAGAAACTGGCCCTCGAGCGCAAGACAGGCCCGACGAGCATCAGTAGAGTTGCGAACGAGGTCGTGGAGGTCAAGGGAGATCGTCCCGAGGATCCAGGAGAGCATGATGTTGTCAAGGCACAGCCACGAGGGGGTCTGGACCGCGACCGAGGCGTTGACGAGGATGTGGTCATCAAGGGCATAGTGGCGGAGGGTGAGGAGGACTAGGTCCCACCAACGGGCGTAGGACGGCGAGTCAGGCTCGAGGACGACCGAGATGAGGAGGGGGCCGGATGTTCTGGACACCCCTGGCCTAGTAGTGGAGCTGCACCATGAGCAGATCGGCCGGATCATGCCAGATGACTGCGTTGTGGGACACGCAGTGACCCGTCGAGCCGAAGAAGGTGGCCCCGACGTTGTGTGAGGCAGGGAGGACGAGGAGCTACTCTGCCTCGACGATCTGGCGGGCTACTGCATCGGCCGCATTGCGCTCGCGCTCCCAAGTGAGGGCAGCCGCACGCACATGGGCCTGGCCTTCCGCGACAGCAGCCCGGGCAGCGACGAGGGCGATGGCGAGGGCGGAGTCGGGACCCGCTGCGTGAAGGTGGGAAGTGGGCGGCAGAGGAGGCGGGGTGGGGAAGGAAGAGGCACCCGCGCCTGCGCCAGGCACGCGCGGCATGGCGTCAGCAACGGCGTCGTCCAACGGCATCCCAGCCCGGCAGTGGCGACGGCGGCGGCGGCGGCGGCCACGGCGTCCGCATCCCCAGCGCCCGCGCCCGGGCCGCCAGCGGCTGCGTCCGCTGCGTCCACATCCCCGGCGCCCGCGCCCGCCGCCAGGAGGAGAGCAGCGGTAGCGGCGCTGGGAGCGCCCGGGGCAGCTGCGGGAGGAGGAGGACGGGCAACCTACGCCCACGTGTAGTTGGGGAGAGGGGGGAAGCAGTGGAAGCAGGTGGGAGAGGGGGGCGGAGGAGGAGGAGTGCCAGCCATGGCTGTAGTGGCGGCGGCGGGCCGGCCAGCGGCAGCTGGCGGCTGAGGAGGAGGGGAGGGAATACCCTAACTTGATACCATGCTAGAAATTATGATTGGATTACTTGGGCTAACCCTAGAAGGGTAGCTATATAGCATGTCATACATGGGCCTCATGGGCCTAATACACACATACTGCAACACTATTTTGTTGCCCATCCCAATAATTATTAATATAAATAATGGGGGGTTTGAAGTTCGAGGAACATGAATCATATCTTACTAGAGGAAGTAATTGATAGTAATTGGTCAGTTGTTCCTAGCTATCAGTAGGTTTAGATCAAGCTGAGCCTAAGTATTGCTCAATTGCTTTTATGCTTTTCAGTAAGAGTGATTGGCTTCCAAGTTGATAAGGACCTTGGTAGCCAGGTATGCTTAGGGATCAAAGCATCTTACTTTAGGCAGTTAGCATATTCTATCGTCCTAGGGGTGGCTCTCAGCCTATAAGAGCTGGAGTTGGGACAAGACTCTTTGTAACCGAGAACCAAACTTTGTAATTTCAATCAAAGGGCCATAGGGGGCAAACTGCCCTCTGGCAGTTCTACCAAATTAATGGCTGTGTTCTTGAGTGATTGATGCCAACAATAATGTTAAACTAGTATGCTAAAATTTAGCTTTTCTGTTTGCCCACACAAAGTAAGTGATAAACCGATTTCCATATAACAGAAACCACTTCGGAAAAGAAATAGTGCAGCGGACTGTTTTTCTCCCAACATGCAGAAGAGCATCTTCTATGACACATTGTTGATAACCCAAATTTGCACAATAAATCGGTTTATGTTTGTATTTTTTTCTCCAAATAATGAAGTATCTAAAAATTTTGCAGCTTTCAGCTGTAGAGAAAAGGTAACGTACACAAAGAGTTGAGCATTCTCCCTATCTATCAATATATGGTTCAAACAATGAATATCAGTTATAGAGGCTCGAGAAACTGTTTTATTGTATGGTGGACTGATCAACACTTTCCGAGAAGAGATTGTAAATAAACTAGGAGAACATAACAAAGTGAGCTGATTACATGAATTCACATATAGTACATCTATGTCGCATTATATGCCTCTACAGATGAGAATAATTACCTTTCCAACACCAACTTCAATCTCATTAAGATTCTCAATGATCTTCACTATGTCAGGCCTTCTCTTACTATCTTCGTCCAAACAGTTCAAAGCTATCTGAGTGCATGTCTCAACTTGGCAGCAGTATGCTTCAAGCAGGGGATCACTACTACTGAATTTTTCCTGCAACATTTTCCTCCAGTTTTCACGGACCTGATAAATGGAATTGTCAAGCTAGCAGACACTAGTTCAATATAAATTTTACGTAGAATTAGATATTAAGATGAATCATTTCTCACTTGATCAGTAAACTCATCTGAAGACATGATGTCCGAACATTCAGGGTAGCCGATGGACTTAGACACTATCCTTTTAATTACAGCACCCAAGCTGAATATGTCGAACTTTCCAGAGATTTCACGTCTGTCAATGTATTCTGGTGGCTGGTAACCACTACACACATGCAATGAATTTGTAATGCACATAGTTTATTGGGTTATAAAATGGATTAGATAATTTCAGTAGAGGCATTCAACTTACGGTATTCCATAAAGATTGTTGGTGGTCAGTATGATGTCTTGACCAAAGATCCTGGACAGACCAAAATCTGCAATCTTTGGAACCATATCCTTATCTTGCAATATGTTGTCAGGTTTTAGGTCAAAATGGTAACTAGGTTCTTCGAGATCCTTGTGCATATACTTTAGACCCTCACAAATTCCCTTGATTATTTTGAACCGCTTGTGCCAGTCAAGCTTAACTTCACAACACTCATCTGTAGTCGTAAACAAAAAACTATTAATTAAATGCAATATACAAGACAATGTTCTTTGGAGGCATACTGAAAATGGAGCTTGCAGCTGTACCAGAAAGATGTTTTCGAAGACTCCCATTGTGCAAGTATTCAAAGCAGAGGTCTGTTTGCATCTCATCAACAAAAACCTTACTTCCATCCAGCATGATAGTTTTTTTTTTTTTTGTTTCATAACAATAGCCAAGAACCTTTACAATGTTTTCATGGTTAAGCTTCATGAGGGTATGTAACTCATTTCGAAACTGCTTGTTATCTATGTTGGCACAAGAAGGCTTCAACTTCTTCACAGCAACATCATGTCCATCTTTAGTGACTCCCTGCCAAATATATGTCGTCATTATATTTGGTAAAGCAGGAAATGCAAGGGTTGGGGATCTTTTTTGTTATTACCACAAATACCACATCATTCCGAAACACTACACAGGTTTTGTTGTCCAGAAATATTACTGTAGTTAACAAAATTGGGCATGCCCAAATCATACCTTGTAAACAACTCCAAATGCTCCTTCACCAAGTATACGATCCTTTGAGAAGTCCTCAGTAATTTCTCTTATGAATTGAAACGATAGATCCTCTGGCTCCATAGCCATGTCCTGTAATTTCTATTAGTACGAAGTCATGAGTCATGTCCTGGGTGAAAAGATTGAAACATATGCCATCGTTTATACAGACAAAAACAAAGAGCAAAAAAAAAATATTATTTGTGGTAATACCAAGAGCACCTTACTTACGAATGTCAGATTGAAGGATGAAATATGAAAGCAAAGACAGTGGGCAGAAGCACTTCAGAGTTCAGATGCACCAGCAATGACAGATTGCGACGAACTGCTGCACGGATCTGAGGGGATCCTAGATAGACAGATCGCGTGCAGTAGCAGATGCTGTTGATTAGATGAGAGAGATTTTTTTTTTGGAAAAGGGAAGTTTAATTAATTTCAAGAGTGTTAAATCAAAGTAATACAACATCTCAAAATCCTCCCAGCCTCTGCCTGAAAAGCACACAGCCCAAAAAAACAAAATAAACAACAAAGTCTAGGCACCCTAATGACTATCAATCCATAGACTAGACCGTCACCTATGTGCTCGGATAAAAAATTCTTTAGCCACCTACTCCAAAAAGTGAGAGGCTGCTACAACCACCTCCTGGGAAGTAGGCTTCCACAGGATGGACCACGTACGGAGCCAGTGGGTAATTGAGTAAATAACCTACAGAAAGAAAGGTTATTTGTTTTCAAATATAGCTGTATTTCTATAAAGTCACAGGGACCAACACAAAGCTGCTGCCCCCACAAGAACCAAAGGTTTTAGGTCATTTCTAAGGCCATCTATCCAGCTTCTGAACATATTGGACACACTAAGAGGTTTAGGGAGTCCCCATGCTACAAAAACAGTGGCCCAGGCCATGTGTGTGAACAAGCATTCGAAAAACAGATGTTATATCGTTTCATTTTTATGACATAAACAACACTGTTTACTACCTTGCCAGTTTCATTTGGCTAAATTATCTTTGATTAAAATGATACCTCTCCGAATGTATCATAGGAAGATTTTGATCTTCATAGGTGCTTTTAATCTCCAAAGTTGCTTGTTGACGTTTTGGTGGATGAGACCAAGATAATGTGATTTTACTGAAAATTCACCCTTCTCGTCTAAATTCCATATAATATCGTCTGTATCCTGGCTTAAAATGACAGAAGTTAGACGTGAGAGAAGATTATTCCACGACACTAGATATGCATTGGCTAGTAACAATGGACAAAGAGAGCCAAGAAATGGGGCGAGGTAGGCTCGGCAGAGAGTCCGCTTCCTCGTGGGATTATTCCCTCCGGTCTTTACTAATCACTACTCACATGCTGGCCAATTTAAAGCCCAGAGGTAGTTAAATTCCCCATTATTTAGGGAAAATACTAATAAATTGGACAGTATATGTAGTCGTCTAACACTGCTGCTTTTGAATTGTTCCGTCCAACGAAATCTGAATTGAAAAATGGACTACGTTGAAATGATATTGCTCCAAGTTGGCCACGGTTAAAACAAACGGTTGTGCGAGGAAACGTATGTAGACACAAGCTTTATGTGACATGGCTAAATAATCTGTTGACTGTTGTTAAGAGAAAGCACACATATTATTAGAGATATGAGGCCGCGCCGTCTAGGCGGCCTCCCAGCGTGTCCACGTAAGCCTCATCTAGATGAATCACCTTGTTCTCGGTAGATGAAGAAAGTAGTGGGTGCATGCACATTGAATGCAGCAAGTGGATAAACGAGACATCATGTCACTGGGTTTTAGTGCCACCGTCCACCATCGTCCAAGCATTGCAGTGAGTGGATAAACGAGCCATCATGTTACTGAGTTCTACTGTGAAGCGAGTTTGAGCTCGCCAGGCAAATGGACAGATGGATCCACAGCGTACTATTTTGCATGCTGAGGCATTTAATGAAACCAGCATCTTTGCATGCATCGCATGCATGGGCAAGTGGGCAGACTATGGTAGATATTCATCTACTCTCAGATTGACCTAGACAAAGCTATGGTAGAGTCTAGATTTACCATCAATATGTCTCTAGATGTTCTTTCTGTCCAGATTTACCATGAACATGGAGAACATCCCTTTTGTTCTGAGTGCATGGAGAATATCTCCCGTTTCGAGAAACATGCATGGGCATTTGTCCGCTTTCACCTGTCGAAGCCTGTATGAGCACATTGTTTAGGTTGGCCCCATTCCCATTAATGAGCTTCTTGCACCCACAGGCACCCATGCCTCATCCAAGTCTCCAGTTCTTGCCTATATAAGCATATGGTATGGCAGCCGTTGCTTCGTCGCCCTCCTCCATTGCTTGCAAGTGGCCTTGCGTAGTTCATATAGTTCATCCCTGCAGTATCCTGTATTGTTGCTCCTCTCATTTATTATACTACAACTACCGCGACAATTGTTGTAGCATTCCCACGCACGGGTAATGGCGTAACGAGAGCAGGTTGCACAGGGAGCGCTGCGAAGTAGGTCTGTGCTGTGAACCTAGCTATTGTTCTGGAAGATTTTATAAACTGAACCACTAACTATGCCAGTGCCTGAAAGATTTTATAAATTGAACCACTAACTATGCCTGTGCCCCATGGATAGGGAAAGATTTACATTTGAGCTAACTTGGCTAACGTGTCCGTATGAACGTAACAATGATGCTTTGTGCACCTGCGTGAGAAAGGTTTACATTTGAGCTTACTTGGCTAACATGTCCATCACTTGGCTAACATGTCCATAACAATGACACTTTGTGCACTTGCACGTGTGGTGACCATGGATGGCCAGCCTTACTTGTCCGCTGGATTGTCCTTTATATATGTAATTTTGTGTTCCTCCACCCGTGTATAGGCACACATTTATGGCACATGGAAGGTGCTTCCTCTAGCCGGCCAAGGAAGAGGCAGCGTGGGAAGGGTGTAGTTTCAATTCCAGGTATCCCCGCGTACTACTCCGTTCCTACCGGCGTATTTTGTTCGCATCCCTAACTAGATGTTTCTACCTCCACCTGTTTTTCCTTTATTAATTTTTCCCTCCACCTGTATAGCTATAATAGGCGAGGGGCCAAGTACATGAGAGGCAGCAGCATCGAAGATCGAAAAGACTGCAGAAGAAAGAAGGTCAGTTGTGTATGCATGTGTGCGTGTGCGTAGGGGTTGCATTGCTTGGGCCTACATGGTAATGTGCTTTGATTTCATACGGAGGAAGCAGTGGTGGGCCTCAGCAAAAAGCAGGTGCCAATATATGTCCTACGACTCTACTAGAGGCACTGTACTATTTAGGTTCTTATAAAATAAGAATCCTGTGTTCTCTGATGCCTTCTGCAGAGCTTTCTACAGACTATAGTTCCACTGAAACTTCGTATTACGGCCCTCCAGCACACAAGTGCCAGCACTGTGGTAAGCAGTTTTGGTACCAAGAGCGTGTGAAAAGGTCATATCCAGGTTACTCGGGCACTATTCGTTTCCATCTTTGCTGCAGGGGAGGGAAGGTCAGTTTGCCTTTCAAAAAAGCCCTCCTCCTTTCCTTTCAAAAAAGCCCTCCTCCTTTCCTAGATAGGCTGCTGGATTCAAATGGTGGGGTTCTTTCCAAATATTTTATTAAGTCTGTTCGCACCTATAATTCTATGTTTGCATTTACATCCCTTGGTGCTAGGATTAACACAGGTGTAAACAAGGGGCCTGGTCCATATGTGTTTAAAATTAATGGACAGGTACACCATAGAATAGGATCTTTGTTGCCGGAGGAGGGTGCCGCTCCAGTCTATGCACAACTCTATATTTTTGACACTGAAAACGAAGTTCAGAATCGAATATCGATTTTTGATAGGCATAAGGAATCTGACGATGGAAACCGGGTTGACAGCGAGATAGTTGAAGGTTTGGTAAGAATGTTTGATGAATCAAATGAACTGGTAAAATCATTTAGGGCGGCCAGGGACTTATTGGGACAGAACCGTTGTCAGTCTTTACGTCTTAGGCTATTACACGATAGGTCCAAGAGCATGCCACAGTACAGTGCACCCGCAAGGTCGGAGATAGCTGCTTTGATAGTCGGGGACCTCTCTGAGGAAAGGAAGAGTCCAGATATAATCATTCAGGATAGGGGTGGTGGCCTTAAACGAATTAGCAACCTACACGCAAACTATATGGCCTTGCAGTACCCGATTTTGTTCCCCTATGGGGATCAAGGGTTCAAGATAGGAATTAAGTACAATACGTCAGCAACGTTGAGGGTCAGAGTTAGAGGTGAGGTCACAATGCTTGAGTACTATGCCTACAGATTACAGCAGCGTAGATGCGAGGCAACCACACTGATACGTGGTGACCGATTATTCTAGCAGTATATTGTTGACGCCTTCTCATCCGTGGAGGAGAATAGACTTAGGTTTATAGTTAAAAATAATAAGAACCTCAGGTCCGAGGTGTACAAGGGCCTCGAGGATGCGCTTCGCAAGGGCGATGTTGACGGTAGTGGCATTGGTAAAAAGGTTATTTTGCCTGCTAGCTTTACAGGGAGCAAACGGTATATGGTTCAGAATTACCAGGATGCGATGGCCATCTGTCGATCATATGGACCTCCAGATATGTTTATTACTTTTACATGTAATCCAAAGTGGCAGGAGATAGCTGATGCACTTAGATTTATTCCAGGGCAAAGGCCTGATGCTAGACCTGATATAGTCAGTCGAGTCTTCAAGCTAAAGGTGGACGAGCTTGTTTCGGGGTTAAAGAAAGGAACTTATTTTGGGAAAGCACATGCAGGTATGGCCATTAATTCTCACCCATCATTATGCTGCTTATTTGCAAATTAGGCTCCATTAGCCATGTAGTGTGATCTGTTTGGCTACACACTGAATGTAGCAGGGCAAACCAGTGTGTGCCTGGTATGCATAAGTTTGGTCCTGTGTATTACTCCTTATTACCGTCCCGTTAGGGGCGTGCATCCTAAAAGTTTGCCATGGTAGTTTGTTTGTTTACTTGTCAGTTTTCTAATACTAGCACCCCTATTTTCTTTTCCAGTCCTCTACACCATCAAGTTTCAGAAGCGTCGCATGCCCCACGTTCATATTCTGGTTTGGCCTGAAGGTAACACTAAAGACCCTCGTCCTTCTTTTATTGACTCATTAATATGTGCAGAGGTACCAGATAAATCATCTGACCCACTAGGTTATAGTCTTGTCGATGAATTCATGGTGCATGGCCCTTGCGGTCAGCTAAACCCGAACTGCCCATGCATGAAAAACAACAAGTGCTCCAAGTTCTTCCCAAAGGGCACCGAGCAGAACACAATTGTTGGTGAGGATGGTTTTGTACAGTACAGGCGCCGTGCCGACACTGGCCACTTTGTCAAGCGATACAATGTTAAACTTGATAACACATGGGTAGTCCCATACAACATGACATTGTTAAAAAGGTTTAGAACCCATATAAACATTGAGTGGTGTAATAAAACACATCTTATCAAGTATTTATTCAAATATATTACAAAAGGTCCAGACCGTGCTAGGGCTGTCATTGAAACGTGTGCATCTAACCTTACCGGGGCCAATTCGTAAACTGATGTTGGTAGTAGCAGCCTAGGTGCCCGGCCATTAGATTCCCAAAGGCATCCTGACGACGTGGACGAGGTCTATGAGTACATTGATTGCCGCTATCTTTCTTCCCATGAGGCTACTTGGCGCTTGTGTACCGTAATAGCTGGAAGCTGGAAGAAGGATCAGGTCGCCTCCGCCAGGAGAGTGGAGAGGATGCGCGCGACTTGCTCTGGAGGGGTCGAGAGCGTGACCAGAGACCGTCTAGCCTCTTATCTATGCGTCGATTCTGACTCGCCGGCGTAGTGCTTGCTTTTGGATCTCGTCCTTATGACCGGCATGGCACACTGGTAGTGCCACAACCAACACCGAGCAGTCCACAGGAGAAGGACGCGGGAGAGAGCTGCTGGGGGAGCTGGCCCTTGCCCTTACGGGAGTGCTAGGCTGCTAGCTGAAGTTGTGGTGGGGGGCGGCGTAGAGATTTTAGGAGGAGTGAAATGCACCACAAACCCATGAACTTGTAGCCCTGTATCAATTTGGTCCATGGACTTCAAAAACGTTCATCTAGCCCCTTCAACTTGCCTCCTGGTTCACCGGAGGCCCAAACCACCCTTGTCAGTGGTTTTGGCCTACGTCGGCTGGTTTGGACGTCTCCCACGTCACGTGAGGGGCACGTGCGCCAGGTTTGAACGCGGCAATTTTGCATTTAGCCCCTGAACTCTGGCCACCGTCGCTCACCGCTGTGACCTTGAAGCGCGCGCGGTGAGGCAGGGCGCACCCGCGCGTAGGTCTCCTCCACCTCCCCACGTGAGCTTCGAGATCTGTCACCACCGCCGAGCTCCTTCCCCTTGTGCGGCTGCCGACATCCCCTCCTCTTCGGGTACCACCGGTGAATCGAATCGAAATCGGATGGGAGCGGGTTTCCCCCTTTCCACTCCGAGAGGCGGCAACTGCAGAGCATGGCTCCGGTGGTGGCGGCCATGGCTCCACCACCGCCTGCAGGTTGCCTCCCGATGTCCATGGCCACCTGCACCGCGGCGACCACCAGTGGATGTTGGCGTGCGATGCCCTCGTGGCGGTTCGCTCGAGCTCCAGCCCCGGTGAGGCCCCTACTCCGTATGGCGGTTCGCTCCTCGGTGAGGCCCCTACTCGCCGGTGCCTGTCGTGGTCCATGGCAGTGGCGGGGGCAGGCGTTGAGACGCCAACACGGGCGGCCGTCCGATGCGGGAGGATAGGGCGGCCGCCATCATGGTCACCAGCCTCTGCTCAGCGTCCCCGCGTGGGTTCGCGGCGACCTTCAGGACCGCGAGGTGAGCGGCGGCCACTGCATGGTTGCCGTCGGTGATGGCTGCGGCGGCCTCGGACAGCAGCTGCCGCGATGAGGCTGACGAGGTCGGCGGCGAGCTGGACGCTATCGACGAAGCCGTGGACGACGAGGAGTTCGATGGAGACCTTGCCATGGCAGGCATGGCGTTGTAGTTGTTGGTGGGACGAGACGTCATAGGCAGGGCGGTGATGGAATTGAGATCCTGTATCGTGTCCCCACGCCAAGCTCGTGACCGTGGAGCCGCACGCACTCCCCATCGCCTCTGCCTCGCCATCGTCATCATCATTGTCGTGCAACAACAACACCATCTCTCTGGCTGCCGAGCGACCTGCAGCCGGCACCCTGGCCACGGCCTGCGGAGGCGCACACGGTGGCGCGGCCACCATCTGCCGCTGCAATAGCGGCTGCATACGCGACGACGGTGTCTTCATGCCCATGTGCGACACGGTAGTGAGCGACGGTGGCCAGAGTTTAGGGGGGCTAAATGCAAAATTGTTGCATCCAAACCTGGCGCACGTGCCCCTCACGTGACGTGGGAGGCATCCAAACCAGCCCACGTAGACCAAAACCACTGACAAGGGTGGTTTGGGCCTCCGGTGAACCAGGAGGCAAGTTGTGGGGGCTAGATGAGCGTTTTCGAAGTCCATGGACCTATTTGACACAGGGCTACAAGTCCAGGGACCTGTGGTGCATTTCATTCATTTAGGAGCAGAGTGAGGAGTTAATGAGAGAAAGGTTTTTTTTTCTTTGAAGGGAAAGGAGAGACCGAGAGAAGACTCCGTGGAAACAAGTCAATGGTGATGGCTGACAGGATCGTGGACTATAGGGCTTGTTTGAAACACAGGAATGCAAAACAGAGGAAAGGAAAAATTACAGGAGTAGGGTAGAGTGAAAAGTGAAAAATTACAGGATTCGAGAACGCAGGAATAAATACTTTGATGTGTTTGGATTGTAGGAATAGACTTCATGAGTTCCCTTAGGCGCCGATTACATGGATTGATGCATCTCATATTTAGATGCTTTTAACTAGTTCTTTGGTATATTACTTTTTAATTAATTCACCATATGGAGAATAGGAGTAGTAGTCTCTTTCTCTTTCCAGCTGAACCATTCTCTCTCTAGTATATTTTTTTTTCCGTCTCGAGCTCCTAGTGGTTCTTATCTTGCCAGCCGTTCATGAGTCTATTCCGGACAACGGCGACATGCATGGGGGGCATGCGAGCGGCATGGTGGGTGTGAGATCAGGAGGCCACGGTGGTGCAGGCGACCGAACGAGAGCACGAGCAGCCGCGGGGAGATTTCCCTTGAGTCTGAGTGGATGCTTTTTTCCTACGATTTGCACAGCGCAGGAAACTTTCCTCTGGAATGAAACTGAGTCTTTCCTCCATTCCAAACAACAATTTCTGGAAACTTTCCTATGGAATCAAATCCTTCGAAATTCCTTTAAAATTCCTCCAATCCAAACAGGGCCTAGACAGTGATCATGTTGATCTTTTTGACCATGGTTAGTTTCTGGTATTTAATAATTTTGTAAAAAGTCCAAATTACTCTCCAAGTTCAGCATATGTCCAGGTAACATCTAAAATTCTGCTAAAAAAAGATGACATCTAAACTAACATTTACCTAACTATTTCTGTTAGGTTAGTTTACCCCTTAGCAGGATTTATTTATGTTTTCTTCACTTATGGTAAGATCAAAATTTGTAACCTGGTTAGAGACATCATAAGTTATCTTAGAAAAAATATATCTTAATCCTACATCATGCAGCTACCACACTAAATACTTGTGAGAGTAGTGGAAAACCAAACAGACGAGGGCAAGTGATTAACACATCGATGTATCTTTGTGCTTTGGTTACTGACCGACAACCTACGTCGACATCATGAGAAGTCTCCAATTTATAATTCACACACTAATTAGTGTGGCAAGCTACACCACAATTTGGGTGACGAAAGAATCAATCAAATGGTGCACTCCATCTAGCCATAAGCATTTACTAAAGTATCCTTTTGCAACTCCATGAGGTAGGATCAATACCTCACACAAATCATCGGCTGTCACAACACTCCCCTAAATGAACTTGTTCTCCAAGGTGGCGGCAACCACTAAGAGTACACAAAGAAATCCATAGTCTAATCGAAGAACTTTTGCCACTAGACGCTAATCAACAAAGCAAATGCACTAGATCTCTCTCAATCTCATTTCACATCTCCACAAAGCGTTGGACGGATAAACTCACCCCTACCCATGGCCCACACCCCTTGCGCCTAGTAATCTCGGAAACAAATCCGTGCCCCTGCACTCGTGGTTCAATTCCAACATATCACAATCCCACGTTTGTTCTTCCTTACATTATCTTTCGGAAAAACAAAAACCGCCACGACCACCGCGATGAGGAGGATCCAGAACGGACGTTGCTCAGGCAGGGACGCACCCATGCCTAGATCCTCCTCCGCCAGCACACCACACATCATGACCTCGACTTGCGGTGGTGGCAGGATTCCTGCGCGTGAGTGGCGGCGGCTGGTTTCAGGCAAGCGGGCCACTGTGGTGGCGAGATTCTAGCGGCAGCGACGGTGGCGGCGGATGGATTTGAGGCCCGCGGCGCGATGGCGGTGGGATTCCGCACGGCGGCGGTGGCTATTTCCATGCGTGCAGGCAGTGACGGCGGCTGAATCCCGGCGTGCAGGCTACAACCCTGCCATCTCAGGCCTCCTCCATGACGGTGGCCACATCCCGGTGTCCAAGCTACGACCCGGCCATCTCAGGCCTCCTCCTCCAAGGTGCGCTGCGTGCTCAAGCAAACTGTTCTGTCAGTTATTGCGATCTTCCCTTTCAATTTGTTCTACAACTAATCTTCTTGTCCACTAGTTTGCCTAATAGTATCCTTCTTTTAAAAGATCTCAGCACGATGAAATTAAGAACCACACATTAGAATGTATTGAGAATTATTATCCGGGCCTATTTGAGTATTATCCGTCAACTCATGGGCCAGCCCAGTCGTTGGATGACCTGTTTTCTCACTCCTACATCCCCCCATCCCAGACGCAAGCCCCTTATGCAGCGCTGGGTCTGGAAAGCCGCCACTAGGGTTTGGGACCCAACGGCGGAGCACTTCCACGCGAGCGATATTGAGGTCAAGAAATACGGGGATCAAGCCAAGTTTCTTCAACTAATCCTGCCAAAAACCACTGACGAGAGATTGTTTGTTGAGGTAGCAAAGAAAGGGATGGAGAGGAGAGGGTATGTGAGGGAGGGACTCGGATACAATGGCTATCGAGATGGAGATCGCCCAAGAGATTAGCGCCGGGAGTGGGAAGGGCATGGTTGCGAGTTCCAGGGGCCGTTTCAGCATCAGCAGTATAGGGATCCATCCCCTAGGAGATACAATGACTGCAAGAGAGGCGACAATTTGCAAGATCACACAGCGGTCAAACAGATGACGGAAGTTGATCTGCGTCTCAAGATCCAAGACAAGAAGAAGAATACCAGCAGCAGCAGTAGGAGTATGGGCAAGGTCAATCCACCAGCAAGATGAAGTGCTACAACTACAACCAATCAGGTCATCACTACTCTGAGTGCTCTAATGATCCCTTCTGCCATAACTATCATGAAACTGGCCACAAATCTAATAGATGCCCGCTAAAGTCTGCTAATGCTGCTCCACAAAGGAAAGTAGTGCAAAACAATACCCCTACTCCCTAGATGCCGAATGTTGTCCCCTAGCACAATATCATTCAAAACCAATCAGCTTCTGAGGGACTGATTCTCTATGGGTATGGAATTCCTAGGCAGCGCTTTTACGCTTTATTGATACCAGAGCCCAAGTGAAAGTACCTAGTTAGGTTTTTATAATTGATGAAACCTAGGACTAACCTTGTTTCTAAGTGGATGATTTAGAGAAAGGTAGTCCGTGCCAAGTGAAGCTCGATGGATGAGTCATGACATGGAGTTATGTAACTAGAAGGTGAAGATCAAGATGGGCTTGGCTCGATGGACTATGTGGAAGTGTGAAGGGCAAGTCGAGGCTTCGAAGTGAGGGACCATTGTGGTGGCGAAGCTTGGACAAGACTTAATGCCAATAGACCGACCAACGGTGAAGAACAAGTAAGATCAAGATCGATGGACCAAGACGGTTACATGATGACATGGAGTGTCACATGTCATGTGAAGTCTTGGCGGTTGATGGAAAAGCAAAATGGGCTCAAGGCAAAGGTATAACCTATAGAGCCATTTTGTTTTGCACTCAAGACACCATAGAGGGTGTGAGTAGGATCGATAACGGAACTATGAATAGGGGAGATCTTCGGTAATTCGGTTCATGAGTGCCACTAGGTCTATTATTTAATGAGGATGCATTAGGATCTAGTGTGCTAATTGAAAACCCTTGAAAATGATTGTGAAAATTCTAACACACAAGCACATAGAGATGTACACTTGGTGGTGTTGGCACATTTGCAAGGGAGGCGTTGTTGAAGTTGATTGTGATCAACTTGGAGAAGAGAGATGATGATTCTTGGGTTGGAAAACTGCTTTGATCTATTGTGAATTGAATCAAGTGGCTATGTGGATTGTGTATACCTCTGAGTAAGCTTTCTAACTAGTCCAAGATCATCGAAAATAGAGATCGAAGCTAAGAGATATGCCTGATTTAGCGCGCGGTGGTCTGCTGCTCAGAGAACGTTAGACACGTCTGGAGAGCGTTGGACGCTACTCAGAGCTGACCGTGTGAGCGTTGGACGCATCCAGAGGGGCATTGGATGTGTCCGGCGAGTGTTGGATGCTACTCAGACCTAACCGCGTGGACGAGCAAGCGTCGGACGCCGGGAGGCCACGTCCAACGGTGAGCGTCGGACGCCCGACTTCGTGTCCGGTGGTGTCTAACGGTCGGATTTTTAAACGCACATGATTTGTATAGCGTCAGTCCTGTGATGAGTGTTGGACGTGTCCAACGTATGTATTTTGGGTAGTTTGACATGGAGGCTTGGCACATGAATTTGTATAGCATCGGACGAGTCCGTCGCAGGGCGTTGGATGCGTCCAACGGTCCTGATTTGTGCTGTGGAGAGGGCTAACGGCTAGTTTTGTGGATGGGAATTATAAATATGCATTGGCCGGCCCTTGGGGAGGTCTCTTGGCTTTTCTAACACTCTTGTGCATCATTTGAGCTGAAGCTTCTTCCTCCTACTCATCTCTCTTGTGTGATTGCAAATCTTGAGTGAGATTGAGTGATTCAAAGTGCATTTGAGTGAGTTGATTCATCTAGTGGCACTTGCGAGTTGTTGGAATTTCTTATTACTCTTAGAGAGTACCACTCTTAGCTGGCTTGGAGATTGTTGGAGGCATTGGGAAGAGTTGGTGATTGTTCTTGCCCACCTCCAGTGTTGATTTGTAAGAGGTTCTTGTGCTTGTCCTTGGCAGAGAGCCAAAAGCAAATCTAGTGGAATGCGCGTGTCATTGAGCTACCTCACTTGAGAGTGGTGCCTTGTGGTTCCCTTGCGAGGGAGTGCCTTGTGAGAAAAGTGGCTTGGGAGTCACACCGAGGATCGATCTAGGTGTTGGTCGACACAACTGAAGACTAGCTTGTCGGTGCGCAAGTGAATGCCAGGTGAACAAAAAAATCATTGTGTTCTCTTGTCTCTCAGTGATTGGTTCTTCATATTGTGATTGCTGTCATTGTGATTGATAGAATATCATCTTGGTGATTGGCAACATCTACACTTCACCGTCGGTGTAAGAATCACCTCTCTATCTTGTATTTACTTTCTAGATTATATTGTGTAGCTTGTGTAGAATTAGTTGTCTTGCTAGCTCAATAGAATAGAAAGTAGTGACATAGCTTTGAGTGACATAGAGATCATAAGATATACTAGAATTGTCATTAAGAGGCTTGCTCACCATCTAGGCTAGGCAAAACCGCTCATTAGGCTATTTGTGTTACTAATAAGTTCTGTCTAGTGGTTTGTAGATTTTTTAATAGGCTATTGTGGCAGAACCTCCTAAATAATATGGCCCAAATGCACTTATCATTGTCTAAACAGACTTCTGATAGCAATGTATGTGTTCCATAAGACTTAAAAGGTCTGTCGGGTGAATCCCCAAAACATCCACGATTCTCCAAGCAGGATCAATCATTACAAGAGACATTGCAGTATTACAATAGTTTTATACAAATAAGATACATCAGAGTAAAATAGCAAAAGGGTTACAATAACATAAGTTTACAAACCTTTTAGTTTCAAACCTTACAAACCATAAGTTTAAATTTTACAAAACATAATAGTAGTGGAGTAGCGATAGATAACTTTATTAAAATACAAGATGATAAGCTCTGCCCAAGAGCCAAACATCCTACTCGTTGTCACTCTCCGCAACGATTGTCATGTAACAGGGTACAAAGCACTCCTGCCCATGGGACTCACCTGCAATAGGGGTTCAACAAACCCTGAATATGAAAGTACTCAACAAGACTGACCCGACGAAAAGTGGGGTGAAGACACAAGAAATGTAGGCTAGAGGGACAAGGTAAGGCTCACAAGAAAAAGGATTTTTTCTTTTGTAGAAAAGCTCTTGAGGGTCAAGTTTTAACTCATTATGAGTTATAACAGAAATTAAAGTTTTCTTGATCTAGCTCAAGCTTATCAACCAACTCTATTGTTATACCTTATCATCATTCAAGTTGTTACTATGATGAACACCGATCGAGTCTTCTTCTCCGAGAAGCAACGGTGATTCGAATCCATTTTTATACCCAGCTGGGACCTAGATCACTGATATACAGGAACTTTAACTCCTAAGCACATCAGATCACATGATATACAGGGATAGCAACTGCAGCCATATATCAACCACATGATACACAGGAGACTCAAACTCCTAAGCATATCAATATACATCGGACTCTCAATCCCACAAGTATACCACACCATGTGTGGGTGGTTATCTAGTTCTCGATATCACCAGATCACCATCGAACGGGACCTAGGGCATCAACAGACGGAAACACTACAGAGGGACTCCTTTCCCAATGCAAGTTAGCAGTCCGGACTTGATTTACTAACTATCATCATGATTCCAACAGGTAAAGCCAACCTCATCTTTTTCATTCTTTTACCTTTTGAAAACCTAACTAATTAAGCAGGGCTAAGCATTACTATGCATTTTTCAAATAACAGGTAACAAGGAATATGGAAGTAAGACATGTAATGCAATTGGTAGGTTTTCACTCACCTCCCAATTCCTAATACAGCATTTCATAAATAAAGTGATAAAAACTTTATAAAATCAAGGAAGGGTTTTAAATGCATCTGGGGCTTGCCTTGATGGTCAGGGTAGACGGTCTCAAGCTCTGGATCAACTCCCAACTTTTGAATCTGCTCTTCCTTGGGATCTGGTTTGGCAACGTTCAACTCTTCGTTAACGGAAGCTACACGATAACATGATATGTTTCAACATGATGGAATAATAAACGTGATTCTTGATGAATGCATAACCAGATTAAGAACTTGAGTACAACTTTCCTTCACGATAAAGTTGCAAGCCAACAAAACTTACTTACTAAGTTCGTTAGGGTTAACTATTTATTAAAGAAGTTCATTAAATACATAAAATAACGTTGATTAAACCCTAATGACATGATTCAGGTAAGGGCAAATAATTAATTAAAGTGCCAAGGGTCATTAAGGTTAGTGACCCAAGGTCATCAATCAATCCCAAAGTCAAACAACCCTATAATGAATAAGCAGGATTAAAAGGGTCAATCAATTATTTAAAAAGCATAAAATAAAGGTATAAAACTAAAGTTGTCTAACTAAGCTTAAAATTTTATTTTGAAAAGCTCTTGGTCTTATTAGATGGCAAAACAATTTTTAGAAATAAAAGCTAATTATTTTATTCATTAAAAATCATTTAAGAAGCATTTTTCAATCAAAAGAGAAAATTTTAACTTATGCAAAAATACTCAAATTTGGCATTTCATATTTTTCCTAGGTAGAGGACATCATAAAGAGCATACACAAAAATTGTCAGAAATTTTGGAGCTACACATGAATTACTATGAATTATTAAGTAAAATAGCATTTAAAACATTTTTTGAAAAAGAAAAAGGAAAAAGGGGAACAGTGTTCCCGGCGCTGACCAGCGACCCGCTGGAGTTGATCAGCGATTTCTCGCCGGCGGTGAGGTCTCCAGCGACGAGGCTTGGCCCTACGTGCTCAGCTCGACACGACGAACAAGCTAGGCTAGCTAACGCGGCGGCAGAGGGACAGCGGCACCCATGCCAGCGGCCATGGCGGTGCAGCGGCGCTGCGGCGCGGTGACAGAGCTCACCCGGGGCTTCTCCGGCGACGGGAAGTGCACAAGAACACTCAGGGAATTCACGCGAACGCGATAGGCAACAAGATGGAGCCGTTCCAGGCCCCTAGCCCAGACGGCTAAGCGTGCGACGGTGCTGGCAAGGTCGCGCCGGCGGCGAGCTACGATGACCGACGGCCACAACACGATAGAGAAGAAACTGAGGGCATATACAGTTGCAGGAGCTCACCACGGGCACGGTGCGCATGTTGGTTGGCTGAGAGGTGGGCTGAGTCGAGCTGTAGTCGGCGGCGGTGATGGCGGCGGTGATGCTTTGGTGGCAAGGTCCGCGTCACGATGGCTACTATGTACCAATGAACAGACCAAGGAGCACATGATGAGCAGGAGAGCATGGAAAACACGACAGAGCCACGGCAGCGGTCGACGGCAAAAAAGCTCGCGGCGGCACGGTTGCCGTGCGCGAGGAAGACGACGGCGCGCGAGCGGCTCGAGCGGGAAGAGTGGGCGCAAGCTAGCTCAAACGGAGTGTAAGAGCATTGTGGAACTGCTGGCAAGAGCAAGCGGGCGACGACGGTGAATTTGAGCGGCGGAGGAAGGTCGAGGGCAATGGTGGCCGGGAAGAAGAAGAAGCGAAACGGTGTCCGACTTGCTCAATTTATAGCGCAACGGCGAGGCAGGGGCGGCCGACACGTCCACGGCGAAGCTTCGCGTGCGAGTGGGCGAGCTGGCGGCAGCAGCGGGCCGGAATGGTTCCGACGGCCACGGCGACGCCATGAACAGGGGAAGCATTGAAGACGATGACGTCAGCATGACTGTAGCAGATGATGTCATTTTGAAACTTTGCAAATTACTCCAGAAATTACATAGAAACTTGAAAATATAACAAAATATCATTTGCATGATTTTTCAAGATCTACATTTTTCATTTGACAAGAATTTTCAAATTTGCTTAATTTTTGAAATATGAATTCAAATTCAAAAAAGAAACAAAACCCTAGAAACAAATATTTGAAATTACTTTTGATTTTTCAAATAAACATGAAAATATTCAAAACTATGGAATGTTCAACTTTTCAAACCAAACATTTTTCAAATACAAAGTTTTCTCAAAATATGCATAAATTTTGAATTATGATTTTAAAATCAAAAGCGGATAAATGTTGGAAAACTGTATTTTCAAATTCATTTGAAATTCATTTTGGAAACTTGAATAACTTTAAATAGCATTATTGTATCTCTTTTCAAGATCTACAAACCATATTTTGAGAGTATATCAAAATTCCTTATAGATTTTAAAATATGGAAAGAGGGGTAAAACCGGGTTTTAAAATTAGAGTTTTCAGAAGCGAAAAGAAACTCGGTTTGGTTTCTAAATTAATTGGTTGGTCATTAGTAATCACAAACATCATCCAAGGACATTTTTAGGTCAATGACCCAATGACACCATTGGTTGACCAAGTTGACTTTTGAAAACATTTTATAGCTTTCCAATTTGAATTTAGATTTAAATTGCAAGACTTGGGAATAAGCTTTAAAATCCAAATTCAACTTCAAATATGAAAATCATTTTTAAGGGTTGGACTTGGATTTATACATTATGCTTGACACTAGTGTAAACAACATTTACACCTCAAGTACATAGAGTATAAACTAAGCATTTGAGATGACATTCGAAAGTTGGGTTTTATGATTTCATGTGACATAACATTTCAAAAACACAAGCAACCTATGAAATGTAAATTTGTTTTAGTTGATACACATCAAAGTTAACCTAATCATGAATGCTTTGCAATGCATATGATGACATGGCATGTTTTAGTTGATATAACACCAGAGGTATTACAGCTATTCACCCTGCTCTAGCCATCTAGGGCCTTACACGTGGTATCAGAGCCATGGTCACCGTTTTAGCAAGGCTTAACATCCTTCGGTGTTGAAAGATGGCTCAAATTGTGTTCAATCATGTTGGGGGCAAACCACCTTTCTTTGATGGCATTAGTTCAATTGATCATTGGAAGAGAAATATGACTATGTATATAGGCTCTGTTCATGAGAGAGCATTGCTAGTTGCTTTGAAGGATTATGTTGTGCTTGATGCAGATAATCTCACCGATGAAGATATAGCAAATGTCACTTGCAATAGAATGGCTCTCAATGCTACAAAGATATTTGAGGAAATCAAGGACTTGGAATTTGCACACGAGGTGTGGACAAGATTGAGTGAAACATATGAGGGCACCAAGGTTGTGAAGAGTGCCAAGCTTTATGGCCTCAAAAGTGAGTTTGAGAACTTCAAGAAGAAGGATGATGAAAAAATCTTGGAGATGTTTCATTGTCTACAAGTGATTGTGAATGATCTCAAGATTTTGGAGTACAAGACACAAGACCAAAACTTTTGTCACAAGTTCTTGTTGAGTTTACCCGGGAGATTCAAGATGTTAATCATGATGCTCCAAAGAGATAGACTTGATAAAATGAAGCCAAATGATTTCCTTGGAGAGGTCTTGACCTTTGACAAGTATGACAAGAAACTTGATGAGAAGGATATGAAGGTAGAAGAGAAGAAGAAGAAGCCAACTGTGGCATTCAAGGCCACCTCCTCAAGTGGCAAAGCTCCTATCATAGAAGAAGAAGATTGCAATGGTGAAGATGGAAACTTTGAGATTGATGATGAGGCTCTTGTTGTCAAGAAGATGGGACATATGTTCATCAAGAGAAGGGGCTTCAAGAAGAGATTTGACAACTCTAAGACCAATGAGCAAACAAGGAGGTGCTTCAATTATGATAGCCCCGACCACATTTATAATGAGTGTCTCTATGAGAAGAAGAACAACAACAACTTGAACAAGAGGGGCAAGTTTGAGAAGAAGAAGAAGAGAGAAGCAAGGATGACTCTCAAGAAGGGGAAGGATGGTGCCTTTGTGGTCACTTGGCAGAGTGACAATGAGGAGGAAGAAGAAGAATCTTCCAGCAAGGCTTTTGCTTCAATTACTATCAACAAGAAGCCTTCACTCTTCTATACATCACACGCATGCTTCATGGCAAAGCAAACTAAGGTACAATATGATAGTAGTCATGATGAAAGTGAAATGGAATATGCTCATGATAATGATGATGATAATGATGAATCTACTAAAGAACAACTATATGACTTGATGCAAGAAACTAGAGACATAGCTATTGCAGAGGGCAAGGAGTGTAAGAAGCTTTCTATGAAGGTAGAAATACTTGAGAAAGCTCTTAGTGAGATTACTACCACTCATGAAAGTCTAAAGGAAGACCATGAGAATCTCGGTTAAGCTCATTCCAAGCTTGAAAAGGCTCACTCATTGCTTCTTGAGCAACAAGCAAAGAAGAATGTTGTTGTATCAAGTGATATAGGTGTAACATGTGATATCATCAATGAATCTTTCTATCAACCTATCATCATTCATGAGACTAACCCTTCTTGTAGCTCTTCATCCACCACCACCCACTCTACCTCTACTAGTAGTGATGGTTTCACTTGTGATGCCTCACTAATGGTTGAGAATGAGACTCTCAAGAGAGAGGTGGATAGCTCACTCATGCCTTAGGCAAGGCCTATGGTGGTGAGGCCTGCTTGCTAAAGTGCTTGGGTAGCCAAAAGTTTTCTCTCAACAAAGAGGGATTATGCTACACCCCCAAGAAAGCAAGGTGACTCTTGCAACTCCAAAGCCTAGCTTTGTGAAGAGCAATGGCCGGTTTTGTCAAAGATGCAAGCAAGTTGGGCACCTTGAGCATAATTGTAATAAAATGAACAAGAACAAGAAAAATGTGAATGTTATACCATTTGATTCTTGTTATGTGCTTACCAAGGGTGAGAAGGGTGTGAGAGCTAAGTTTGTTGGTAAACCCATTGTTGGCCCAAAGAAGAAGGCAATTTGGGTACCAAAGAGCTTAGTCACTAACCTACAAGGACCCAAGCAAGTGTGGGTACCTAAATCTCATTGATTTGCTTGTAGGTGAACTATAAGGCCGGGGGAAGGCATTGGATCATTGATAATGGGTGCACTCAACACATGACCGATACATCAAGAATGTTTGACTCTATCAATGATAATGTTAATGGCATTAATTCTATCACATTTGGCAATAACAAGAAAGGCAAGGTTATTGGGTTTGGTAAGATTGCAATATCAAATGACATGAGCATATCAAATGTGTTGCTAGTTCAAAGCTTAGATTTCAATCTTCTTTCGGTGGCACAAATTTGTGATTTGGGTTTCAAGTGCATATTTGGACCAAATGATGTTGAGGTTGTGAGCATGGATGGTTCCAATGTGATATTCAAAGGGTTTAGATTTGAGAACCTTTACCTAGTTGATTTCAATGCTAGTGAAACATCTATTTCAACTTGTTTGATATCAAAATCTAGCATGGGTTGGCTATGGCATAGAAGACTTGGTCATGTTGGGATGAAACAATTGAAGACGCTATTGAGTCATGATCTAGTCAACGGCTTGAAAGATGTTGAGTTTGAAAAGGATAGATTATGTAGTGCTTGTCAAACCGGAAAGCAAGTTGGAAGTGTACATCCAAAGAAGAGTACAATGAGCACAAGCAAAGCATTTGAGTTGTTGCACATGGATCTACTTGGACCAACAACATATTCTAGCATTGGTGGAAATAAATATGGATTTATCATTGTTGATGATTTCACAAGATTCACATGGGTGTTCTTTCTTAGTGACAAGAGTGAAGTATTTGACACATTCAAAACCTTTGTCAAGAGATTTCACAATGAGTTTGAAATCAAGATTAAGAAGATAAGAAGTGACAATGGGAGTGAGTTCAATAATACAAGAATTGATGATCTTTGTGATGACTTTGTTATTGGACATCAATTCTTGGCCAAGTACATTCCATCCTCCAAAGGTGTTGTTGAGAGAAAGAATAGGACATTGCTTGATATGGCTAGAACTATGTTCAATGAGTACAATGTGAGTCACAAGTTTTGGGATGAAGCAATCAACACGGCTTGCTACTCAATCAATAGGCTCTATTGTCATCCATTGCTTGAAAGGACCCCATATGAGCTACTTCATGGAAGAAAATCCAATATTTCATTCTTTAGAGTATTTGGTTGCAAATGCTATCTCTTGAATAAGGGTACAAGATTGGGAAAGTTTTACTCAAGATGTGATGAAGGGTTCCTACTTGGATACTCAACTACAAGCAAAGCTTATAGAGTATGGAACAATGTTAGTTGTCTAGTGGAAGAAGTCCATGATGTGCAATTTGATAAAACCAATGGTTCACAAGATGAGGAAGAAAACATTGATGATGTTGGTGGACCTCGATTGGTAGAAGTAATGAAGAACATGGAAATTGGGGACATTAGAGCAAGGCAAGTGATTGATGTTGAAGATAAGAAAGATCATGTGCTCACATCACCCATCAAGCAAGCTAGTAGTTATCAAGTGCAAGATCACCATGCTAGTTCACCCTAAGATGACAAGTTAAATGATCAACCAAGTTCAAGCAATCAAGTTGAAGTGCTCCAACCCACTCATATTGCAAGAGATCACCCAATTGATAAGGTTATTGGTGATATTAGAAGTGGCGTGCAAACAAGATCTAGATTGGCAATGATATGTGAACATGCATCATTTGTGTCAACTAAAGAACCTAAGAAGATTGATGAAGTATTGAAAGATGCCGATTGGATCATGGCAATGCAAGAAGAGCTCAATAACTTCACTAGAAATGATGTTTGGGTAATGGTAGAAAGACCACAAGATCATAATGTCATTGGCATCAAATTGGTATTCAAGAATAAACAAGATCAAGATGGCATAGTGGTGAGAAACAAAGCAAGACTAGTTGCACAAGGTTACACACAAATAGAGGGTCTTGACTTTGGAGAGACATATGCACCGGTGACAAGATTGGAGGCAATTAGAATCTTATTATCCTATGCTTGTGCCCATGATATCAAGTTATATCAAATGGATGTAAAGAGTGCATTTCTCAATGGGATCATCAATGAGTTAGTATATGTTTAGCAACCTCCCGGTTTTGAAGATGAAAAAAACCCAACCATGTGTACAAATTGAACAAGGCATTATATGGCTTGAAGCAAGAACCTAGAGCATGGTATGAGAGGCTAAGGAATTTTCTTCTCTCTAAGGGATTCATTGTGGGAATGGTTGATACTACTCTATTCACCAAGAAGATTGAAAATGACCGAATCATTGTGCAAATATATGTTGATGATATCATCTTTGGATCAACCGATGAAGAATATTGCAAGGAATTTGGTAAAATGATGGCCAAATAATTTGAGATGTCCATGATTGGTGAACTTAGCTATTTCCTTGGTCTTCAAGTCAAGCAATTGAAGGAAGGTACCTTTGTGAGTCAAGGCAAATACATCAAGGAAATGTTGAAGAAATTTGGAATGCAAGATGCAAAGGCTATATCAACTCCAATGGACACCAATGAAAGCCTTGATAGTGATGTTTGTGGCAACATGGTGAATCAAAAGGAATATAGATCATTAATTGGAAGCCTACTCTATGTCACCGCATCAAGGTAGGATGTCATGTTTAGTGCAAGCATGTGTGCAAGATATCAAGCCTCACTGAGAGAGAGTCATCTCAAGGCCGCAAAAAGAATATTAAGGTATTGGAAGCATACACAATATGTTGGACTTTGGTATCCCAAGGGATCACAATTTGAGTTGATTGGATATTCGGACTTCGACTATGGGGGATGCAAAATTGATAGAAGAAGCACTAGTGGAACATGTCAATTTTTTGGAAGATAACTAGTATCATCGTCCTCAAAGAAATAATTTAGTGTGGCAATATCTACCGCCGAAGCCGAATATGTTAGTGCGGGAGTATGTTGTGCACAATTACTATGGATGAAATCAACTTTGAAGGACTATGGATTCAACTTCAAGAACATACCATTGTTTTGTGACAATGAAAGTGCAATTAGAATTACACAAAACCCGGTCCAACATGGAAGATCAAAGCACATTGACATAAGGCATCACTTCATAAGGGATCATCAACAAAAGGATGATATTTCAGTTGAAAGCATTGGCATTGATGATCAACTTGCCGATATATTCACTAAGCCACTTGATGAGAAGAGGTTTTGCAAGCTAAGGAATGAGATGAACATTCTTGATTTCTCAAACATGAGTTGAATGCACCCCGTCCACTTATTGACATGCCTCTCCTTCGACAAAGTAAGGTAAAATTGTATTGACATGTCATCATGGGATATTAGGAATTGCTAGATCATGTAGGCATACAAGATGCATCCTAATTGCATTCATGAGAAATAAAATGAATTTGATGGATATATAGCATCACTATTGCTTCTATGATTAATTTGATCCAGTGATGATATATGCCATGTTTGTGAGCTTGTAATCCTAGTGTTGAATCTAGAATATTTGCTATAAGTATTTAATTCAACATAGGCAAGATAACCCTTCTAGTGAGGTGTGAAGAAGCTTGTCTTTGGTTCAAATCGAATTAAATATCTTTGGCAATTAAGCTAGATGAAACCAAATTTGATAAAATTTAATTCTGCCTCACTAAAAGAATTAATGAAACTTACTCTCCACAATTTGACCATACCTTTTTAGTAATCAATGACAAAGGGGGAGAGATAATTCACAAAATTATGCCAATGGAAAGGGGTAATTTAAAATTTTATGAAGCACACAAGTAGGGGGAGCAAGCTCATGAACAATTTGTTGCATTTGTTTGTGCATTAATCATATGACTTGCTCTTGCACATGTTGCTACACGTGGTATACATGCTTGTGTGATGTAATGCTAGTCTAGAATTTAAATGATGATATGATCTACTAGCATGAATAGGTTGTAACTAGACATGTTTAGTTTTACATGTGAATCAAGAGCCTTTGCTATAATGTTGATCTCACGAGGTTCTTGAGTTTTGATGAATGTCTAGTACGACATGGTGCTAAGGATGGTGTAAAAGGCTACTTCGATTGGTATCACGCTTCAAAGGTTCATTTCTTACACCTTAGCATTATTTTGGTAGAATTACTCTCCCAAAAATTTCATATCCATACATATGTGCAAAGCTTTCAGTCCAAACTCTCTGCACATATGTAGGGGGAGCTAATCCTACCAAAAACCAAATTTGTGATGGTTGTCCAAATTTTATTCTTGATTCAAAATGCTTGGACAAGCATGACAAGTTTAAAATATTTTTTATAAAATCATCTTTGTGAGGTTGTCATCAATTACCAAAAAGGGGGAGAATGAAACTCCCTAGTTTGGTTTTGAATAATTGATGAAACTTAGGACTAACCTTGTTTCTAAGTGGATGATTTAGAGAAAGGTAGTCTGTGCCAAGTGAAGCTCGATGGATGAGTCATGACATGGAGTTATGTAACTAGAAGGTGAAGATCAAGATGGGCTTGGCTCGATGGACCATGTGGAAGTGTGAAAGGCAAGTCGAGGCTTCGAAGTGAGGGACCATTGCGATGGTGAAGCTTGGGCAAGACTTGGTGCCGATAGACTGACCAACGGTGAAAAGCAAGTAAGATTGAGATCGATGGACCAAGATGGTTACATGATGACATAGAGTGTCACATGTCATGTAAAGGCCGGTTGATGAAAAAGAAAAATGGGCTCAAGGCAAAGGTATAACCTATAGAGCCATTTTGTTTTGCACTCAAAACACCATAGAGGGTGTGAGTAGGATGGATAGCGGAACTATGAATAGGGGAGATCTTCGGTAATTGGGTTTATGAGTGCCATTAGGTCTATCATTTCAGGAGGATGCATTAGGATCTAGGGTGCCAATTGAAAACTCTTGAAAATGATTGTGAAAATGCTAACACACAAGCACATGAAGATGTACACTTGATGGTGTTGGCACATTTGCAAGGGAGACGTTGTTGAAGTTGAATGTGATCAACTTGTAGAAGAGAGATGATGAGTCTTGGGTTAGAAAACTGCTTTGATCTATTGTGAATTAGATCAAGTGGCTATGCATATTGTGTAGCCCTCTGAGTAAGCTTTCTAATGAGTCCAAGATCATTGAAAATGGAGATCGGAGCTAAGAGATATGCCTGATTTAGCGCGGGGTGGTCTGCTACTCAGAGAGCGTTGGACGCATCCGAAGAGCGTTGGACGCTACTTACAGCTGACCACGTGAGCGTTGGACACTTCCAGAGGGGTGTTGGACGCGTCTGGAGAGCATTGGATGCTACTCAGAGCTAACCGCGTGGACGAGCGAGCGTCAGACGCCGGGAGGCCACGTCCAACTGCGAGCGTCGGCCGCCCGACAGCGTGTCCGGCGGTGTCCAATGGTCGGATTTTTAAACGCATGTGATTTTGCATAGTGTCAGATGCGTCTTGTGATGAGCGTTGGACGCGTCCAACGTGTGTATTTTGGGCAGTTTGACATGGAGGCTTGGCACACAAATTTGTATACCGTCGGATGCGTCCGACTCAGGGCGTTGGACGCGTCCAACAGTCCTGATTTGTGCTGTGGAGAAGGCTAACTACTAGTTTCATGGATGGGGGTTATAAATATGTATTGGCTAGCCCTTGGGGAGGTCTCTTGGCATTTGTAACACTCTTGTGCATCCTTTGAGCTGAAGCTTCTTTCTCCTACTCATCTCTCTTGTGTGATTGCAAATCTTGAGTGAGATTGAGTGATTCGAAGTGCATTTGAATGAGTTGATTCATCTAGTAGCACTTGCGAGTCGTTTGGCCGGTGGATTTCTTATTACTCTTGGAGAGTACCGCTCTTAGCTGGCTTGGAGATTGTTTGAGGCATTGGGAAGAGTTGGTGATTGTTCCTGCCCGCCTCCGGTGTTGATTTGTAAGATGGTCTTGTGCTTGTCCTCGGTGGAGATCCAAAAGCAACTCTAGTGGAATACACGTGTCATTGAGCTACCTCACTTGAGAGTGGTGTCTTGCAGTTCTCTTGCAAGGGTGTGCCTTGCGAGGCAAGTGGTTTGCGAGTCACACTGAGGATCCATCTAGGTGTTGGTCGACACAACCGGATACTAGCTTATCGGTGCGCAAGTGAACTCTGGGTGAACAAAAAAATCATTGTGCTCACTTGTCTCTCGGTAATTGGTTCTTCATATTGTGATTCTTCTCATTGTGATTGATTGAATATCATCTTGGTGATTGGCAACATCTTCACTTCACCATCGGTATAAGAATCATCTCTCTATCTTGTATTTACTTTCTAGATTATATTGCGTAGCTTGTGTAGAATTAGTTCTCTTGCTAGCTCAATAAAATAGAAAGTAGTGACATAGCCTTTGAGTGACATAGAGATCATAAGATATACTAGAATTGTCATTAAGAGGCTTACTCACCATATAGGCTAGGCAAAACCGCTCATTACGCCATTTATGTTACTAATAAGTTTTGTCTAGTAGTTTGTAGATTTTTTAATAGGCTATTCACCCCCTCTAGTCATCTAGGACCTTACACCAAGCCAGTTGGCAAGCAAAGTGCAGAAGGAAACTGAGATATACTGAATATGCTGAAGAGGAGGGAGAAGACCAATTTTATCACATCAGACATGGAAGCTATGATTGAGGAAACTAAGATAGATCCTAAAATTCTTCAAGAATTGCAATCAGTGTGGATTAAAGGTTGAGGGATCCCTGACTTTGTAAAGACTGAGTTTGTTGTGATGGAGTTGGTAAAACTGGTGGGATACCCAGAAGAAGTCCACAAGCTTTCCCTGCAATGGAAAACAGTGTGGATCAAGGTCTCTTGTCTTAACCTAGTTGCTATTGCTGGTATATCTGAGGTGTACATCAAGAAGAAGGGTAGAAGGATCACCTGGTACTACTCTGAGAAAATGAGAAGCTACCCCCCAACCAAGCTATATAATGATGACATGGACGATGAAGAGGATGAGATAACAGATGAAGATGATCCTGACTCACAAGAAGACATGTGGGTGCAGTCAGGAAAATCGGCCCCTAAGGATCCATCAAAAATGAGTGAAGCAGGTACCTCAACCTACCAGGGGATATCTCATGGAGCTAACTAGGGCATATCTAGGGGATTGAATAGTCCTCACATACTGCTAAGGACTCCTGAGATCCAGAGTGATTCAGCTAACACTATAAGCCCTGATGAGGAAGCCATATCATTGAAGCCTTTACTACACACAATGGTGGGCAATGTGGAAGATGATGCCAGGAGTGAAAAGGGGGTGAACAACCTAATGCAGAAGAGTGGAGAAGGTGTGACTGGTACTGTGAATGAGTCAATGACAAAACCCTTAGATGCTGGTAGAGATAAAGACACAATGCCTGTGAAGATTGGTGCAGAAGCTGGTGTGGATGGGGGAATAGAAACAACCAGACAGAGCTCAAGGATCCAGAACAAGGAGTTAAATCTCCAGACCAAGGCTATGTTTAAAAAAGCAGCTCACAAAAGTACAAATACTTCTAACTCTCACCCTACTATTGTTCAGGCTTGCTCTGTAGAGGATATAGCTAGAACTTGTGGCTTTGACTTGGGGTTTAATGAAACATCTAGAATTGCAAACATCTCTGTAATCCAAGCTAAAGAAGAAGTTGTGGCTGCTCTAAAAAATCTTAAAAGCAATATAGAGGATAAGACAGCTGATATTAGAGTTATAGAAGATTTAGATGGTGCAGTTGGTTTGAATAACACAAACTTAGAGGTTCTCTGTGAGCTAAGTCAGATGAATGTTACCATAAATTCTAGAGATATTGATGTGGGCAAGAACAGGGATAGAGATTCCTGCTCAAAGGGGTCCCTGATAGAGGTAGATAGAGATATTGTTAGAGGAATTTCCAACAATAATCAGGTCAAATAAATATCTTATTCTGGAATATAAGAGGGGTGGGTAGTGTTGGTAGAAGAAGGCTTCTCATAGAGTTAATGCAAAAACACAATATAGATTGTATTTGTTTTTAATAAACTATCGAATCTTCCTATACATAGAGAGAGCTAGAGAGATTGGCATGTAGCAGAGATATGCAATGGTCTTGGTTACCCAGTAATGGACATTCTGGTGGTATGCTTATTGGTATAGACAAGGAAAAGGCGGTGATTATCAATGAAGACTATGGAGAGTTCTTCTAGAGTTGTGTTCTGAAGATGTCAGAATATGATTTCTGCTGGGAGATAATGAATGTATATGGCCCAGCCCATGATGAGAAAAAATTAGAGTTCATAGAGGAAATTCAACAGAAGATTCAGAGCTCATCTAACCCTTTATTGGTTCGTGGTGATTTCAACTTGATTAGAGCTACTCATGAAAAGTCCACTGATAACATCAATTTTGGCTTGATGGATGCGTTTAATGAAATGATCAATTTGGTTGCTCTTAGAGAACTACATAGAACTTGTAGTAAGTTTACCTGGTCAAACAAACAGAACTCACCAATCATGTGTGTTCTGGATAGAGTTCTAGATTCTTATGCTTGGGAAAATGAGTTCAACCTTGCAGCAGTCTAAACTAGTCCCAGGGTGGGTTCAGACCACAACCCACTTATTGTAGACACAGGTGGAGGAGACCCCCCTAGATCTTTTATTTTAGATTTAATTCTCAGTGGCTGAGACATAAGGGCTTTTATGATTGGGTTCAGAAGAAACGGCCTATAAGGTTCAAACACAATGTCTTAGATCACTGGCATATTTTGTCTTAGAGCCATCAAGGGGTGGAGACAGAACTGTGACAGTCAACAGAAGAAACAAAAACAAGAGGTTTTGACCAGGTTGAGGACCTTAGATGAATGAAGTGAAGCTAGGCGACTAGCTCAGATTGAGTGGGCAGAGAGATATGAATTAGACTCACAACTACAGAAAATTTTGACAGATGAGGAAATTCATTGGCAGAGAAGAGGGGGAAAGATGGATCTTAGAAGGTGATTCCAACTCAAGCTACTTTCACAAGTGTGCAAATGGGAGGAAAAGGAAGATGAAAATTACCATGCTGGAAATTGAGGGACAGGAAGTGGTGGACCCTGATACCTTAATAAAACATATCACGGATTATTATAAGATGTTGTTTGGTAGAGCTGAGGTGGCTGATATGCACCTATAGCCTAATTTTTGGCCAGCAGAACAACAGTTGCATGAAAGTGATAATGAGATACTATGCAAACCTTTCACTTATGAGGAGATAGATGCTGTGAAGAAGGAGATGAAAAATAATACTGCTCCTAGTCCTGATGGTTTCTCAGTGGAGTTCTTCAAAGCCTTCTAGCCAAGGATGAGAGTTCTGATCAAGGAGATGCTGGATGAATTACATGTTGGAGGACTACAGCTGTGGAGATTGAACTATGGAGTGATCATACTACTTCCAAAAACCAAACCAGCAACCACAGTGAAGCAATACAGACCCATCTTCCTATTCAATGTGATTTACAAGTTCATCACCAAAACCCTGTCAGTTAGGCTAACAGCAGTGATTCACAAAGTGATCAATCAATTCCAGACTGCATTCATCCCCAAAAGAAGTATTCTAGATGGAGTGGTTATTTTGCAAGAGGTGCTGCATGACCTGAAAAAATCTAAACAATCAGGAGTTATACTGAAACTTGACTTCGAGAAAGCTTATGATAAGGTGAACTAGGACTTTTTAGAGGAAGTGTTGAGAAGAAAAGGTTTCTTTGAGTTATGGATAGACTGGATCAACCAAACTGTTAGAGGTGGTAGAGTATGCATAGATATCAATGGAGTGAGGGGAGAATATTTCAGAAGTTTCAAAGGACTGAGACAGGGTGACCCATTATCACCATTACTGTTTAACCTGGTAGGTGATGCTTTGTCAGTTATGCTATCTAGAGCTAGTGAGGGTGGAGTAATACATGGGTTGATCCCACATTTGGTAGATGGCAGCCTAACACACTTGTAGTATGCTGATGATACTGTGATCCTGTTGGCATATTCTCCAGAAAACTTGAAAAATGCAAGATTATTTCTATCATGTTATGAAGCTATGTCAGGAATGAAAATTAATTTTGAGAAAAGTGAGGTATTTATAGTGGGATTGTCTCCAGAGGAACAACAATGTGTGGTAGAGATCATGGGATGCAAACTGGCCTCTTTCCCTATGACGTACCTAGGTCTACCAGTAAGCCCCCAAAAAATTAATAAAGCACAATTGAGCTATGTTGAAGCAAAAACAGAGAAGAGGTTGAGGACCTAGTAGTGTGAGTACCTGTCTAAAGGTGGAAAAGCTACTCTAATTGAGTCTTGCCTGTCAAGTATCCCTATGTACACTATGGGTGTATATAAGCTGTATGAAGGAAATTGTCAGAAGTTAGACACTATTAGAGCTAGATTCTATTGGCAGGGTTCATCCAAAAAGAGGAAGTATCATATGGTTAGTTGGGACACTCTAAGCAGACCTAGGATGTATGGTGGGCTTGAATTTATCAATGTTAGAGTTATGAATGATTGTCTGCTAGCTAAATGGATAGATAAGCTGGAAAGAGGAAATGATGGACTATGTTGCTCAATCTTGAGGAAGAAGTACCTTGAAGATAAAAGTATCTTTCAGATTAAGAACAAGTCTGGGTCACAATTCTGGAAGGGCCTGTTAAGTGTTAGAGATAGCTATGAAAAAGGAAAAGGGATAATAGTACATTCTGGACAGCAGACCAGGTTTTGGTTAAACTGCTGGTTGGACCAATGCCCCATGAGCATTAGCTTCCCCAATCTATTCAAGATTGTTAGACAGCCTGACATCTCTGTATCAAAAATGAAAGAGAATGGGGATTGGCATTTCGATTTCAGGAGGCAGCTTGATGAGGAGCAGATTATGTAGTATAGAGAGATAAACATAAACTAGAGTTAATAGCACTAGAACCAGGAAGAGATGAGGTGGTATGGCTGTTAGAAAAATCTGACAAATACTCTTCCAAATCCTTTTATAACATGATAACCTCTAGAGGTGTGGTGGACAGACACATGATCTTGGTGTGGAAAAGCCCTATACCACTAAAATTTAAAATCTTCAGCTGGATGGCTTTTCATGACAAGATCCAGTGTGGTGCTCAACTTAAGGAAAAGAAATGGTCTGGTCCTGAGAACTACCTGTGCTGCAATATCCTAGAGACCACTGACCATATTCGTTTTTAATGCCCGACAGTGTTCTTGTGGTCCTGTCTTAGAGATTGGCTGGGCTGGATGTCTTCACCAACCAGCTGTGAATCCTTATTTGTAGAGATAATTGATCGATATCGAGGTACTAAGAAGATGGTGTTGATGTACATCTGTGCAGGTGCAATGTGGGCTATTTGGAAATCGAGGAATGATGCTGTGTTTAACAAAAAGGTGATGTCGTCCCCGACGGTGCTCATCCATAAGACAATCTCGCTTCTGAAGACCTGGAATCCACTGTTGAAGCCGACGGCCGACGAGATGCTGCAGCTATTAGCTACTAACACAGTGATGTAATAGGTTGAGGTGTTTAACTGATGGGGTGGTTGCAGGGTTGCAGGCGCTCTAGAGCAGTTCAAAACTCGTTCCCTGTTTCGCTGGGTTTTAGTAGTTAGATGTTTTCAGATGCTGGAGGTTGACTTAGTTGCTGGTGCTTGATCTGTAAAGCTGGTGTTCCAGCCAAACCGATCCGTTAAGCTTTCAATAAAAGCTGGGCAAGTGCCTTTTGTTTAAAAAAGTCAATCAAGGCCAAAATTACACACTGAGGGAACATAGCGTCCCTTTTATCTTGCCCAGACATGAAGTTCAACCTAAGTTGACGTTACTTGTGCACAAGATCAACAATGGCTGACAAAAATGACTCAGTATCGTATAAGAATGAGGAAACATCAACTATAAGAATGAGGAAACATCAACTGAAAGTGAGGCTGGCACTTCTATTTTAAATACTATGGAATGTAGTGTAGTTTTTTTCAAAAATATTATTTTTGTGTTCATGAGTGCAATCGAGGTAAATATTTTAAATGTTAGCATATAGTTTAAATATAACATAGGCTCTGAACAAGAACAACAGACCCCTCGTGTGGGCCTGAATTAATATGTAGCTAGCTTTGACGACAAATTTGGAGTTCAAAACTCAGTTTTCTCTATGGCATCAACAGTTCTGTCAATTAGGTTGGTTTGATTTTGTCATTGTGTGATAGTGATGTGATAGCTTTTACGTGTGTTAGCTCTCTGTCAGACGGAAATTAGGTGCACTTATGGTTTTTGAACATCACTCAATGGCTAACTGGTGGTTGTTAAATGTGATAGCTTTTACTTGTGTGTTAGCTTTCTATCAGTCAAGTGAAAATTAGGTGCAGTACTGCAGTTATGGACTTATGGTTTTTGAACATCACTGAATGTTCAGCTGTAATTTGTATAACTTTTAATCCTCTATTTGTTTGTATTTGAAGGCCCGTATTTTCACTTGCGTATATGTTAATCCGATAACCTTTTAGATAAGCATATAGACGCTACTGACTTCCATTTGATGGCTATTGTTTTTGTTTTACCACAGGTATGCCTCTGTTAGAGCAATTGGGGAAAAACGACGACTGAGGTGAGACAGCCTCCATTGCTATGCACATTTTCCACATTCAAGGCCCTTATACCTTACTGAAAGGGTTATTACCCGAATGAGCTTTAATTTGGGTTGAAATAGCTGGGCTTTATCTTGCAGAAATTGTGTAAGGACTCTATGCAACACAAAGCTGAGGGAAAATGAGGTGATTTAAGAGCAGTATTTATGTAAGTTCATTCAGTCATTCAGTCAGTCCATATATGGAAATAAAAACAACATTATGGTACCAGTCACCTTATCAGCTTTTCTTTGTCCTTATACCTGAACAGTCATTTAGAGTTTCAGTTTAGTAAATAATCTGGATTTTAGTTCACATCGTAGTCAGCAGGTCATCCATTTGCATGTTGGTGCAACAGCAACATGTCTGATGTTCATTCAGTCACTTTCATGCAATAGTGAGTACACTATTTAGTAGAGATTAGCTAAATAAATAAAAGTCAGTATGTGTGGTCCGCTAAGCCATCGATGATATTTTTCACTCTTGAGTCGCATCATTTCACAATATTTTTCACTACTAAGAAATGTTGTTAGTGCTTTTATCACACAGCTGAAGCTAACTGCAAGTACTCTAACTTCCATTTGAGATTTGGCTTTCTCAAGAATTTTGTACCACATCTCATAACGATAAACTTCTTTCATAATTTCCTAGGAAAAATAGATAGCACCCATACTAAACTGGTTGTGATTTGTCCATGTTTCTGCTTAGTCTTAAATATTTACTCAGAGACCACTAAGAAAAAAATGCTTGTGATCTACCATTGTGCAAAATAAGTACACTGCCTAGACAAATCTCAGCCGTCTGGACAATGCCTGGTTCAGTGTGGTAGTTTGAATGGCCTATTTATTTCTTTCCAGCATTGCGTGAGCATTTTAAAAATCATCTTTGTTCCAGTAGGTTCCTGGCTCAATTTGCGGTGCAGAGATACATGATCGTGGTGATCAAGTGCCTGGGTGTCCCGGCAAGTGAAGAGATCAAGTCAACTTTTATGCAATGCACTATACTTAAAAAAAGGAATCTCTTTCATTCCTGGCTTTAATTCTTGATGATACTTGCGGGAATGCAATGGTCTCTGAGGAGCGCTGCTCACTCTGAACAGCAGCACAACCCTTGAGATGTACTTATTAGTCGTTCTCAGAATGGACACTATATTTGGATATACTTGCCATATTTCTTTGTAAAATGCGAAGACTTGTTTCAAGCTATGGTTGCATGTACTTTTATTCAAATTTTGTCTCATGTTAACTCTCTATCTTTGTTATCATGCAAAGACTATGTATGTATCTAGCCACTATACTCTGATATCATTGTTATGCAAGTAATCTTTATTTGGTATATCAGGTACTTATAATAATCATGCTTTTTATTCTAATATATTATAATATGTGATCGATTAGTTTTTTCCAAAAGCACCAAAGCATATATATTATTTTGGTTGTTTAATCTATATTATCTTAAATAACACTGTAGCGTTAGCCGGGACACAATACTAGAATACAATTTTGTAGAAGTTAAAATATGAGAAAAAACATTGATTATTTTCATTTACATTCCTAAGTTAGAGCCGTAACGTTAGCACGGGCATTATACTAGTCAAGCACAAGTAAAAAAGAGAGTGAGAGGTGTCCTTAAGGCTCACAAGTGTGATGGATTGCTTAGAATGCCAAGAGAGCTCTCAAAGATATGGCCAACACCTACTTATAATCATCCTCCCATAAACTGTCTCGTCGGGGGTTGGTGGTGGGCACATAGGCACTGGAACCAACTAACTTAAGGTGTTAATACAATCCTCATGCACATAATCCAATGCTCCTCTGTTAGCACCACCAGATCAAACTGGTGACTTCACACCCCCAAACTCATAAAATAGCTATTGGAAATTCAATGATCGAATTTACTGACGCATAGTCCATGATCACCTTGGTGACACCAACGGATTAATCATGTGGTCACCAAAGAGGTTCTGGAAAGGATTTGGTTGACTGGATTGATCGGAGGCCTAGCATGGTCAATTTCGACTTCTTTATGCATCTATAGTTCCAAGACTCCAAGACTTTGCTCTTTCAGGAGCCAGAGGAGTAGTTTAATTTGAGGTCTGCGATTAAGCGCTGTTTGTTTGGGGTCGAAAGGCCTATTTTTGGTTTTGTAATAAGTATAACGACGGTCCAGGTACTTTGCCGAGAAATTAGGTCAATTCTGAGCCAAAAGGAGGACGATGTCATCATGGACCGTGACTAGGGCGACTTGCATCAGGAGAAGAGGCCAGGCCGCCGCCTCACCCCACGCGCGCATGCGCTAGGCGCCGCCATCGTCACCTTGCCACGTCAGCCTTCCGTCAATAAAGTATTTTCTATATTTAGGGAATTTAAAATAAAGAAAGAGAATATCCACAGGAATTCTCAATTGCTTAGAGTCTAAGCTAGGTTAATTAGAATATAAATACTCCCTAATTATAATCAGGTCAACGCAATAATAGAAAGGGGTAATTCTCATCTATCCTTATCCCTCTCCTTCCTCCAGCCACTGCCGCCCCTCCTCTCCCCGCGCGTGCGCGCCGCGCCACCGCTGCCTCTGCTCCGAGCCGTCGCCCCCTCCCTAGGCCACGCTCAAGGCTACCATGTACCCCTCTGTACACGACTTGTTATAGGTTCACAACGCTAAAAAAAATCATCTGTTTGTCGTTTGGTTCGACCGAACTGTCATTAGTTAGGGCAACTCTAACAGTTTTGTATTTTTTATTTGACAAAACATAGAGTTTGCCAACTCTCAAATCAATATGGGGAGGAGAAAAAAGTTATCTCCAACGGTTTGGTAAAATTGACTTGCCAAAATCTAAAAAAGAAAACCCGATGGCGCGGAAGGGAAGAGCGCGCGCGGGAGTAGTGCGCGAGACGGAATGCCAAGCCGATCGTGAGTTTTGTAGACTTTTTTGCCAATTTTGCTAAGGTCTCAGGATTTTACCAAGTTAATAATATGAGTTTTGTAGACTTTTTTAAAAAACAAAAATAAAAAGCTTATTTATAAAACTGGTGGAGTTGCTCTTGCACCGCAAATTGATGCCAACCAATAAGATTTCATTCCCACCCATTTCGGAGCGCTATCTGATTCCTGAGCTCCACATCGGCAAAGAAGAGCCAACCAAACAAATCAGACCCCATCGTTACTCATTTACATTAACATTGCCGTTCCAACTGTCGATCCAAACAGCACCTAAGTGTCTAGAGACCTAAGATTAAGGACTTGATTTGCATTCGCGTGAAAGAAAAAAAGATAAAATAAGTTGTAAGAAAAAATCTAATCAACCAATAGCATTGCAGTCGCAGTCATCGACATCAGCATCCCAGAACAACTGACACCGCCACGCCACCAGTCCATAACAACTCTCCTACTCGTCTTGGTTTGAAACCTCCGTCAGCAGCCCCTGATCTGCATCAGGCTTGCTGATCTTCTTCGATGTTCCCCACCACCAACCACCGTGGTGATCTAGGCGAGTAGGCGTCTGACGATCCTATTGACATTGAAGAGTGACGCCCACCAGGTGTTAGGATGCTGAGCCGCTGCTGGGGTAGGTGCTTTCCTGTGCCAGTGAACACTCATGACACAGTGCCCTGGCGCTACGAACATCGGCCTTCCCACTTGCCATCAACGAGCGCCAAGACGCGCTCCAGCCGCTACACTGCACAACTAGGCCATGTCATCCTCTGCTACATTGCCATAGACTCGAGACAGCTCTCCAACGGCGGCACGGGGATGGCTGGTAGTATCCTGCCGGAATAATTCTCCGCCACAAAAGCCCTGCCCCATCGATTGGCATTGTTCTTTGGTGCCACTGCACTGACTTCAACGATGCACACAAGGTGTTCGACGAAATGACCAAATACAGTTCAGTTTATCGTGCCCAATAATGATAGTGCCGTCAGTCGCAAGATTACCACGGATCCAGCTGCCTTTGTTGAAAATTCAGCTACTAGGAATCTCCAAGAGAATCGATCTACTGATCTTCAGGGACATTTCGACTGGAACGGAAACCAAGCCTCACAGAATACAGAAAAAAAAAACACTCGAAACACTTTCGCCCTCAGCCAACGGGGAAATCAGAACACTTCACTGAAGAAACAAGCGTGGATCTAAAGTTCAGGAGCATGCTTTCATGATCCAACTGGCAATTGGCTATATGACATCGAGAGTGGCCTCCATATGCTAGCAGACATGTAAAATGGAGCAGTTTGCTAAGAGACACTGACGTTATTGTCAAATTTGCTGCTAGACACCGCGTCGAATAAAATATTATTTTCTTGCTTAGGAAGAGAGAGAACGGCCGCGAAATATCCGTTTTGCCCCTAGTCTTTCTTGTTCCCCATCTCCTTCTCTACTTCAGGTGCAGGAGTCTGGACGGAGGCCGGAGCCATGGCCGCCGCCACCCGGCCACTTCCCTGTGCTGGCCGCCGCCTCCCCGCCTCTCGAGCTCTCTGCTCTGGCCGCCGGCTCCGCCCCGCAACTGCAGCCGGCGAGCCGCGATGCCTGCGCTCCACCACGGCCTCTGCCGCCACGAGCTTCGCCGCGAGCTTGCCCTGCCCGCGAGCGCCCTCCGCCGCGCATTCCGCCGCCGGGCCGGGAGCTCCGCCCGTGCGCGCCGTCGCCGCCGGGCCGGGAGCTCCACCTGCGCGTGCCCCGCCGCCGTGCCGCAACCTTCGCGTGCGTGCGCCCCGCCACCGAGCCGGAGCTCCGCCCGCGCGCGCCACTACCGGGCCGGAGCTCCGCCCGCGCGCGCTGCCGCCGGGCCGAGAGCTCAGCCCGCGCGAGCCGCCGGTGTCGGGCTGGGAGCACCGCTCGTGCGTGCCCCGCCGCCGCGCCGCGACCTCCGTGTGCATGGGCCCCGCCGCCGGCTGGGAGCTCCGCCCGCACGCGCTGCCGTCAGGCCGTCTTCGTGGTCGGGCTCGCGGGCGTCCCAGTGAGTAGGGGAGAGAAGAAAAGGGAGAGGGAAGAAGAAGGAGGCAGGGGAGTAACAGACATTTGATCGCTCTTCTCTCTCCTCACAACCCAAAAATGAATTCGATCCAGTGTCCACACAGATTTGACAAGAAGCAGAGTGTCCATCAGCAAACTGCTCCATTTGACATGTCCAGCAGCATAGGCAAGTCTACCAAATTTTCCCTTTCTTGATTACGGTCAGTGCTCTTTCCTTCTGTGTTGATTTTACAGAGCCTGAGCAATATGATAGTAAAAGGTGTTCCTAAGGAAATTCATCCAGGGCCATCTATGCTGGGTTCCTCCCATGGCTTCAATCATAACATATAACAAGCTACACAAACGTCACGTACTTGACAGGAACTGTTCAACTGATGGCACTGTATCTCCCTCGATCCCATAAAAACTCAAGCAGACACAGTAAACGGTCTTTTGTGTTGATTAAGGTTCTTGATTTTGCAGCCTTGCAGTCAGAGTACAGCTCGTGTCGGGCACCCAAGCTTACTATTCACTGATATGCTTGGAGAAAAAAAAACAAAATAAAAGTGCATTCGTTAAACATTAGGTAATAGTTAAGTGCAATTTTCTCCTCGCCAAAAAAAGTTAAGTGCAATTTTTCTTCTTACACATTTCACTAGGTCAGCTTTTGCCTTCAATTATTACTAGTTCTTACTCTGTTCATACACGTGAATGCTCAGGTATTTGAATGTTTGTGTCAGTTGTGATTCCAACTTTGTTCGACTTTCTACAAATCATTTAGAGTTACACTGACTACAGGAGTAAGATGATACAACACATGATAATAATGGCAAAAAATTATCTAGTGTGAACTATTCCTTACATACGAAAAATGTAAAAAAAAATTTAATGGTACTCTTTTGGTTGGTCACACATATTACAAAACTGCCACATTACACATACCGGAAGATATCATTTACAATTTTGTCCCTATATAGCTCTAACTTCTTGTAGTATTCTTGATTATTAAGTTGCATGCTCCAATGTTCAACCTAAAAGCTTAAACTGATGGGAAAGATATATTTCAACATTGATTAATATATATAATGTCTAGATCATATTCTAGATTTATATATGCAAATGACCATTTATTTAATTTTCCAAAATATAGTAAAATAAAATAAATGGCAATGTATACATAAAAATCTAAAAGATCCAAAGATTCATATAGGATATAAGTACAGATTCTTTAACAAGACCACAAAAGAGTGGACAGTGGAAAATGAGAGAGTGGTACATCAGTTATCATGGCAGCATATATACCTTTCCTTTTATGTGAGCGAGCTTCCACTGTATCCTTTCTAATTCACACCACTCCTTCAAATTCGGGCAGCCAGAAATTTGAAGTTCTTTAAGATGAGGGAGCTTTTCTATGCTCTCTGGAAAGGACTTGATGCCCTTGCAGTCCAAGATATTGAGTTCTTCCAGCTCAAAAAGGCTACCCAACCATTCTATCGGCGACAAAATGCTGTCACAGTTTTTCATTGTTAGTGAACGAAGGGAGGTGAGGTGTTGCATGGAAACCTGCAAATTATTCAGTGCTGAGCAGTCTGTGATTTCGAAGTGTTCAAGAGAGTTGAGTCCTCCCAACCATTCTGGAAGTGTTGTCATGCTTCTAGAATTCAACAGCCGCAGAGATTGTAGGCAAGTGGGTCTCTTGACCATCTCCACCGGTGCCTCTAGCTCTGGATACCCATCTATTACTAACACCCGAAAATTTGTGAGCTCACCCAACCATTCTGGAAGTTTTGGCTGGTCATTGTCTCTTGCATGGTGGGTCAGACACAGTGATTGGATGGTGGAGAGGTCTTTTGAGATTTGTGATGAGCTGCTCAGATTACTGCATTGCTCAATTTTTAAATGAGTAATACCAAGGAGATGGTGAAGCAACCTCCATTGATGCAGAGGCACGTTGCAGGATACAACCTGCAAATTAGTTCCTGGAGCAAAGAAGGAAGCCCCGGTGTGCCCCTCTCTCACCCCATGATTGTATTACATTATCACTATTCCTTATTAGCCAATTCTTAGCTCTTGGGGGATGTGGTTTCAATCTCAACTTGGGACATTCACTTATTATCAAGTCTTTAAGGTTAGGGAACATGAATTCCTTCACTCCATCTATTCCATAGGAGTACATTGTGTCCCACTCTTCAAGGTTTTCCATACATATTAGTTGAAATATCTTCAATCGAGGAAAGGCTCCTGCATTGCCACCAGAAAAACCCTCATCAATTTTTGTGACACCATCCATTCCTCTAATAGTTATCCTTTCCAGATTTTGTAATTGACCAAGCGGTGGCAGGCTATTGCACTTAGGTAAGTCCTCCATCTCAATTTTGACAAGATTTGGAAGGTAGTGAGAAATGGTTATCAACCAGAATGGAAATTGTCTACTGTTATAGCCTTGTATTTCAAATTCCTTCAAGGTTCTTGGTGGCATTAGCTCTCTCAGCACTTGTATGTCCTCCACAGATCTCTCAGAGTCTGTAGTCCAGCCAAGTTTCAATTTTTCGATTCTTTGTTTTTTCATCAGATTTATACTCCGAGCCTCTTCTGCGAACTTGACAAGTTCAAGTCTAGTTATCTTCAGCTCATCAGGATTTGCTCGCCGAAGCAGATAAATGTTACTGCTGGAAGCACCATCTTCGGCATTGACTACAAAGTGTGGCAGCAATGCAAACGAGCTAGTTCGATCCAAAGATCTTTGGCTCATCAAGTTGATCACATCCCTTCACATTAAGGATGAGACTGTCCATACTAGCTATACTTTCTGGAGTACTCCCTAGATTGTCACAATTGGAGAGGTCCAGTATATGTAGCTTCCTCAACTTGGCAATGCATTCAGCTATACTGGTAATAATATTATTGCGAAATAAGTTCAGATGCTCTAGATTTGGAAGGGTACTGATACGGTCAATGAAGTTGTCAATATCATCTATCAATCGGACATGAAAGATAGAAGCCATACTCCCTGATAGACCCAAATATCGAAGCTCTATGAGATTGCTGATCACTTCTTGGAATCCTACTAAACTTTTTACTCCTGAAAATCTTTGAGATAAGTTCAGATATTGCAGTTTGGTAAGTCTACCTAAAACTTCCCCTGTACCTTCCAAATAACTGCACTCAGATAAATCCAGATGCACCAACTCAGTTAGCCGCTCTAATAATTGTGGTGTAATTTCAACACCTGGACACTTTGATAAATCTAGGTGGACCAGTTGTGTTAACTCTGCAAATGAATCTGAGAGCTCATTTATATGCTGACAGCAAGATAAATCAAGATACATCAGGCATTTCAATTCACCAAATAACTCAGGCAGCGTTGTAACTGAAGATCCACAAAGGTTTAGATAATTTGATTTTGAGAGCTTGGTGATTGACATGGGAAGCATTTGATTTGGAACCCTTTGAGCATTGAGATACCTCAATTGTTTCAATTCACCAATGGAATCAGGTAACTTCTGTATGGAACACGCACTTAAATCGAAGACGCGCATGTACTTAGCTGCTGAAAATGCAACACCTTGAAGTATGATGCTACCACAGCCCTGAAAATGCAGCGCCCGTATCTTAGAAGGTGATACGACATATGAATTCAGTGGCTTGCTACAATCTGTGAGCACAGCATAGCGGCAATTGCTTCCCCCAATGTTTCCAACTTTTCCAGTGTCCAGAAGTTCATCTGCCATCACCAATCTTGCGAGGTCGTGCACCAAGTCATGCATGCTGAACAATGAAACATCTTGGACACATACGACATTAGTCTGCAAAAAAAAAAAAAAAAAAAAACACTATGACTGTGTTAGGTACCCAATCTACATCATCTTATCCATCAACATATAACAGAGTTATTGTCTCAGTTTGACTGTAATGAACAACAGTCATTGGGAGAATTTCGCCTGACAAATTATGCTCTTCATATCCCTATTAGTCAATATCATCTCCTTATGTTTCTTCTAGTGCTAAATGTCTATTTGACATTGTAGATGATTATTATAGTGCAAACACTCAAGTATTTTTTTAATAAAATATTATCTTAACAGAACAAAAGGTTCATTTAGCATTGCACTAGATTATTACCATTTATCCAATAATACCCTCATACTAGTTATTTCAAGAGTAGTATGATGTGTGGCATCATCCTGTTAAGTTAATGTTCTCATTTCATAATGTTTGGTTTCGCCATTTAAACAATAGCAGGCTGTGGTGAGCATAGAAATAATGACTGGTGGATGTCATTTATGCTACCACCCTTTGAGAAACTGTAAAAGGAAATTCTAAGCTATAACAATGGATTGGTTTGCATATACTTTAGTGTCGGTGGTGCTCAACTAAGCAATCTATTATTTACTCTGTTGCGTTAAAACAAAAGTAAAACTTTCTAGCACACAGTTTAGTGTCCATATATTATGTTATTTGGATTAACTATAGGTTGAATTGAATTCTAAATCCTATTTAAAAATCAGAATCTAAAAATGCATGACTCTACCTGTGCTAGTTATATCTGACAGCAAACAGACAGACACCTATCGATATGTAACAAGTAAACTTTTGCCTTAAAGGTATATAGATGATGCGGCTTGATGAAAGAATAAACTTTTGAGTGAGATGCAGCTACTACTCACCGAAACTGACTTGAGATGTTGAAGGAAGGACGATCCCAAAAGCTGCTTAACATAACTCTCACAAAGCTGCCTTGTAGAGAATATGCTAGATGGTGCAACGAAATCATGAGCAATCCATTGGTGAATTAGATCTTTCTTAACTATCTTGTGTCCTTTGGGGAAGATTGCACAATATGCAAAGCATAACTTCAAGTGTGGTGACATACTATTGTAGCTCAATAACAAGCATGCAAGAACATTGCGATGTGGAGAAGATTCATCTTCAAAAGTAGGTGCCTTCCAGATATCACTATTTCTCACTGACTCCCATTCACCAAAAGTCAAAGGTTTCAACAAGTAGCCAAGTGCTTGAGCTGCTAAAGCAACATCTCCACACTTCATTGCAATGTCCCTTCCTGTCGGATCCAGCCGCTCTTTATCATTTCTAGCTTCAAACTCACTTTTTTGTTTTATTATGTCCCAGCACATTTCATCTGCCAAAGGTGATAGCTTGTATGGTTGAACAGTGCAAATTTTATTGGCAATGGCTTCATCACGCGTGGTTATCATAACAACAACCTTGCCAGCCTCTCCAACCGTTAGCATACCCTTCAATTCTTCCAATTTGGATTCATTTTCTTCCCACAAGTCATCCAAAACAATCATAACTTTCTTTCTGGCAGTGGCAATAGCATGTAGCTCCACAAGGCGGGTGTGCATCATCTGCTTTTCAGCTACATTACTCTCCCGTTTTGATAATTGGGATATTATAGAGTTGCCTATTTTGTTCAAGTTAAATATCTGGGATAGATCCATACCTCAGAATAATCACTGAATAATGCATCATTGAAAACCAATTTTGCTAAGGTTGTCTTGCCAATACCTCCAATGCCATAGATAGGAAGGATGGTGATGTCTTGTACGGTGCCTTCATATAAGGAATCAATTATTCTAGCTTTCTCTTCTGTCCTCCCTACAATGAGTGTTTGATCATTCAATTATGAATCTGTTTCCCGTTCGTCGGGAATCGGCTGAACAATAGAGTTGATGTCTGCTGTAAATCTGAACTGCTGTTGTTGATTACTGATGTTCTCCAATTCGTCCCTCATTTTCTTCATCTTATTAGCCATGGAAAACCTGGGACCAATTGTAATAGCACGAATCATAGCTGCCAACTGCAAGATATTTTTGATTTTGTCAGTGCTTTCAAAAGTCGAGAAGTTTTGTGTTCTGAAATTCACAGATAAATAAAGAAGATAGACACCCAAATTGTTGGTTATCAAATGCAAGACCACTTCTCAATCTCAAGGTGACAGGATATACGACGTACCTTAGATCCAGCCGGTTTGTGGCCGGCCTCAAACTCATCGAGCATGTCGGAGATTCTATACATGGCGTCCTTGAGGCGTTTCAGCCACAGTTGAACTTGGGCATCCTGGATTGACCGCCTCTCGGCGTCCTTGAGCACGGCCTCAACAGACTGCAGCGTCATCTTCATGGTGTTGAGGTCCTCGTTGAAGTCCTGCTGCAGCCTGATCTGGCCTCTGATGGTGGCACCGATCTGCTGGCTCACCACGTTGAGCACGGAGGATGCCAGCATGGCTTCGAGCTTCGGCATGGCTGAAGCTTCTGCGTTCGTCTGTTGGATTTGGTCAAAAGAGACTAGGCCGAGCTTGGTGACGACGATAGCTATGGATACGAATGCACCAAAGGAGAGCCTGCTGAGTAAACTGCTTCTCGTAACACTAGTACTGGAGTACTACTACATATTTGGAGTGTCCATTGGCCGAGACACTACACTATTATTAGTGTACCCATCTATCACCTACCGTGGTCGTTGCTGCATGCCAATAGACAATAGACATCGGTAATGATGTTCAAAGAGAGAAAAAACTATAGACAAAATCGATAGGTGCACACAACCCACCAGAGAGGCTGAGAGGGGATTGTCGAACTCCTGGTCCTAGAACAGGCAGTACAGTAGCCTCAAGGTCACGGGCTATGCCGCTGTGCCATCTCGCTAACTCTGAATCATACAGTAGCCTCACGGTCACGAGAATGTGGCCTCCGTCTCTGTTTTAGCTAATGAAAACTCATCACCATATCTATACACCACGTAAAGCATCGCCTGGACAACGTCTTATGTTATAGTCAAATATTTTTTGTCTCAAAAACGTAGGAGAACTACGATTCCTTATATTAAGAATAAAAATAAGGATAAATCACCCATAGTATAACAAGACACCCACACACCCTTAGTTCAACAGATATATCCGCGCCACTAACAAAAAAGGAAAACGACCCTGCTCAAATCAGCTAATTGCTTGGGCGGGGGTAGTCAAGTGGGATAGCCCATGAGCCCCTGCCAATATCCACCGCCGACGCTCCTCGCCAGCCAACTTCAAGATTTCAGCTATGTTGGAAACTGCTTTATCAAAGACACACTTGTTACGATGATTCCAGATTATCCACGCTCCCAGAACTATTAGGGAGTTCAGACCTTTTTATGTTAAACCAGAAGTTGTTGGACTTGTTTTTTCCCACCAATCATTGAATGAAGGGTCAGATGGCTGGCTAAAGAATGGAGACTGACCTGTCTCAAGATATAATACCAAAATTGCCTTGAGAAAACACACGCAATTAGGAAATATTCAATGCTTTCGTCTGCTTGATCACAAAGTGGACATTGGTCAGGATGAGGCATTCCACGTCGAGCAAGATGATCTGAGGTCCATCAGCGCTTGTGTGTTGAAAGCCATAAGAAGAAACGGCATTTAGTTGGTGCCCAAGTTCTCCAGATCAGCATGACACGCCATACTCACGGTCACGGGCTGCGCCACTATGCCATCTCCGCGAGTTACTATAGATATCTCGTTATCCACTAACATACATTTAGTTATACACATCAGCATGACACGCTATCCACTAATTAACATAGTTTATAATAGAGTAAAATGCACCCAGAGTACTCAAACTATTGGGCTCCTTCCATCTAGGTACTCAACTATCAAAACGACTATCTGAGTCCTTGATCTATTGTCGATGCACACATAAGATCTAAAACCTGCCATATGAGGACTAACTTTTCGAGAAACACCCTTTTCCTTTTCTTTTTCTCACTATTAAGTCCTTCCGCCGCTGCGTGCCCAGCTCCTGTTCCCCGCCGCCCGCGCCCTGCACGACCGCAGCTCTTGGAGTGCTCGGTGCCCACGGCGCTGGCTAATGACGTCCACGGGGGTTCACACCGCGTGCGTCGCGACGGCCGCGGACACGCCCGCCGCGGCAGAGGCAGCCGCGATGCAGCTGGCTCGAAGACGCCGAGCCGGATGGCCGCCGACCCGACGGAGCTCTTGATGGCCTCGCTGCTGGCGTGTGGGCACGCGGGCGAGCTTTCGCTGCCGGCATGTGGGCACGCGGGCAAGCCTGCCAACTCACACGGTCCACGATCCGCCGCAGCTCCACGCGGCCATGGGCGACGCACCATCACCGCCGTCCTACTCGCTCAAATCCGAGCCGCTAGTGCAGCCGGCCTCTCTTCACCTGCGCTGCTGGCTGCTGGGACTAGGAACGAAGGAGCAGGGGTGCGGATGCTGGAGGAGGAGGCTGCATGAGGGAGTTGGGGATGGGTAGAGCAGAGCTGGCCGCAGAGGCATGCGTAGCGGCGGCGGAAACCGTAGGCGGGGGCACCGTTTCCGTGCGCGACGGCGAAGCTCCCTTGAACCTGTGTGAGACAAACACAGAAGGCATCGGGCTCGACCTAGAACGGACGAATTGGGGGTGACTTATTAAGGAAGAGAGCGAGGCCACGCGTGGAGCTCGAGCCATGGCAATGGTGGCCGGCGGCGCAAAATCCATTAAATTGGACAAATACCTTGGTGGGTTTTGCAAGCAGCTAACTCATGGGCGTTAATAGAGATGTGAGGAAGCCATGGCTACGAGGAATCGAAGAACAATGCAACGACGCCGACGATTTCTTGGGGGCGGCGGCTTGTACGCACGCACACAGCAACGACGGTGCCTAATCTCGTTCTCGCATGCGGCAGCAGCTCGCAAGTGCTCGCATGCTCGTGTGGCCGCATGTCACGGCGGCGGCTTGCCACCACATTGCGGAAGTTCGGCGACACTTTTGTCGTCACCATGGCGTTCCTGGCGAAGTTTATTTGGCAGCACGTGCACGCGGTGGCCACCATGACCTCGCTCGCTCGCTGGGTTGGGCGCCGCCGGGAGCGCCTCACCTTGCCTTGCCGCAGTTGCCTTCTCCTGTGCGCGAGGCCGGCCGACCCGACGGAGCTCTTGATGGCCTCGCTGCCGTCGAAGGAGAGGCGGGACAGGCTGGAGCAGCAACTGAAGGCGGGACAGGCTGGAGCACCGTGCCTGGCCGCGGCAGAGCCGCCCGCGCGCTCACGCCAACGCCGCGCGCGTGCCCGCGCTGCTTGGCTCGTGGCGTGCGTGCTGCACATGGAGAGGGCGGCGGACAGGGAGCAGTCGGCAGTTACAGGGAAGAAGAAGATGAAGGAGTTAGTTGCGAGAAGGATAAAAGGGACATGGGCTTTTTTGAAAAATTAATCGTGACGTGGCAGGTTTTAGACCTTGATGGATAGTCAGTTTAATACTTTGAGTACCTAGATGGGAGGAGGCTAATAGTTTAGATATCCTGGGTGTATTTTACTCTTTATAATAGTTAAATCTTTTTAAAAATTATATAAATAATAAAATTTTATTTCAAATTAGTAGTTACCGTAGTAACTCGCCGGATATTCTAGTGAATGTTAAAGAGAACAACCAAACACTACTGGATGGGTGGGTGTAGCAAAGTTCTATGTAGTCATCACATGAGGCAAATGACGGTGAACGGCAATATTCTTGGAAACCCACTGCACCTTAGTCAATATGTACAATGTACATTGCCGTGTGATCGAAGAAGTGGCCCAACACGATAATATTATTTACATCTTGGTCGAAAAAGCTACGGTGGTTCTTTAAATTTTCAGAAGCCGACGAAAAAAAATGGATAAGATGCTCCGTGATCGGTTGCTTTGCTGAGTGCTTTGGCTAGGCAATCGGCAAAGATTTTTTTAATTTTTTTATTAATTTCTTTGCCGAGTGTAAGCACTTGGCGAATAATATATTTAATTTTTTCAAAATCTTTACCGACTGGCACAGTGTCTGGCACTCGACAAAGAAATTAATTTGTTTTAAAAAAATTGCAACCTATACAAACAAAAAATTAGTAAACAACAAACAATTCATCAAACTCGTACAACATGTGAAGCCTACAAATTAGATAACAATGAACCACCTTCAACACACATTTTCAAATAAGTTGGTGATCTTGTCACAACTGCACAAATTTCAACCGTGACGGGCGTATTTCATTTCTGCAGCGGGCAACTGCATCCGCCACGAACGTGAGGTCACGGTAAGTCGTGACTCCACCGTAGCGGCCGTTGTTGCCCGCTGCGGAAATTGGATGTACCGTAGCGGGTGTCTTATGTTGCCCGCTGCGCTAAATCGTTTCAAAAAAAACAAAAAAACACAGGAACCCACCGTATGCTCCCTGCGCCGGCTGGATCCGCGCGCCGCTGGAGGGAGGACGTCGAGGAGGGAGGCCGTGAGGAGCGCCACCATGGCCCTGTCGCCGTGGCACCCGGATCCTCCGCCAAACCGCCGCACCGTCAGGCCCCATCGATGTCGCCGCGAATCTGAGAGAGAGAGAACGAGAGGTGAGAGGTAGCCTGGAACATGAACCTCTACGACTTCATGACTGGGGAACACAAACCTGTAGAAGATGCAGCTTCGGAACACGAACCTCGGCGACTTCGCCTGCAATGCCAGTAGCCCACAGAGTGTGCCGTCATGGTGGGAGCTCCTCCGCGCCGCCACCAGGAGCTCCCCCGCGCCGGATCTGCCGGCAGGGACATCCTCTGCCCATGCGAGCAGCATCAACGCGTCGCCCTCCATCCGCGCGAGCTGCGCCGCCGTCGTCAGACCCGCCGTGGCCCGATTTGCAACAAGGAGAGAGGGATGAGCGAGGGAGACGGAAGATTCAAGAGAGGAAGAGGGAGATGGCCGGGGATCTACGAACCTCGTTGCACCGCCGTGACCCTCGAAGCTGTTGGAGCCACCTGTGGCTGAATCAACGCCCTCGAGCCGCTGGGGCCAGACCCTCATGTGCTGAGCGCCGCCGCTAGAGCCACCGCTGGAGCCACCGGTCGCTGATGCCGGATCGGCCCTCGCCGAGCGCCGCCGTGACCCTCGCGTATCGAGCGCCGCTGTGGCCCCGCGGCGAGTCGGTCCTGCGCTCGCGTGTGGAGGATGGGAGGGGCGACAGCCCTGCGCTCGCCGTGTCGCGCGGGGAGGATGGGAGGGGCGCCGTGTCGTGTGTGGGGAAAGGTAGAGAAGTGGACAGAAGTGGGGCATTGCGGCTGGGTTGAGTGCGTCTAGGTTGAGTGAAACCCTAACTCCTTCTATTTATATTGGAGCTGGCTACCGGGCTCATTTTGGGCCAGTTGGCCTCAGCATTTTAGATGACTAGCCTTGTAATATGCCCGCTGCAGTAAATCTATTTACCACAGCGGGCATCTTAAAGAGTTCGTAACGGGCAAAAAAAAGTGCCCGTCACGGAGATGAACAGTGCAACATCACGGTTAATCAATTCTGTAGTAGTGTGTATAGCAGGAGAAGCCCAAGTCTCTTAGAAGCAGTTGCATAGTTATTTGTCGAATGAACAGCAGCATAAAAAAGAAAGCAAGTCTCCGTGAAAACATATTTCATAAATATGTGATAGAATAAATCTTTCACATTTTATCACAGAATGGAATCATAGCAAACTGTACTCCCACGTAAAGCTAACAGCCCAAGTTAAACCAAAAGAACAATTATATTTTTTGGTCAGGCCAGCCCATTTAACAGAATAAGCAAGAATACAAGATGACTATCTACACAGGAACAAATATAGTTTTTGTGCAGCTACTCCAAAATCAGTATCATAAAAACACATGCCATCAAAGTATGAACTGCAGGAGGAAATGATTGCAGAGAAAAAAATGCAAGCTTGCAAAGGCTCCTACTTGAGAAATGGTCAAATGATTGCTAGAACGGAGAATATTAGAATTTAAAACGTTTCAGTAAGGTACCCAGACGATCTTTCCTTGCATGTCTTCTTCCATCTAATTTCTCAAAAATTAATCAGGTTCCGGCAGTGATTCACAACATGTCATATCAAATAAGACAGCGGCTAGTTAATTTTCTTGATTAGAGCAGAGGTAGAACAAATGCACAAGCAATGTTGTATCAGTAGGTTGAAGGTTGCTATTGCTTAATATACAATCAGACATGTCTCAAAGTGAGGCAAAACTAAGAAACTCCAAAGCTGTAGACCTCTAAATATCTGCAGTTCAATTGCATTAAATAGTGAGCATACCTTCATGTAGTGGAAAGAAGTGGACAGAGCAACCATCTGGCCCTCCAGTTTCTCATTCATCTCAAGCACAGTATCATACTTTTCCTGGGAAATAGATCCAGATTTTTAGATCAATACTTCATCGTACAAAGGTACCACATCCTACCAGAAAAATACATCACTTTGGTGAGGTCCAAATTGTGAAGAACTAAAGATTGATTGAATGTAGTGATGTACCTTCAGTAACAGCAGTAGCTCTTTCAGATCCCATTCACCTCTGCTGCATTCTCATACTTCTCCTGAAAATGAGAACCCACAATATGATGACATCAAACTGGGCTGGTATATACTATAACAACCCTAGTGTTAAGCATGAATAAACAATTGCATTCATTAGCATAAGAATCTTTATGCATGATTTTATGCATGACATCAATAAAAAGGTTAAATGTTATTTCATATGTGATGCTTGATTTGTTCAAATTATGTTGGAATTGCATGTGAACATGATTGTTAATACAAGTGTTTGACCTTGTTTGCTCACTAAACACACTTAGAAATATTTAGGATTCAAAATGAAGTAATTTTTATGTTAACAACTTTGGCTAATTATGCTTGCATGATTGGTTTGACCAAAGTGGACCTTCTGAGTGCTTCTGTTTAACTAGTTTGAAAGTGATATCTAGAGTCAATGCATGTGTGTGCATCCTTAACCAATTTTGTAGAAAATTTTATAAGGAACAAAAGATGTAAATCTTACTTTTCATGGAAATGATTGGAAAATATTCAAAACGGTTGAAAAAGACACGTTTGGGGGCTGTTTTCCAATTAAAGTAATTTTATGAGGTATTTTATTTTGGGATTTTGTATTTCAAAATACATGCAGAATCTGGCCATGGTTATTGAAGATGAAATGTTCTACTCTTCATGGGATAAATTTCATTCAATATACACTTGGTCTAATTCGTCTTGATTTGGGAGTTATAAGATGAAAAAAAGCGCTAAAGGGAATAGAAATAGGTTTCCGCTGTCGATTTCCACTAGCCGTCAGGGAAATGCGGGTTGCATAAATATCGGCATGACCATTTCAGGCCGCTCGCGCCGCGTGGCGCCTATTCACCGGCGATGGTGGGCGGTGCCGGGCCGGCCGAGCGCGTAAAGGCAGCAGCAGCGCGTCCACCCACTCGCCTGGTCGCTCATTTCCTTCTCCACTCCACTCTCCCTGCTCCTTCCCACCTTTCCTCTTCCTTGCCGCAGGAGAACAGCAGCGCGGCCACTGCTCTACCGCCGGCGCAGCTTGCCTCTGCCATAGCACCATCCGAACGAGCATGGGCACCGCTTCGCCTCGTGCTCCTCCATCTTCCCGTGCCACTCGCGGAAGGAATCGTCGAAGGTGAGGGCCAAATCGGCCATTTCCACCGCCGGCCATGGCCGCCATGGCGCCGAGCTTCAGGCGCTGTCATCGTCCCTCCTCCTTCGTTACTCCTCTTCATCAGCCGCGTGTGCCATCTTCATCTCCAACTCGCGCTGCCCCTTCCGCGCACCTTTCTCGGCTCCGAGCGCCGCGGGGGCGCCGCTGCTACTCGCCGCCACCGCATCGGGTCGCTGGCGCGCGTGGCCAGGCCGCCACGTGCAGGCCCGCCCGCGCTAGGCCTCGCCACAGGTACGCCGCGGCACCCTGCTGCTCCGCCGCCCCTGCTATGCCGCTGGTGCACCGCCGGTTCGCCGGAAATAGAAGGCCCGATGAGCTCCCCTGTTCCTCCCCCACGAAGGACATCATCCGTGAATTCAAAGAATGGTAAGGGTTCTGGTGCAAATACGCCAGAGAGAAAGAAGTTCAGATCAGGGATCTGTCAATTTGAGGAAAACGTGTTCGTCTTATCTGATTTGAAGTTTATTCCGAAAATGAATTTCCAGATTTGCTGATAAATATTGCAAAATTCATAACTCCTTGAATAATGGTCCAAATGAGGTGATTCAAGTTGCTATATTTTTCTGGTGCTGTGATCTATGCACGAAAAATATGAAATGAAATTTTTGTAATACTTTTCTGTGTAGATTTATTTATTCTTAATAAATACTTATATTTTTATAAATGCATAGTAAAACATATGTTGCTCATAAAAATGTGATTCTTATTTTATTAGTCTTCTTATGCCTTAAGCTATCTATGCAATATGTATGTGGCTTACTTCCTGTGTAAAAATACGAAGTTGTAGTTCAAGTGCGATAAAAGGCTATTCTTGGAAATATTCATAAATGATTTATCTAGGCCTAGTTTTAGGTTGATAATTTTTGTAGGCCCTTTACATGCTCTAATGTAGCTCTGGATATGATGAATCTGAGGTTTGGCATACTTGGTAGTACAAAGTATTTTTAGGTGCCTTTTTGTCGGGCTCCTTGGCATTTTTTGTGTAGGGTGATTGGCTTATCATTTTGGGTTGAAATTTTTATGATAGACTCTAATAGAGATGCTTAAACTGCTGTAATTTCTGTAGAATTTTTTGTGTAATATAATTATTTAATACAGTTCTGCACTTATTTATATATGTGCTTGTTAGTGCTTTGCTTTATCTTTTCATGGTATTTAATGCTTCTTTGTACTCTTGCAAAGTATATAATCTGTTAGAGCTATTGTTTAGGTTCAGTTTGATGTTTAGATATATATGTATGTGCGGATCATGGTTGCTAGTGAAATATGTTTTCCGGGTAATAGGTGAGATGATGATAGGTGCTAATGATAGGTTGAGTACATGTTCTTGGATGGTGTTGACTACCTTGTAGAAGAAATGTGCACCTGCTCGGTAAAATAGGATTTGAATGATTGTTTCATCTGCAATCCATCATCATGCATCATCTTCCATTACATGTACACTCGTCGTATCTATACATACACATATGCATCATACAAGATCGTGGGAGCAAGCACGAGTCGCTGTATTCATGGATCTTAAAGAGGAGCAGCCAGAGGTGCCCGTGGTGGAGCTTCCAGGAGAGGAGCCGGAAGGGGATCGACCTGAGTGAAGTAACCACCACCCTAGTGCTTTGGAGAAGGGCAAGCCCGGAGCATTATAAGCCTCCTACCCTCTCTTTTATAAAATACACTTTGAGTATAATCTTGTTTTATGCATTAGGTTGCTAGGAGTTGGATGAAACCGTTGATGCATATTTCCTACCTTGTCCACTAAGGATATATACCTGAATCCTAACTAGTTTTGGTATAACGATCTATGCTTAGGCATGCTTAGACTGGTAGAAGTCAGGTGATTCCTATCACCTGTTAGGTGGATATCTTGATCATAGTTGGCTATATTTGCTATCGTGGAATATAATCATGTGATAATGGGTTGGAGACCTGACAGGTTGTGATAGAGATGCAACAAGGCATGGAGGTCTTCTGTGCTTATCTATCCCCATGGTGTTGCTTAAGGAGAGTATCGTTGTTGGCCCTCAAGTCATGTTGAACGCATGCCACACATTTAGCTGGAAGGATAAGTCGTTCCGACCACGAAGCCTAGTAGCTCTGTTTGGGCCGGTGATCAAAATGTAGGTCATAACACCAAAGGAAGGGGGAGTGGTCAGAGGCTAGGGTTGACCGTGGGCAAGAATGTTCTGAGCTACCTGGTGTTGTACAGTGGGCAGACATGTCTTGAGCTACCTGGCACCAGATAACCTTTGGGTGTAGAATGGTCCATAGCAGTCCCGCGACTTTACCCGAACAGTACCAACGGTGACCTAAGGCGAGAAAGGAACAGGTTGCCTAGGTTTGCGTGGGGAATAAATCACCAGCTAGTTAGTAATCGATTTGAATCATCATCGTTCCTGGACAGTGAACACTTAACTCGAGCTTCGACCCCGTGATAAGAATTAAGTAACACAAGGATGGTCTCGGTGATGTATTATGGTTATTAAGAATAATGATGAAAATGCCAAACCTGATATGGTTACTGTTGATTGCCTAATATTAATCATGTGATGGATATAGACTAGGTGCTAATCTAGTTATAATAAGCTTTACTTAACTAGATGTTTAAATATTGAATAAAAGACTGGAAGTAAGGTTTGCAATAGTAATGCTCTTTTCGCAAAAGTTATGCTATCCACTGAACTCCACCAAATGAGCCTTGCATATCCTTGACAGTCTTTTTATTTTACTCCTATCGGATAAGTCTAGCTGAGTACATTCTCGTACTTAGGGGTTTATTCCCATTGTTGCAGGTATGATATACACTTGTGTGGATGCAAGAGGATTTCTACCCCCAATATCACTACTACAGAATTGAACTTCCGTGATGTTTCCCAAACCCCCTCCGTGACGGGCTCTTTTTTTGCCCGTTGTGGTAAATCCCACGATTTACCGTAGGGGGCACTTTTTATTTACTGTGACGGGCACTTTTGCCTGCTACAGTAAATCGATTTACCACAGCGGGCAACTTAAGATGCTCGCTGTGGTAAATTTTTATTTACTGCAGCGGACATATTAAGTTATCCGCTGCGGTAAATTGATTTACTGAAGCGGATATATTACGAGGCCCACCACGGTAAAAGGCACGGCCCAAATGGCCTACTGGTGGCCCGATAGCCATCTCCAGTATATATTGAGTGAGTTAGGGTTTCACTTCACCCACTCCACCCACCCGCTGTCCTGGCGTCCGCCCCCATCCCTTCCCGTCCACACTCCTGTCCGACCCCATCCCTTCCCCTGATGCCCCCGTCCCTTCTCCGAATCACGAGTTGCGACCGCGCCCTCCACTCGAGTCGCGTCGGCACGTGCCCATCCACCGCCAGCGGTCATGCTCCTGCCTTGCCATCTCTGTCTCCGCCCTTTGCCCCTCGTCGGCTCGCCCCTCGGCCCAGCCGTGCGGATCCGCTCCCACTCCTCTTTCTCCCCGGAGCAGCAGGGTCCTTCGGCGGATCTCCTCTCACTCCTCTCTATGTTGCTCCTTCGGCGGTGTAGCAGGGTCGCGGGGCTCGGTGACCTTCTGCTCGGGGCTTGGCGACCTCGTCTAGGCTCACGGAGTCACGGGGCTCAGCGACCTTCCTTCCTCTTCCTTCATCGGCCAGCGCGAGGTGGCAGCGTGAGCCCGCGGCAGCTCCACCTCCCTCCAGTTTCTACGGCGCCGTGGTTTCCCACCCACTTCGACGACGGCAACGCAGGTATGCCCTTAAACTGTCTCTCTCTTCTCAGATCTGGACTCAGTCCGTTGACCATCCTCTCCCTCCACTGTAGATCGGCGATGACGTGTGGCTGCGGCGCCGTTTGGTGCTGCGGTGAGCTCCGACCCCCGCAGCTCTGGCTCTGGTGCGGTCTCACGATGATGAGGGGCACGCCCACATCTGGTGTACCCCACAGCGGCGCTTACACGAACGGATCGGCGACGGCAGCGCTGGAACCCTGGATGGGCTCGTCGGGCTTGTGGATGGGCTCAGCGGGCCTATCTAGGGTTCCTTTTCTTTTTTTTGTTTTTCAGAAATTATTTACCGCAGCGGGCAACATAAGCTGCCTGCTGCGGTTAATACTCATTTACCGCAGTGGGCGGCTTATATCGCGCGCTGCGGTAAACCGATCTTCCGCAGCGGGCATAGGCGCTCACCACGATGAGGTCACGATTAACCGTGACCTTCCATTTGTGGCGGACGCCTTTGCCCGCTGCGAAAAATGGTTTTCGCCCGTCACGAAAAAGATTTGTGTAGTAGTGTATGGTGATTAGTAGACCATGGGCACGGTCAATCCTAAAATCTTATCTCAGATGCAATTGTTGTATTTGACTCTGAGCTGGTACTATATTTAAATAAAATATGAGTGTGGTATTTCAAAGTACTTTGCTTCTGCTATTCTTCAACTAAAATGGTGTTGTAATACTCCTATGTTAATTCCGATGTATTTGAGCTATGTGCAAACTGTATGTAACATATGGATTGTAAGTTGGTTTGAAATCCTTTGTGATTTTATGGACTATCAGGTTTGTATGGGCTCAGGTGCAACTTAAGCTGTCTCGACAGGTTAATTTGGACTTAAGCTTATATAAATTGGGCGGTTCTGTTACATATACCAACAAGTCCTGAGAATATTGGTACAAGACATAGTATAAGTCTCTGGAATGTAGTTTCTCCGATTTTTTTTTAACTTCAATTTATAAGTCACTTTATCAATTAGAGGCTGGATGTATTACAAGCTTGTGTATCACAGTACTACAATTCTTATTCTTTTTCAGTTAGCTGGTATGATTAATTGATAGGAAACAAAATCAACAATTCACTCAGGAGATCAAGCAAGACAGTGCCAAAAACTGTAAACCTCTGCCACATATAATCTCAGAAATGCCAATGACAACTCACATAAATCTGATCAAGAATGTAAATTCAGTATGAGCAATGGCAACATAAACCACTTCCTAAGAACGAGAAGATGCTAGACGTACAATGTTTTGAATCAGGTGACAGTACAAGGTAACAAGGCATACAGTCAAGCAGCTAATACAAATCTATAAGCTACTATGTAATCTCCATAAGCGGGCATCTCCTAATTTCAATTTCAAATTCCAGTGGCAAATTGCTCAATCCGTCTGCGAGAGAGAGGGTGTGAGAGAGAAGCACACAGAGAGGGTGAGAGAGATCCGGGCTCACCTGACTGGATCCGGTCTCATCCTCGGTTGGGACAACGCGGCTGCTCCGGAACGCCGGGGATGACGCGGCTGCTGCTTGCTCGCCGGTCAAGGCCACCTCCACAGAAGCAAGGACGGGGAGCACTCCGGCAACGGCAGCCGTCGTGGCGGCCCAGAGATGCGGCGGCTGGGTGCCCATGGAGGCACAACAGGAGGATGAGACGAGACAGGTAGGGCTCCGACGGTCGCGAGCAGGGTTCTGGTGGCTCGCGCGCGGGGAGGGACGGGGATCCGGCGATGCGCAGAGGCGGGTGCCGTGGGGGCGGTGCACCGTGGTGGCGGGCAGCGATTGCAGCGCGTCGTGGAGCGGGCGGTTGGGGGCAGGGATGGGCGCGTACACGTGGGGGATGGAGTTAGGGTTGGGGAGTGGGCCAGTGGGCCGGCCATATAATTGGCCTTTGCTGAGTGTCGCTTTGGCACTCGGCAAAGATTTTCTTAATTTCTTTGCCGAGTGTCTGGGCTCGGCACTTTTTTTAATTTTTTTGCTATATTTAGTTCATTTATTTCATTTAGTTGAATTATTTTGGATAATCCAAATTTGAACCGCAGGTGCATGGAATAATGGAATTTAGTGGTTTAGAAAATAATATTCATGGTATTTAGTGTATTTTGAGGCCTTATCCAGAAACTCACATGATCTTTGGAGCATCTTGTTCACGAAACATGATGAGAAACTTGCGAAAAAAGTATTTTTAATTATATAAAATCCAAATAAGTCCAAAAATCATGAAACTTGTGGAGGTGTCGTGTTATCGCATGCATAGACTATAATAAAAAATTGAATATGTTTCAAGCAAGTTGCGATACACGATGTCTAAAACCCAGACATCTCCACACGTGATTAATTGTGATTAGTTATGGAGATGTGTGGGTTTTAGGCATCCGACGTTATAACTTGCTCGAAATTATTTAAATTTTTTATCGCAACCTCTACAAGCGATAACACGACACCTCGATGAGTTTCATCATTTTTAGACTTCATTTGGATTTTATATAATTTAAAAACACTTTTTCTGCATGGTCCTCGTCATATTCCGTGAACAAGATGCTCGAAATTTCATGTGAGTTCTTAGATACGGCCTCAAAATACATCAAACATAATGAATAACATTTTTGAATCACTGAATTGCATTATTCCATACATCTGCACTTCAAATTTCAAATAACCGAAAAAAATCAACAAAACAAAATAAATTAAGCAAATATAGCCAAAAATCAAAATTACCCCAAATTTGAAAATAAAGATGTAGTGATGGAGCAAGGCCTCACAAAAAAATGGGACTAAAAAATAAAAAAATTAATTTGCCGAGTGTCGACAAGAGCACTCGACAAAGAATGTCTTTGCCGCGTGCCAAGCCCAAGGCACTCGGCAAAGGCTGATGGCCGGAGGCCGCCGTCACCCCACGGCCGCCTTTGCTGACGGCTAGCTTTGCTGAGTGCCGCGACACTCTGCAAAGAGAGCCTTTGCCGAGTGCCAATCTTATATTACCCCTGCGGTAAAGAAATTTAAAAAAAACAAAAAAATCCAAAAACCTAGATAGGCCCGCCGAGCCCATCCACGGGCCCGACGAGCCCATCCAGGGCTGCAGCGCCACCGACGTAGGATCCATTCGTTCCCGCCGTGGATCCGTGCCGCCGCCGCCGGATCCGGTCATCCCCATCGTGGATCCGTGCCGCTGCCGCCGCATCTGGTCGTTACCGCCGTGGATCCGCGCCACCGCCGGCGGATCCGTCCGCGCCAAGCCTTTCGTCGTCGTCGCGGATCTGAGAGAAAAGCAGAGGTGAAGGGCCTCTACACTGGATCTGAGAAGATGAGAAAGGGGAAGACAAGGGGAGCTTAATACCTGGTGAGAGACGATCGTCGTGGTGGAGCCCACGCCGCAGGAGCACCGGATCCACGCCGCTCCGCCTGGATCCGCCGCCAGTGCACCATGCTCCCCTGGATCCACCACTTGCGCACCACCGCCGCCTGGATCTGGTGGGGAGGGTGAGTTGCGCACCAACACCACCCACCTCTGCTCGCCACCGCGCTCCGGGACGTCGTCGTTGGCGAAGCACAGGCGAAGGCACACCGAGCTCCCCCGACGCCGCATCGCCAGACGTCGATGCTCCCCTGACGTCGCGCCCGCTAGGCCACCCCGCCTCCGACACCGATGCGCGAGAGGACCGCGACACCGATGCGCGCGTGTGAGCGCCCCAAACCCTAGGCGGTCACTTGAGAATGAAGAGGGAGGGGGCTCGCGGCGGATAGAAGGACGGGGCTCGCGGTGGAGAGAGGGAGCGGGCTCGCCACTGGGAGACGGAGAGAGGGGCTCGCTGTGGGAGACTAAGAGAGGGACTCGCGGCTAGAGAGAGGGAGTGGTGCGGGGAGAGAGTGAGGGCTGAGGGACTACGGGGGAGAGAGGGAGGGCTGAGGGACTGCTGGACGGAGCAGGGCAAACCCTAGTATCTCCTGTTATATATGAATCGTTGCTATCGGGCCACCAGGGGGCTATTTGGGCCACGCTAATTACCGCAGCGGGCCTTAAAAGATGCCCGCTGCGGTAAATCGATTTACCGCAGCGGGCATCTTAAGGCGTTACCGTAGCGGGCAAGAGTGTCCGTCACGGTTAATTAAAAATACCCGTCGCGAGGATTTACCGCAATGGGAAAAAAACTTCCGCCACGAAGTAGTTTTAGGCAACGTTGCGGTTATTCGACTCTGTAGCAGTGCGATCCAAGCCAAGTGTCGCCTGCTGTATGCCGTGCCGCCGCTTGTTGACAAAACTGGTTGTACCATAAATATCTTCCTCTAGTTGTGCATTAGCAAACAACCATTTCATTGACCATAACTCGATTATGGCGGCAAAAGACTGAGGAGCTTTTCCAGAAAAGTTGGCTCTGTTTCTGCTGACAGAGGTTGGGATAGAGTATCACGATGATTTGAACCGTCTGGCCAGCCGAAAATTGCGAGACTACTTATACCTGATTCAGTTGTGTGCAAGATGATCCAAAATTTGAATTTCCAAAAGCACCTTGTAAGTTTGGTGATATTCCAGCATTGATAGAAAGGCACTTCCAATACCCACAAGAACGTATATTCCCTTCGAATGATTCAAAGAGATCCAATCAGATGGGTGATGAAAATATGCCTCATTATTGTGATGTTGGCAACATTAAATATAGATTATGAGTTTCGCATACAGTAAGCTGGAGAAGCTAAAAAAATTAATAAGCCACAATTGAGATGAATTTTGTTAGAGCACCTGAGTATCACCCAGCAGACCTGGGTTCGACTCCCCATGGAAGTGAATTTAAACGGGTTTGTATTATAAAAAAATAAAAAATAAGCATGGGGTTTCCATGCTGACTCCGATCAAAAACAATTGAGATGAATTCCCAAATTGTGAAAGCCAAAAGAGAATCAATAAGCTAGGCACTAATTGATAATGCCCGTGACAATAAACAAAATACTTGAATAGCAGTAGAAAGTAGAAATGTTTGTTTCACGGTAGTTTGGCAGGCGGTCGCAGGTTGTGGGCCTTCTTGTAGATGGCAATGAGAACGACCCAGACGCCAGGCTTGTGTGGGATGTGCTAGTAAATTTTAGCAAGTCGGTACTGTTGGCAGACCAGCGAATCCTCGTCAGCCTCGCGTCAATAGAAGTATTTGTTTGTCTGGCTTGGCTGCTGGGGCTAGCTGTGGCCGGCCTCTGAGTAGGAGCGCGCGCGGCACCGTATCAAGCCCGGCCAGCGGCCACACACGCAGCCCGTGGTTGACCACTCGCGCCAGTTGCGCACGCGGCATCGACGACGACATCGACACGCACGGCTGGAACACGAGACAAAAACCCACCGGGTCGCCCGATGCGACGCTTGCTACTGCTGAGCAGCTTATTCCGCCCATGTCTATCCCATCCACAAGGCGACGTCGTTTGGATCGTCGATGTTGATGGCGCCAATAATTAAGGCGATGACCGGCCGATCAATCATCCGATCCCATGCATCCATCGTCCATCCCCGGCCCTCGGCCGGTCACGTCTTTGCATATATTGTTTGCCTGGCCATCGACATCATCGTCGCTTTCGACCGTAAGTACTTATGCTGGCCGGCCGGACGATGGCTAACCTTGGATCACTATTAAAATGGTGAATTTTTTCTAGTATTTTTAAGTAGTATTAAATTAAAACACTACTACTAGTAATAGCAGGGAATCACATTGGAGGCATTTAGGGAAAATTTGTACTAAATTTTGAATGTTAAAAAGCTTCACTTCACTAGGAAAGTAAAATGATCTGGTTGTAATGCAACATCCAATTATATATAATGCAAACTGCACTGCTATCTAGCTCTCGCATTTGTCTCACGCCTGTGTATAAAACTAGCTAGTACCTCGACGGATGACTGATTACGGCATCCAAATTTTGTCACTGTATATATACACACATATCGAACGACCAAGAAGATAAGACATGATGACAAGTGTGTCCTCGTTACGTTACGTTCCTTACGCTGGAATTGCGTATACGATGGGGGTCATATTTTTCTAGGTTTATTTTATTTAGAAATAGATTTTTTGACGAAACTGGAGGGGGGGGGGGGGCCTTGTTCCCTACAGATATTACCAATCTGTAATGACTTTCGACCTATGTTGGCAGGATTTTAGTTCATGTAATAGTACTTGACACAGCATAAACAACTGCAAGCAGCTACAGCTGCATCCTCTTAAAGCCACAGCCGACAGGCCCTATATGTCAATCTCAATGTGCCATCTCACTCTTATACCAAATGTTTATACAGATAGACTAATAGAGTTTCACATATGGGTTATTTGTTGTTTGTATCTAACATATATAGACAAGTCTATGCCATCTCAGTGTCCGGATCGATCCTAGTATATAACAAGTGTGGCATGACTGCTGGGGCTAGTTGGATCTCTAGTTCACCTCTCAAGTCTTAACACGCCTCCAGTCCGGCAGGAGCACACGGCCATACCCATACACAGGGCCTGGGCAAGCGGCGCACCTAGTCTCCACTGTCTGGCCGGAGGCAACCCGGTCGATCCTTCTTCCAGCAATATTAGGTAATATGTGCTTCCCTTAACAACAGCTTATAGTTATAGCGATGTCACGTAAAGTTTTGTATATACCCCTCTCCTTGCACAACCGTTTGTTAACCGAGGCCAAATTGGAGTAATATCACTTCATCGTGGTCCATTTCTCTAATCAGATTTTGCTGGACGGCACAAGCTAGGAACCCTTCTCAAAGTTGCAGTGTTTCTCGTATCTCTTGGACTATTCCTGTCCAATTTATTGGTATTTTTTTGCGTACTGAAGACCGGAAGGAATAATCTGACGAGGAGGTGGATTCTCTGCCAAGCCTACCTCTTCCCATTTCTTGGCTCTCTCTTCTAATCTGCAGCCTCTGCTACTGCATGCGCTCGATCTATCTACAGTCCTATCTAGGATCCCCACAGATTTGCAGCTCGGCGCAGCAGTTCATCGCAGTCTGTCATTTCTCATGCATCTGCAGTGCTTCTGCACACTGCCTTTGCTTTCATATTTTGTGCCTTTAATATATATGTGATTCATAAGTACAAGGTGATCTTTGTACTAGCACAAATGATCTTTTGCTCTATTTTTCTATATGTATAAAACATAGCATACGTTTGAATCTTCTCACCCAAGGGGTCATCACTCATGAGACATGACTTTGTACGAACAGAAATTACAGGACATAATTATGGAGCCAGAGGATCTATCATTTCAATTCATAAGGGAAATTACTGATAACTTCTCAAAGGGGCGCATACTTGGCGAAGGAGCATTTGGAGTTGTTTACAAGGTAAGATTTGGGCATGCTCAATTTTTGTTAAATACAGTAATATATGTCTGGCCCAGTGGCGGAAGCAGAAATTGAAAATTAGGTGTACAGACTACATATATACACATATAGAACCAAACCATTGTGGAATGTCTAAAGCTAAATATCATCAATTCAAAGTAAACAGTGTTAGATCAGAGTACATTAGTACAATTAATTAATACATACAATATTTATAAAGTCTCAACTAATAAAGGAACACTATAAATTTATTACTCAACGAGACGGCTTTTGAAATCGAGAGATAATGTCTTCATCAGGAACACTTTGAAAAAATTGCTTCTCAATTCATTCAAGTACCGATCCCCCATGCTATTCCTTAGCTTGTTCTTTATGAAGTTCATCACGAAAAAAGCTCTTTCAACACTTGCTGTTGCAATCGGTAGCAATAGGACTAATTTCAGAATTTTGAATACATACGCGTGTACAACATGCCTATTTGTTTGAACAAGCAAAACTAAAGGCTCAATAATACTTTTCACTTTGCTAAACCTTTCATCAGCACGCATATTAACAAAAAAATTATCAAGCTGAAACTTTAGATGCCTCAAATCGGTGACTGAAAAGTCTTTGGAATAAAACTATGCAAGTCCTACTAGGTTGTCCTTGTCAAAAGAAGCACATTGAATTGCTGCCACTTGCTCTGGCGCAGCCACTGCAGTATCTGTCCCCAAGCCTATCGTAGCCTCTGCTTTATGTTAAGGCACATCCGCACCGGTGGCCTGTCCCTCCACGCCCTCAGAGCTCAGATCTACGCAACGAACAACCGGCTGGCGCCCGCCTGCGCGTGGTGGTGCCATAGACGGCGGCACTGCTCTCTTTCCCTAGTAGTGGCGTGCCGCAGATGAGGAAGGGAATTTTGTTCGACTGAAATGAGGAGACAATTCTGGCCAACAAAAACTGTTTAGCGTTTCAAAATGAAATGGTATTTACTATGTCAACATGGACAACAACCATCTTCAGGATGTGATAACAAGAAGGGAGAATTAGGAAATTGGCCTCCAAAAAACTTGCTCTTAGGAAATTGGCCCTTTTTATTTTGAACTTAGGAATCTGGCCACAAAACCAACTGTCTTAGGAAACTAGCCTTCCGTCAAGTTTACGTGGCAAAACTATTAGTTTGGACACTGTAGTGCGAGTGAAAAGACCACTTTGCCTCTCATCTTTGGAAATTCATAACTGGAGTTTTGTAACTCCAATTTTGGTGAACCAAATTTTCGTGTGCTTCTTGAGATGTCTAGTTTTTATTAAAAATATAAAACTGACCATATTTTATAGAATTATTTATTTGGTAACATCAAAATTATATGTGTGGTTATATGCTTGAAATATATATATGTTCGACTATGTGCTTGAAATTTATGAATATATACAATAAATTAAATAAAACTCTGTTTTTTTATTTTTTCTTAGGGGTAAAATGATTTTTTTACCTAAAGTTAACACCGTTAAGTTAAGGACCAAAACTGAAGGAAGACCAGTTTCTTAAGAAAAATTTTACTTTGAGGCCAGATTCTAAGTTCAAAAATAAAGGGGCCCATATCCTAAGTGCAAGTTTTTTTAGGCCAATTTCCTAATTCTCTGCGTTACCAAATATATATTTTTTTATATCGAGTCACCTCAGCTTTTATTGAAAGCCAAACGTTTACGGCGAAAGTAAAACTGGGAATACCGGTGTACAAGTCTTAGTTCACATCACTACATGGAAAGCCATAGACTAAATTTCTATTATGTAGGAGATGCTTTACCAAATATAGAAGGGGGTCAACTTGTACCAAATACTGAAAACATACATTTGTTAGGGAGTCACTAAAAACGGACAGGATGTTGCTGTGAAGAAGTTGAAGCCTTTTTATGCCGATCCAGACAACAAGCAGTTTCGAAATGAGTTCCATACCCTCGTGAAGCTTAACCATCAAAACATTGTAAAGGTTCTTGGCTATTGTTATGAAACAGAAAAAAATACCTTTTATCATGCCAGATGGAAGTAAGGTTATTGTTGATGAGATACATACAGCGCTCTGCTTTGAATACTTGCACAATGGGAGTCTTCAAAAACATCTTTCTGGTACAGCTGCATGCTCCATTTTTAGTATGCCTCCAAAGAATAATGTCTTCTATATTGCATTTGATTAATAGTTTTTTGTTTATTGCTATAGACAAGTGTTGTGAACTTAAGCTTGACTGGCACATGCGGTTCAAAATGATCAAGGGGCTTTGTGAGGGTCTAAAGTATATGCACAAAGATCTAGCAGAACCTATTTATCATTTTGACCTCAAACCTGACAACATATTGCTAAATAAGGATATGGTCCCAAAGATTGCAGATTTTGGTCTATCTAGGATATTTGGTCAAGACATAATACGGACCGCACACGGTGCTTATGGAACGCTGTAAGTCAAATGCATCTACTTCGGAATCATCTAATCCCTTTTATTAGCCAACAAACTATGTGCATTACAAATTCATTGTATGTGACAAAATGCAGTGGTTTCCAACCACCAGAATACATCCACGGAGGTGAAATCTCAGGAAAGTTTGACATATTCAGCTTAGGTGCTGTAATGATAAGAATACTGTCAGGGCCCATCAGCTACCCTGAAAGTTTTGACATGTCTTCATACGAGTATATTGGTCAAGTAAGAAATGATACATCTTAATATAGGACGATTTTTAAGAAATATCATCATCTACCTGCTTGACACTTTGATTTATCAGGTTCTAGAGATCTGGAGGAACAATTGCAGAAAACTTGCAGTAGTAGTGATTCCCTGCTTGAAGAATACTGCCGCCAAATTGAGACATGCACTCAGATAGCATTGAACTGTTTGGACAAAGAAAGTCAGAAAAGGGCTGACATAGTGCAGATCACTGAGAAGCTTAACGGGATTGAAGTTGGCATTGGAAACGTAATTGATATCATCTGTAAAGGCATATACTAGAACATCATTGTACTATATGTAGTTCACTTTGTTATGTTATCCAAGGATATGTAGAATTTCTTCTCAAAAGTGTTGATCAATCCTCCAACAGCCTAATACCGTTTCTTGAGCTTTTAAAACTGTTATACATTGCTTGAATCACATTGATGGATAGGGAGAAAGCTTAACTATTTGTGTACACTATCTTTTCTCTACAACTGGAAGATAAATTTTTTTAGATACTAAATTATTTGGATAAAATACTATACTAACATAAAACAATTTGTTGTGTAAATTTTAATTATCAACAACACGTTAAAGATGAAGCTCTTTTGAATGTTGGGTGAAAAAAACAATCCACTGCACTATTTCTTTTACGAAGTGGTTTCTTTTATATATGGAAAAGCTAAACTTTGTATACTAGTTTAAGACTACTTGCTCTAGTCTAAGATTTGATTCCTGTTTCTCTAACTTCAAACTAATTGAAATTTTGCAGCTTGCCGAGAAAGGATGTGGCATAAGTTTTTCTGAAATGACAGTGCAGAATAACAGTGTAGAGATGGGAAAGGAATCAAAGGATATCGCAGTTCAACACCTGAAACTAAGCGCAAGTTGCACTAAGCTAGAACATATTGATGCAGGAGAAACATCAACAGATGTAGTAGAAGAAATAATAGTGGGGAGGGAAGAAGAAAAAGAGGAAATAATAACTTCATTACTTCAGGGCCCATCAACAAAGATTTCCATCCTTCCCATACATGGTATCGGAGGCATTGGCAAGACAACTTTGTCAAGATTGATTTATAACGATCCAAAGTTCAAAAGTTATTCTAAAGCATGGGTCCGTGTTTCAAATAGATTGGACTTGACTAAAATTCATGACTCTATTATTTCACAGCTACTATATGAAAAAGAGAGTCAGGCTAATGAAACACAAGTGATACATAGTTGCCTCACAGAGCTACTTCATGGTAAGAAGATTATGATTGTTTTAGATGACCTATGGGAAGATAATCGGTTTCACTTGCAGGACTTGAAGAATATGATATATCATGATGATAGCAAAATAATTATTTTAGTAATAACACGAAGTGAGACTGTTGCAGAGAGAATATGTACGAACCTTCAACCATACAAGATATTACCCTTGACGGATGATATGTGCTGGGATATAATAAAACAAAGAAGTGGTTTTGGTGCTAGAGACGACAAACAAAAGTTGAGGGGTATAGGACAGGAGATTGCTCAAAAGTGTGCTGGTGTGGCTTTAGCAGCTCAATCTCTAGGATTCACTTTGCAGGGCATGAATTTTGACCAGTGGGTGAAAGTGAAAGACAATGATATATGGAAAGAACATATTTCAAATGATCTCTCTTTGCCAAATCATGTTCTCGCATCTTTGATGTTAAGTTATAGCTACATGGATCAATATTTGAAGTCATGCTTTACCTATTGTGCAATCTTCCCAAAAAGTCACCGTATAGTTAAAAAAGATCTAATTTACCAATGGATTTCTTTAGGTATCATAAAGCCAACGAAATTACTCTCAGTTATGTATCTTGGCAAGAAGTATATTAGGCAGCTCCAAGGACTATCCTTCCTCAAAAAGTCACCCAAGGTTTGTTATTTCTGCATACCAATACCACATTAATATCTACATATCAATATTTGGAATTTTCGCTCTTCTCCACCCCTTGAATTAATTGGAAAGCAACTGACCTACTACAAAGTATAGTAATTATGATTTGGACTAGAACGGGCACACAATGTCAAAACCTACCGTGTTCCAGATTTATAAAAAGAAATGGTCGTCAAGGGCTGATATTTTATCCATCCAGTGATAATAAAATTTAAGCCCTTTTATAATAGTTGGAAACGCTTCCAAAATCTTCCTAATGCTTTCTGGTGCCTACGCAAAATAACTATGCAAAAGGGCATTATGGTCATTGCGCAAAACCACTCAACACCCATGTTGGCCCACTTCCTGGCCCACCCATGAACCCAAGCTCCTATGCAAAAGGGAAAACTCAAGGCTGCCTTCCCCTCGCGCTAGCCCTAGCTGTTGCCGGGCTGCCCTCACCCTCACACGGTGGTGTCGTCTCCAGCATGCCCTTACCTCGGCTAGAGTCTGGAGTTAGGCATCGGCGGACGACAGACACATAGTAGTGTTGCTACTGGGCCGATGCCGCCCGCCCTCCGACCCTAGCCGGTAGCTGATAGCGATTTGCGAAGTCATGGTCGCAGGCGCTGATCCAGCGGTTCAAGAAAACAGGAGCCTAGAGCCGCCTATGCCCCAGCATGCGGCAGGTTGTCTGCCCCTGCCGCCATGGGGTAAACAGCGTTACCCGGTGCTGTTGTCGAGCCCTCTACTTCACCCATGCCCTCACCCTACCCTCGGAGCACGACGTCGGCGATGGTGGGTAGGGGCGGCGCCTGAATGTGGTGGTTGGTGGACGACGGCGGTGGAACCCTAGAAGATGATTCTTAAAAAGAATTAAGATGAAGATTTTCATCTAACTATAGTACTTATACACCCTAACGGTACTAGTCAAAATATCATTGTTATAGTTATGAATGTAGCATTTTACCCTTTATTACAAATAAGAACTATGAAAAACGAGTTACTGCTCTCTTATTCGAAGTCCTAATCCCCTCAACTATGGAGGCGTTGGGAAGCGTGTGCATATGAGCTGACCGACCATAGACACATTTAAAGCTTCCTAACGTCTCCCCAACCATTGTAAAAAATTTGGAGAATAATATTAAGAGCCATAGTAAGAAACGAAAAGGACGTTTCCTTAAAGAAATTCTTGGTTAAATTAAACATCAATGCTTATACATCTCTAATATGGCATAAATAGTTCGATCAGTTATTTTTTTTTTATGAATTTGTCCAAAGAATGGTTCGACCTGAAGTTTTTGTGGAGTGGTCCCGTATACTCACGGGCTTTAATTTGGTATTTACAGAAATATTATACAAAATCAAAGTATAGTTGAGAAAGCTGACACTAGTTTATGTACTTATATTGATGCAGACTTCTAAGTTAGCGTATAACGAGAACGCTGCAATTTTCACAATGCATGATCTAGTGCATGACTTGGCGACTTCACTAGTTGGCGATAAACTTCTGGATAAGACCAAAGAAGAAAATACTAAGGGAATAAGCAGTCATTGCCAATATGCGTTGCTCGGAAATTGCAGCATGCCACTGCAGTCGACAGCCGCAGCACCCTTTACTCGCATAAGAAAAAAAAAAAAGAAAGTCGCAGCATATATAGCTCAGCTAATAGTACTGCGTTTTCATGACTGTCGCAGCACCAAAGTATGCGGTGACGCATTTGCACCTGCTACGTCCCTTCAAGTACTGGATTTAAGCGAGTGCTGCGTACACGATTTACCAGATTCCATTGGTGAACTGAAGAAGTTGAGATATCTTAGTGCTCCGGGGGTGCAAGATACGATGTTTCCGAAATGTATCTCAAAGCTCTCGCATCTAACTTACCTCAATCTTCATGGATCTTCTACCATCTCAGCACTGCCAGGATCAATTGGTGAAATGAAAGATCTGATGCATCTCGATTTGTCAGGCTGCCGAAGAATCAGGCAATTACCAGACTCATTCAAGTGTCCAGAACTTATGCATTTAGATCTCTCCAATTGCTCTATGCTGGTATTAGGTGAATCAGATTTGCGAAGACTGAGCCGATTGGAGCATTTGAGTTTGTCAAAATGCCAGATCAAAGGAGACCTGGCTAAAGCACTTTGTGGCCTCACGGAACTGAAATATTTGGATCTATCGTATGTCTTTTGTTTGGGAAATTGCTGCACAGGGCTGCAGGTCAGGTTCACTAAACTCAGGTTCTTGAATATACATGGATTCTTGGACAAGAACATACATGCCCAGGATGAAAGTGATAATTTCATTGAGGCCATCAGCAGCCTTTCCAGTCTAGAGTACCTTATTCTAACTTGGAATACGAACCTGTATAATATACCTGAATCCATTGGGAACCTGAGCAAGCTACGCACAGTAGATCTCTCGCATTGCATCAAGTTACAGAGGCTGCCAGCTGCCATATCTGGAATTGACAACATGAAGTCTGTACTTGTAGAAGGTTGCGACAGATCCCACTCTAGCTCTGTTAAAGAATGTTGCAATGTTGTTACCATATTTTGTGGTCCATGCTGGTGATAGTGATACTAACAGCAACCTATGTCAGCTTGAAAATGAAAATCCCAATAAACTGGAGATAAGCGGACTTGAGAATGTGAAGTCCGCAGCAGAGGCACAGAGAATAAAGTTGGTGGAAAAGCAAAGGATTAAAGAGCTAGGATTAGTATGGACTCGAGACGCAAAGAGATTTGTGGTTGACGAGGAAGTTTTGAAACAACTAGTGCCACCACACACTATAGGACAAATGAGACTGCAAGGTTATAATAGCGCAGGCTTTCCATCCTGGATGATGGAAATTGCTACCTCTCTTCCTTATCTCCTAGATATTATTCTGTTACCAAACCTCAAAAAGCTGCGGATCGGACGAATGGACAGCATCAGGAAGATTGCCCAGGACCTATACGGGGATGGGGGCTTAAAAAAAGTGTGTTTCCTGAACTCAAGAGCTTTAAGCTACAAGAAATGAAATGCCTAGAGGAGTGGAACATGTCATACTCATATCCCAGTGCCAGTGGTGAGGATGGTTCAAACGACAAGGAGCTCGCGTTCCCCAACCTACAGGACTTTATTATAGCAGATCAAATCCTTGTCACCTCTAGCGGAGCAGACGGAACCTCTGGCTCTGTGTAAGAAAATGGTCATAATTCGTTCTTCCCAAGTCATATCGTCTTCATGGGAGTGCAGAGGCCAATTCGATGCTTCATCATCTGCAGCAACCACCTCGCTTAGAGGGCTGTGAAGCGACTCTGCATCAATGGAGCTTGCTTCGCCACCTCCCTTCCCTCAAAGATTTAGTCATTGAGGATTGCAGCGATCTCACATGTAGCTCGACAGATTTGCTTCGCTGTCTTCCCTCCCTCAAGGCTCTTAATGTCAGAGATTGCAAAAGTGTTGCTGCACTGCCAGAGAGGCCGGGAGACCTTACCTCTCTCGAGGAAATTCAGATAAGTAATTGCGACGGTATCAAGACTCTGCCAGAGAGCATACAACAGCTCACCCGCCTCCAAGACCTAAAAGTTAATGGGTGCCCACAGCTAGTTCAGCTTCGGTGGCCCCCATCCCGCCAGACTATTTCTATCAATAATTGCAAAAGCATTGTTCAACTGCCACAAAGGCTGGGAGACCTCTCCTCTCTCGAAGAACTTCAGATAAGTAATTGCGAAGGTATCAACACTCTGCCAGAGAGCATACAACAACTCACCCGCCTCCAACACCTAAAAATTAATGGGTGCCCACAGCTAGTTCAGCTTCGATGTCCCCCATCCCTCCAGATTCTTTCTGTCAACAGTTGCAAAAGCATTGTTCAACTGCCACAAAGGCAGGGAGACCTCTCGTCTCACAAGAATCTTGAGATAAGTAATTGCGAAGGTGTCAAGGCTCTGCCAGAGAGCATACAAAAACTCAAGTGCCTCCAACTCCTACATATTACTGACAGCCCTCAGTTATCTAGGTGGTGCAGATCAGAGGAGAATAAGAAGAAGCTCGCTCACATCAAAATAAGAGTACGTGCTCTCCGAATCGATCAATTTATAATGTTCTTTATTTGCATCGACTAGTGTTTTTATCATCTTATTGTTAGTATGGGGTGTTCTCAATTAAATATGTTATAGATGTTTTTTCTCTCACAATAATTAAAATGTATAAATATATAGAAGGTATTATCTCTCTTCTGTTTGCATGGTGCAACGAGAAGGTGGCTCCTCCTTATTTACTTATCCCACCATACCAAACCATAAGTTATAGTCTACTTTTTCTAGATAATCTATGTATCTAAAAAAATCAAAACGACTTATAACTTGAAATTGGAAGAATAATAACAAAAATACAAGATTGCATGACAGAATGATAAATAGGTGAAAATGTTGCCTTTTTTGTTAAGAAATATATAGAACAACACCTGACACCGGGGAATTCCTTTTTCCTAGTTTATGAAGGTTCCATTATCAACGAATTTTAACACAACAGTAAGAATATAGGAAACTTTAGCTTCAATAGTAAAATGATAATCTATTACATACAGCAACAAAAAATGGCCTACTTGCATATCTGCTTATTTTCTTTCGGTGACTGGCTTTCCAGGTGTATTAGATTTCTGGTGGTGTTAAAGATTGATCAACATTCAGGAGTGTCTAATAGGGAAGTATGGGGGAGACAATACTGGATGTACATAGTATTTAGTACTGTATTTCTCAGTTCCACTAATAATTAAAGGCAACTGTACTCATTTTACAAGTTTTTGCGGCATGTTTCTGGTTGTAAATAGTATACACTATTTCTCAGTTCCAGTAATTCTGTCTATAGAACACCGTGTTCCCTTAAATGATAACGTACTACTCCTTTTTTACATGTCATATTAGCTTTGTCTCAAATTAAATATTTTCATCTCTCTGGCCATCAATTTATTGCACCTTTATGTAGTCTCAAACCATGTAACTAGATATTACGAAGGTCTGTCTACTTGTCACCCAGTCATCCAGGTGATTTTCACCCTCCTGTTAAAAACACCCAAATTTAGCATCAGGGAGAATCGGGTGATAGGAGTGTAAAAAAACACCTGAATTTTATTACCACAAGATATATAGCTAAGCGATAAGACAAAAATACTCTTATTTCTTTCTTCCATAACTTGACAAGTGGGAACTATAGTAGTCCTACTCGGATGATATCCTGAGGAGCTCCTGCATGTAATCGTCGCCAAGGTCCTTTATCTCGACAAAAATGCCGCCGTGGCACTGGCCGGGCACCAACGTCTGCTGCAGCGGCATACTGACCACGGCCACACTGGAGCTGGACGCGTCGAAGCATTGCTGCACCCGCTGCTGCAACCGTGCCTTGGTTGTAGTATTATTGCTGGCGTCGATGACAGGTGAGACGACTGCCTTGCGCCTTCGCATGCGCTTGGAGTGCCGGCGCTTGAGCGCGAGGACAGGTGAACCACCACCTTCTCCTGCGCCGGGGAGCTGGAGCTGGAGCGTCCCCAGCGACTCCATCACGAGCTCCACTGGGAAGTTGAGAACGGCGGCGGCGCCGCGCGCGGCGAAGGCGGCCTGGTCGTAGGCTAGCGGGGCGGCCTCGGGGGTGTCGAAGGTGCCGAGCCACACACGGGCGCCCCTGCGCGTGGAGTCGCGGATCTCAGCCGCGAACTTGCCCCACGGCCGCTTGCGTACCCCGATCAAGGCCTGCCGCTTCTTGCGACGGGAGGCGTCATCTGTACCCGGGACCCGATGTTGATTGTCGCCGGTGCTCGCGGTGGTTTCCGTTACCGCTCCAACATCAGGGGAAGTTGGGGCGGAGGATGACGACGAGGGGGACGAGCAGCCGGAGGACGACAATGCCTCGGCAGTGGGTTCAGCGTCGTCGGTGCCGAGGAGGAAGGCTTCAAGCTGCCGTAGCATGTCGCTGTCGTCGCCTGTCGTGTCGATGGCGGGCGGTACGGATGACAATGTGGCAGTGGTGGCAGGGTAACAGTACGAGGGGTAATGCTGCTGTTCCATATCGAGCTGATGTGTTCGACGAGTTAGTTAGAGATCAAGAGAGAAACAGATGCTTCGTTCGAGCTACTAGCTAGCCGGCAATGAGAGAGACAAGGCACGGGGGATTTATAGCCTTCCTGTTCCTGGTGGCTAGTCCCCGATGAGCATCAGGTCCTCCTGATGTCGTGGACCGTGGATGTGGATCGGAGGCAGTTATGTGTACGATCTGCGTCGAAGCCGCCATTCCTCGATTTCAGTGGTCAGCTAGCAGAATGTCGCGCTCCACACGTGACGTCGTCGGGCGGCCTGATGATAACGATCAGAGTAGCAGGACAAGCCCAAAGTACCATAAGCCGGGCAGCTTCCTTGCTTCTTCCATTGTCGTCGGTCGCAGACTCGTAGTAGCGACCAGCGGAGTAGCTCACCACATTTTCATCAAATTCTATAGCCAATCATTCCACTCTCCTCACATAAAAATCAGGAACTATATTATCTTCATGTTTCTCTTGTACCATTGCCTGAACTTAGAACCTCTCATCATTGTTTGGTTTCCGGCTAACAAACTCATGGTTCAAGTAAAAAGACGATACATATCTCCTCTGTCTTCAATAGTTGTCAACCAAAAAACATTTTTTACTTCAACTCCCATGGATGACATATTATTTTTCGCATTGGATTTTAATTTAAACTCAATCGGTGAAACTAGTTAGACTTTCGTAATAATTATGGACTAATTTCTAAAAATATGTGTTTCTTTACTAAAAATAAATTGGCGGAAAATTAAAATTCAAGTTGAAAATTGATAACAACCACTCCACTGCCATTAGTGAGTTGGGCACAAAAAATAGATGTATTATAAAAGTACACTAAAAGGAATAGATTAAGAAGAGAATGAAAAAGCTGTCTTGTAATGTGTGGTGTGCAGCTTCGAGGAATCAACGGACCGGGTAATGTATTATTTGTCCCTGGTTGCATACTTTATAGACACTAGCACTAATTCAATAGATCCTGCATTGTTTTTTAGTGGAGACAATATCAATCCAGTGTACAAACTATGGTTTTTCTGAATTATGACCAGCTCTTTATCATTGTTATTATTACTATATATACTGGCAAATTTGTTGGACATATTTTCTTCAGAATAATGTAGGATAAGCTTTTCAATTTTGTATAAATGGGTACGATATAAATGGTGGGGTCCGCTCCATATATGGACAAACGCGCATGCGACCACCTGAATAAAAGGTCTTCGTCTTTTTAGTACTATTTTAAAACAGGGATACTGTGCTCCATTTGGGGGGTTCCGTATAGCACATACTCGTATTAGTGTTTTGTGTATCATATTTGGTCTTTGGAATATTCCTTGTGCTATATATTAGGAAATTGTACGCATGGTTATTTAAATGTAGGGTATTTTTTATGTAACAGGACTGATATTTCTATGCTTTAGGTCTGTCCCAATGCCAAAAATCATGTCTGTTTAAGTTAAGGGACACTATGTATAAAAAGGTCTCAATGGATTGTTTATGCACTTACCTTTTCTCCAATCGAGTATGTTCTCCATCCTCTACAAATCACATCGCTTCATATTTTGGTTCTGCTGTGGACATGGTTTCTTTCCTAAGAAACCATTTTCTTATCTCTCTTCTTTAATTAGAAGTCACACGTCATATTTTTGCTTAGTTGGCAACATATTTAATGAAGATAGAAACCACTTAGTTTCATGGTCTAGTTTCATGGTCTCTAACAACAACTGTAACACCTACTGTAAAATATTTATAAAATACTCTTTATATACTTTATACAAAACTACATTATATTTGGAGATGAATTGGATCTATCTAATTGTGCAGACATGTTTAAAATTTCATTGAGATCAATTGTGCTACATTATTATTTGTGTTAGCATGCTATAGGATTGGTCCAATCCAATTACAAATGGGATCTGGAAACCTTGGCCCTATGTAATGTCCGCCGCCGGCGCGCTACAATTTATTCATTTAAGTTATGCATAGTCGGATCCTTTGTAGAAAAAAAGGATGGTTCGTGGATGGAGGACTGTTAATTAGCTGCCAAGCCATGGCTCAGGCACTTGTGGACGAGATGATCAGAGCTAAACGACGTGGGATGTGGATGCCTAGGTGCAGACCATCGCAGCCCCAATGTCTTGGACGACGGCACAAATTTCATCTCCAATGTATGAACATCATACGTATAGGACAATATATACTAGGTGCCATTAATCATCATAATTGAGCTGGTCCTGCTGTTTCCAGGAAATCGGCAGAGACGAAGGGACCTTTCCGACCGCCAGCTGCTTTTCCTCTTTGATCTTTTTTCTCCTCACCTTTGTGATGGGGACGTGATTCCCTGATCTTCCGTCAGATGGAGATAACTATCGTTTTGGTGGAGCACGACACACCGATCCGGCTTCAGATCCAAAGACCCGAACCCTGCAATCTTAGCACCACGACTCCTCTGGTTATCAACCGTGTCTCCAACCGGTTGACCTCGCCACGAAGGCTAATCCCTGCCTGCGAAACGAAGAACACAAGCAAGAACTCGAAAGAACGCAGCTCAATTAATGGGACAATCTGTAAATGAATGATTAAGCACTCGAGTTGGGGTTCCACAAACCGATGAACAGCGGCTGTCGATGGACAGAATAATCTAAGCAAAACCCAAAACCTAACGACGGCGGCGGCGTATGTTTATAAAGGACTTAGGGTCGTCACCTACCCTGGACGCGCCCACTAACGGGCTCATAAACGATACACGGCCCATTGGACCAAAATAAGGTGACGCAGCACCAAGACAGATTCGGAATGCTGAGTTGCTTCGACAATTCCCATGGACTCCGAAGAGGTTTTGACGTGAGACCACTTCTATTGGCTTCCTTATGAAGTTAGCTTTCCAACCATATGTAGAACGTCGAAAACGGAGTCCGTATGAGTCCGTATGACCAGTTCTAGTCCAGGCTGGTCTGGCAGTCCGAGACAGACGCGAAATCAGCTTGTGTTGCACGCCCTTGCTGGCCCAGCTCGTCTCCAACTCCTCGTCCAAGTTCTTCAGAAGCCTCTCCATTGTTCCTAAGCAATATTAAATCATTAGGTAGTAATCTATTCTCAAAAGTATGAAAAGTATCGCTTAAAAATGAGCTCACCTGTAAATATAGTTGACGCATTCGAGCTCGGGTCATTGGGCCTTAGAGAGGATCAGCAGGTGCACAAGAAGAAGCGATGTCCTCATCATCCTCCCCCTCTTGAACTGGAGTCGTCCTCGACTCAAGCTCATCTTCCTCTCCCATGTATGGTTTTAAATCTGCAATGTTAAATATGGGACTAACCGCGAACTCGGACGGCAACTCAAGTTTATATGCATTATCATTTATTTTCTCAATTATTTTATAAGGACCAGCACCTCTTGGCATTAATTTAGACTTACGCAAATCTGGAAATCTTTCTTTTCTTAAATATAACCATACCAAATCACCTGGTTCAAGTTTTACTTCCTTTCTACCTTCACTTCCGGCAATTCTATACTTCTCATTCATCTTTTCAATATTTATTTTTGTTGTTTCATGCAGTTTTCTAATAAATTCAGCACGCTCCATAGCATCACTATGCGTTCTCTCAACAGATGGTAAAGGCAAAAGATCAATTGGAGCACGAGGGTTAAAGCCATACACTACTTGGAAGGGACTTACCTTTGTTGTAGAATGTACAGCCCTATTGTATGCAAACTCCACATGAGGCAAACACTCCTCCCACATCTTCAAATTACGCTTTAAAATTACTCTCAACATGGTGGACAATGTGCGATTCACCACCTCAGTTTGGCCGTCAGTTTGTGGATGACAAGTTGTAGAAAATAGTAACTTTGTTCCCAATTTATTCCACAAAGTGCGCCAAAAGTGACTCAAAAACTTCGCATCGCGATCTGAAACAATAGTAGAAGGCATACCATGCAAGCGAACAATTTCTTGAAAGAATAGGTCAGCAATATGAATGGCATTATCACTCTTATGGCAAGGAATAAAATGTGCCATCTTCGAAAAATGATCCACAACCACAAAAATACTATCCCTCCCCCTCTTAGTCCTTGGCAATCCCAAAACAAAATCCATAGAAATATCAGCCCAAGGAATCGAAGGAACAGACAGCGGCATGTACAAACCATGTGGGTTCAATCGTGACTTAGCTTTTTGACACGTGGCGCACCGAGACACAAACCACTCAACATCGCGCCTCATTTGTGGCCAAAAGAAGTGTGTGGACAGCACCTCGATCGTCTTCTTGGCACCAAAATGACCCATCAATCCGCCGCCATGGGCCTCCTGCAACAACAAAAGACGAACGGAACCAACTGGAATGCATAGGCGGTTAGCTCTAAACAAAAATCCATCGTTCATCACATATTTATTCCATGTGCCCCCCTCTTTACAATTCTCCAAGACGTCTCTAAATTCAACATCATTAACATATTGATCCTTAATTGTTTCAAGCCCAAAAATCCGACAATCAAGTTGAGACAACATGGCATATCGTCTAGACAAAGCATCAGCAATAACATTGTCTTTTCCTTTCTTGTGTTTGATAATATAAGGAAAAGATTCAATAAATTCAGCCCACTTAGCGTGTCTATGATTCAATTTATTTTGTGTTCTAATATGCTTCAATGATTCATGATCAGAATGAATAACAAATTCTTTAGGCCATAGATAATGCTGCCATGTTTGTAAAGTACGAACAAGAGCATATAATTCCTTATCATACGTGGAGTAATTAAGAACAGGCCCACTTAATTTTTCACTAAAGTAAGCAACGGGTTTACCTTCTTGCATCAAGACGCCACCAATGCCAATACCACTAGCGTCACACTCAAGTTCAAAAGTCTTACCAAAATCAGGAAGTTGCAGCAACGGTGCATGAGTAAGCTTGTCCTTCAAAAGAGCAAAGGACGCCTCTTGTTCTTCTCCCCAATGGAAAACCACACCCTTTTTCGTCAACTCATTAAGCGGGGCTGCAATAGTGCTAAAATCCTTGACGAAGCGCCGATAAAATCCTGCAAGTCCATGAAAGCTCTGGACTTGTGTCACTGTAGTGGGAGTTGGCCAGCTCCTTATAGCCTCCACCTTCACCTCATCAACTTCAATCCCCTGCGAGGTGACAACATAGCCAAGAAACGATACTCGTTCGGTGCAAAAGTTGCACTTCTCGAGGTTACCAAACAAACTTGCAGCTCGCAATGCTTGAAAAACAGCATGCAGGTGATCAACATGTTCATGTAAAGACTTGCTGTAAATCAAGATATCATCAAAATAAACCACCACAAATTTACCAATGAAAGGACGTAACACCTCGTTCATTAATCGCATGAAAGTACTAGGTGTATTTGTTAACCCAAAATGCATTACTAACTACTCATACAGGCTGAACTTGGTTTTAAAAGCAGTTTTCCATTCATCGCCTAATTTCATTCGTATTTGGTGGTAGCCACTTCTCAAATCTACTTTCGAAAAAATTACAGAACCACTTAACTCATCAAGCATGTCGTCTAACCTAGGAATAGGATGACGGTACCTTATGGTGATATTATTAATGGCTCTACAATCTACACACATGCGCCAACTGCCATCTTTTTTTGGAACTAAAATAACTAGAACGGCACAAGGACTAAGGCTCTCACGGACGTACCCACGGTTCAAAAGGTCTTGGACTTGGCGCTGAATCTCCTTAGTCTCCTCAGGATTGGCCCTATAAGCAGCCCGATTTGGCAAACTTGCTCCAGGAATTAAGTCGATCTGATGTTCAATCCCTCTAATGGGTGGAAGCCCCGGGGGAATCTCAGAGGGAAAAATGTCACTGTACTCCTGCAAAAGGTCAGCGACAGAAGATGGCACTGTGCTAGATATATCTTCCACAGAAAATAAAGCATCTTTGCATATTAAAGCATAGCACGTATCATTAATCTCTGCAAGATCAGATTTGGTGGCAAGCATCACAGGATTTTTTAATTTAATTTCTGACTTATTCTCAATTTTAGCATCAACAGCTAGTCTATCCTTCTCAGCTTGTACAATTTGAGCAGGCGTCATGGGTTGCATAGTAATTTTTTGTCCTTTATGCATAAGAGTATATGTATTACTTCTACCATGGTGGACAGCATCATTATCATATTCCCAAGGTCTACCCAACAAAAGAGAACAAGCTTGCTTTGGAACAACATCACAATCTACATAATCAGAATATGGACCAAGGGAAAAATAAACTCGTGCCGTTTTAGTTACCTTGGCCTTACCTGAATCGTTGAGCCACTGAATATGGTATGGATTTTTATGAGGTCGGGTCGTTAATTCAAGATGCTTGACCAAATCTTCACTTACCAAATTGTTGCAGCTGCCTCCATCAATGATCACGCGTACACGTGTTTCTTTAGTCACAAATAAAATCTGGAACAAGTTATGGCGCTGTTGCTTCTCTGCATCGTGAACCTGCGTACTAAGAACTCGCTGCACAATAAAAATTTGTTGGTTGCCAGCATCTTCGGAGCTCACAATTACTCCGTCCTCATTTGTAGCATCTGCTTCGTCAGGTTCTTCATCCGAGGCACTAATGTAAACATCTTCAGTTGCAATGTATGCCCGTGTGCTTGGACATTCTCTTGCTATGTGACCGTACCCTTGGCAGCGACGGCACTGAATACCTGTAGAGCGACCGGTAGAAGCCATAGAAGATGACGGTTCCTGCATACGAGTCTTACCAGCGGTTGAAGGAAAAGATGCAGCGGGTGGCAAACGCGTGGCTGCTGGAGCCGCTGCTGAAGGAGAAGCACTCGCAGCCTTAGCGCCCGATGGCACATTCTTCGACGAAAAAGAACTGCCGTAGTTACTTCGGCTCCTTTGCTGTTGTGGTTGTTGTCCCTGCAATTCTTTTTCTGCAAGCATGGCAAGCTGAAACAACTGGTTGGTAGTATTATATTCCCTATAATCAACAAGATCCTGAATTTCTTTTCTCAAACCACCATAAAAATGACACAATTTATCCTCGGGTTCTTCTTCTATACCACAACGCATCATACCCTTTTGTAGCGCTGCAAAATAATCCTGAACAAGCATATCTCCCTGGTCTAAGCGCTGTAGTTTCTTACGCATATCTCGCTGATAAGTAATTGGAACAAACCTATCACGCATAGCAAATTTAAGATTCTCCCATGTTGAAGGTTTTACTTTCAAAGCAGTCCACCAGATTAGAGCGAAATCTTTAAACTCACTAGTGGCTTGTCTAACCTTATGACGTTCAGGTACAAGATGAGCAGAAAATTTTTGTTCTACTGTCAGCTCCCAATCTAAATATTCCTCAGCATCATATTTACCAACAAAAGATGGTATGGAAAATTTAATTTTAGCATATGGATCATCGTTACCTTGATGTCTATTACCTCCCATACCAATTGTATTCTTCATCTTGCGTCTTCTGCGTAAGCGATTTTCGTTTGTCCTAATGTGATCAGGAAGGCCATCGAAATTATAAACAACATCTTCTTCTATTTCAAGAAAAGCAGCCTCGTCATCACCTCCCTCTTGTCCTTGATCATCGTCCGGCTTGGGTGGATTGTTCTCAAGCTGTTCCACCCTTCCAGAAATCGTGGATACTCGCTTGTCCACACGTTCAACATCAATGTGGACTATTCGAATATCCTTTTGTAACGCCTCCAGCATCCTCGACTGGTTGGTGAGTAAATCCCTGATGACCTACAAGTCACTTTGCAAAACAAGAGTGTCGTCTGGCATGATTAGTGATTAGCAAAAACTCCTATGAGCTACTTGGGTTCAATTGGTGGAATCACACCCTCACACACGTCTTAACAAGTTCTTACCCAAGTTCTTACCAACACATGCAGAGGATGGCAACCGATGGATCTCGGTTGTGATACCTGAGGATGTGGGCCACGATTGCAAGGTCTTTTTCTGTACTGATCTGAAGATAATGTGGAGCTTGAAAGGCGCACAAACAGAAAATATATGTATATATATGGCACACAACTCAGTAACAGCGAGCAATGCTGAACTCTAGTCCAAAGTACTTATGCTTGTTGCTGGCCTAACGTGTTCCAAGTACCAAAAGTGTGTGAACAAGGACAAAGGAAGTACAAGTATGGAAGAAACCCCCAATGAAACACTCGCAATCGCAGAACAAACAACTGTCTCCTTGTTCTCTTTCTTTTTTTTTCTTCTCGCCAAAAAGGCACTAGTAGAAATCAAACTTTTTTTTTACTTTTTTTTATATTTTTTTGTGAACAAGGATGACAAAAGATGTAACCACAAAAAATTTCACCTAAAACAGAGGTGGGATGTGGCCTACAGAAAATCAGCACGTTCTCTGAAAAGCGTGCAAGAACCTTGACAATTTTTTTCTTTATTTTCCTGAATTTTTTTGGCAATTCTGATGAAACCAAACAGGCCGAAGGCGAGTTTGGGTCGGCTCCAAATGGAGTCAAGAAGCTGCTGTAAAAATTTCAGATTTTTCTGATAAACGAGCGAAAAGTTATGCCTGTTTTACCGAAGGTATCTCAAGTTATATTTTCTCGAAAGGCACAACACGGCAGTCGGCAGTTAGGGCGAAGCGTCCCTAAACTCCAACACCGATCACAGCAGTAGGTATTCGCTAGATGATTTAAGGAAGGCTGCGATGCAAGCAACAAAGAGCGGCTGACGACCTATCTAGGGTTTGCGCGGCGGCGAGAGTTGACACAAGGCGGCTGGCGGGGCAAGTCGAGTAATGTGGTGATTCGACTTGTTGTTTGGAACGGTGGAAGGGACAACGTTGAAAGGAAAAACACATGACTGGACTCTAACACAACCTACCAGCAATAAGACCCTGACCAGGACACAAATTCAACACTACGGACTCTGGACTGAATTATGCAATGGCTAAAGCGTGGAAGGGTTCTAGGACAGGAAATTGAATATGGCTTTGGACTATGGGATAAAAATGAAACACTCAAAAACTAGGGATAAACGTAAATCTGACGGTATACCTTAGCTCTGAATACCACCTGATGGGGACGTGATTCCCTGATCTTCCGTCAGATGAAGATAGCTATCGTTTTGGTGGAGCAAGACACACCGATCCGGCTTCAGATCCAAAGACCCGAACCCTGCAATCT
>CM041636.1:33492649-33556005 GCA_023333625.1 Bothriochloa decipiens | reverse complement strand
TTTTTCTTTGTATTATCCATTATCTTCTTTTGTTGCCTTGGGATACTGAATTTATAATTTTTTGTGTAGGTTTAATTTGAAAATAAAAAAGGGAAATGGAAATCTCTAGTAAGTCATAATTTGTTGGGCTAGCCAAGGGCTATGGTGGAGGGAGTTCTTCAGTCAAAGTGGGCCGTTCTTCCTTCATGGGCCTGGTTAGGTTGGCAACGAGATAATATGGGGTAGAAAAAATTAAAAAAGAAGGCAGAAAATTTAACCTATATCCAGTTTAGGGCATATGCATTGGTATTGTCTCACAGGTAGTCTTTGAATTCCTAATTAAGCGAGAAGGAACATGCAGATGCCTGAGGATGGATAATTTAGCATGCACGCTAGAAAGTGATAGATGAGAATATATTCCAAAGTGCACTATCGATATATTGTTTTGTTGATAAATATATAGCTGAACTAGAGGAGACAAAACAAAACTTGAGCCAGAAGCGGGCTGTTCAGAAGATGACACTAGGTTGGATTTCCCCTCTGACTGGGTTTACCAAGATAAATGTTGATACAACTCTCTCCAAGAATTCAAATATGTCGGTAGTGGCTGCTATAGCTTGTGATAGCGCTGGAATCTTTTTGGGAGCATCAGCAGTGGTACTAAAAGGGATAACAGATGCGGAAATAGTTGAAGCTCTCGAATGTATAGAAGGTCTGGCTCTAGCTAAGGATATTTATATCCAGAATCTCCATGTAGCGAGTGATTGTGCCAATGTCATAAGGAATATCAAAGGAGGTTCCATGGGCACCTATAGCTAGATTGTTCGAAAGATTAGATCAGGAGCACAATTGTTTGAATTTATGGAGTTTTTTCACAAAAATTGCAGAACCAACGCTAATGCACACAAACTTACTAGAAGCTCCTTATACAGCACTGATAGGCACGCACGGTTTTTGTCACCATCGGATGGTTTTGTAATTTGTAATTCTATTCCTGAAAGTTGAATAAAGGAAGGTGTGCATTTCTAAAAAAATGGTAGTCTTATGCAATACCACATAAGTATAAGTCGACTTAAGAAATAACAGGTACAATGTACCGTCTTTTAAGTTGTCTCGTGGTTACTCTAAAGTCCATAATTTGTGGATATAATAATGAAATTTGTGAGTTGCATAACACAACAACCAATTGTACAATGGTGTGTAAGTTGTCTTATAGTCCTACATTTTAGTTTGTGAGGTGGTTGTTTCACGAAACAACACCCTCTTTCTCTCTTCCCTCTATTTTCCTCCACATCAACAAAAATATAATGCTACGTGACTTAGCATGAGATGGAGCACAAAACCATGTATAGTAATGTACTTGCCAAAACATTTAAGTTCAAAATAGATCTGGTTTAGATTTTTATGAAAGGAATTTCAATATTTATTTTAATCAGGTGTTAAAATAGATTTGAATCTCATTTAATCTTTGGGTAAAAAGTTTTGAAAACAACCTCAAAAACATGGATGCCAGATTGTTTTCTTCTACAGTAGAAAAAAATGATCAACAACAAATTTCTAGATCTTAGTTAATTCCAATAAAATTTGTAAAAAGCTTGCCTCTTCATCAAACATTATATGAATAAAGGATTTCAAATGGCCTCAATGCCCTTATGTGCATATCACCTCTTTACTCGTTAGTATGAAACAAAAGTTAAAGTTGTACCAGAGATATGGATAAGGTGGTTTAAAATAATTGTCCAACCTAAAATAGCCTATTCAAATCAAACCAACTATTTATATGGATCCACCCCACCTTGGATCCGTGCCGCCCCGCGCGATACCATCGTGGGTGGGGGCTGGCCCGCACATCGCAGAGTGGGTGGGGGCTGCCCCATCATTGATATGTGCCACCACGCCCTGCCGCGACAGTGAGAGAGGAGGATGGGAGCCAGCCCATATTGTCGGGGCCCTATATGCAGTTAGGGTTCGGCGTAGCGTTGTGTACAAAAGGATCACATCTGCCGTGGCGTGAAGGCTGAAGGGCGGCCATCCACGTCCCCGGCGCTCTCGTTACGACGCAACCAGGAAAAGATGCAGATCTTCGTGAAGACGCTGACAGGGAAGATGATCACACAGGATGTTGAGAGTAGCGACATCCTTGACAATGTCAAGGCCAAGATTCAGGACAAGGAAGGTAGGCATACGGCATACACCCTGGCTATGATTGCAGGAACTGATCTAACTAGACGCATCCATGGTCCGGTGAATATTCCTCGCTGCTGAGTTTAATGAATCTTTGTGCTTTGTTCTGAATGGGATTTATTTGTTTTTTCAGGTATCCCGCCAAACCAGCAGCGCCTCATCTTCGCAGGGAAGCAGCTGGACGATGGGCGCACCCTGGCCGACTACAACATCCAGAAAGAGTCCACGCTGCACCTAGTCTTGCGCCTGCGCGGCGGCGGCCACGGTGGCGGCACCCCTCGCGTCGCCCCAAATCTCCTCAAACTCGCGCAGACGCACAATGAGGAGAAGATCATCTGCCAAAAGTAAGAAAAATGATATGAGTTGAAAATCATATGCGTTCCTAGCTTTTGTGTTTTGTATTAATAATAACGGAAGTTGTGTGTAATTTACATGTTACATCCTCCATGAACTTCAATGTTTATTTTATATTTGGAAAAGGCAACACAAATCAGCAATTAGAGCATCTCTATATAGTCCAATAGTTCCCAATAATACTTTCTAATTTAGGATTATTAGCAAGAATGAAAAATAATTCTCTAAGAGTTCCTAATCTCACCTCTCAATCGTTTAGGACATGAAAAAAAAACTCACAGAAAGCGCGTACGTAACTTTGTGCGGATTGCTGCACACGTGTATCTGACATGTAAAGTTGGAAGGGCACTAAAAAATAAAGAGTAGGAAAGGATTCCTCATGCAAATATACAAGAGAGTATATATGTATACGGTTAGGATAATTTAATTAGTAATAGGATTTCGGAAGTAAAATTGTCTTCTATATTTTAGGAGAGAATTATTTGAAACCGTTGGACATGATCTTATTTATTCCTTCCAATAATTTTCAGCAGGTTGGAAAACTCTATGGTTTAGGGAAAAAATTCTTGAGAACTCTAGGAGATGCCCTTAGTTATAACCTTTTGTGCCATAAAATAAAATAAAAAAAATCTCTAGCTAGCACGCTACAATGACATTACTCTTTCATGCCTAGCTAGAAGGCTAGAACCAAGGTAACCATTGGTTATAGTTGTCGGGTGCTATAGCTGCGTGTAGCTCTTTAGGTAGTGCAGAGCTAGTCAACATTGTGAAATAATTCCATGACCATTTTCTTTATGCAGGTGCTATGCACGGCTTCCCAAGAGGGCTACAAACTGCAGAAAAAAGAAGTGTGGCCACAGCAATCAGGTGAGCTTAGAATCATTCCCTGTTGGAGTTGTACATATACATGACTATATATCGGATGATGTCTCAACGCTCTTGCTTTTAGATACCAGAGCGTTATTAGTATTCAGTATTTTTTTATGATTCAGAGTTTTTATCAACCCTTGAAAGATTGAACTGATGTTACCTTTCTTTCCCCTTTATTTGCACTCAGCTGAGACCGAAGAGAAAGCTCAACTCCAGATGATAGCAACAGCCAACACGTTGGCATAGTTTGGTTGTTATAGAATTTCAACTTATTACTAGTTACAGAAATGCTTGTAGAGCCTTCTGATGAATATTCCTTCACTGTATGATGACTCGCCCATTTTTCTCACTCTGCCACAGAATTGGACTCCTTGTGTCTTCTCTGTTTACATGTCATCACTGGTGTTTCGTATGCCATGGTTTCCTTGGGTTTGATGTGACACACTTTGTTATGCAATAGGTAGATATCCGACCGGTTGTTATGGTACCTAAGCTAGGATAGGGTTAATTTTCTTATATTATCTTTAGAACTGCTGTTATGGTAGGACGAGATTATGTTGGAAATAAAAGCAATTTAGCGATGCATAAATTAATTCCGACAACGAGAAAAAGATCAACAACATGTATCATAGATATGATTCAATACTAGCACTACGATCCGAAACATACACATGTTCTCTAGTGCTAGTAACAGAAACAAAGCGAGAATGAACAACGGAGAGAGGATAGACATCCTTACAGCAGGGTTTCCGTAGAGGGAAGACGAAGGCGACCGTCGATGGAGATCCGGATCGGCGACGTAGTGGGAAGAAGACGTTCAGCGAGCAGTCGTGACAGCGCTTCCCAAAAACCTGATACGCCCCTACCTCGTGCAGGGATGCGAGGAGACGTAGGCTTCAGAGCCTGCTCTCCCGACACCGATGCCACGTCGGCGACGGGATAGGGATGACGGCAGCGGCGCAGCAATGTGGCGAGGAAGAGATGAATCTCTCGATACTGAGGACAACGTTTCGCCCCATATTTATACACATGTCGCAGCTAAGGAAAGCAATTAGCCGCTCAATCACCACGTTATGGTAATTACCTGCCATTTGTGCACTTACCATAATACGAGAATAATTGCTTACCAAATAGGCCGACGCAATTTTCTCCATGCATGCAAAAATTTGGAGTGGCAAAAGGAAGCCGCACACCCGCAAGGGTCGGAGCGGGAAATCGCCGGACCATCCACGCGCATGTCGTGCGTGCGCACGCATTAGCCCTGCCCCGCCCGGCCCGGCGAGGCGAGGTGAGGTGAGCGAGCGCGCGCGCGTGGTTCTTCATTTTCCTCTTGAAGTAGCAAGGTGGGACTAAAGTCCCCCACCTTTCCATATATTCATGCATGTGTGAGTGGACGTTTGAGATTTATTTGGAATTGTTTGGCCTATGGACCAAAACATCTAGCAATCCCCCACCACATCCCAAGGGCACGTGAGTCATACTCCCTATACCACAATACTGTTAATATACCAGCTATTCAGTGGAGACCGGTTAATGTTGAACATCTACCTAGAATAACAAGATAGGCCCATCCGCAACTGCATAATGGACTAGGCCTTGAATTGGTAGTTTGGTATGAATAGGCTTCACTTGAAGTCTTGATTAATACTAGGCTGCCATAGCCAACCCCACGAGTGGAGCGTATAAGTCATACTCCTAACTCACTTCATGAGCTTAGTAAAGAATATCCAATTCTTATAAACTGCGACTAACAGTTGGACTCACATAGGTGTGTTCTTACAGGGATACTCTGTAGGATAGTATCTCGCTATAAAGCCTCAGAACACATTAAGACAAAATCAACCTGCCTTACAGAAATGAGAGTACTGCATCTCCAATGGAGTGGGTCAAAGAAAAGGTTGTACTCTCCCATTAACCAATAGCTTGTTCTTCCCAGTCCTAATTCACGGGATCTCCAATCACATAGGTTGGGTTACTACTGAGGTTAACTCACATGGGTTTCAATCCCATCTCCTTTGATACACTGTCAATCACAGTGCGTGATAGTCCCTTTGTAAAGGGATCTGCTAGGTTCTTAGCTGTCTGGATGTAGTCCACAGCTATTACTCCGGAGCTCCTTAATTTCCTGACAGACTTTAGTCTACGCTTTATATGTTTGCTGGACTTTTTCCCGTTATCCTGACTATTCTTCACCTTCGTGATCACTGTTTGATTATCACAGTTTATAAGAATAGCAGGAACTGGTTTCTCAACCAAAGGCAAGTCCATCAATATTTCTCTTAACCATTCAGCCTCAGTAGAGGTGGTATCCAGAGCTGTAAGCTCTGCCTCCATTGTGGACTTTTTAAGTATTGTCTGCTTACAAGACCTCCAAGAGACAGCACCGCCACCCAAAGTGAATATGTATCCACTAGTGGCCTTAAGCTCATCAGTTTATGTAATCCAGTTTGAATCACTATATCCTTCCAATACCCCTGGGTACCCTGAATAGTGAATTGCATAACTCATTGTTAGGAATAACTCAAATGATCCTTTCCTAGCCTTTTATTCTTTCGAAGTATTAGGCTAGGATCATAGGGTGTTGGAGAAGGTTTGCAATCCATATAACCAAAGCGGTTCAAAACCTTTTGCACATAATGAGACTGCAAAAGAGTAATCCCATTCTCACCCTTATTAAGTTTAATATTGAGGATCACATCAGCTTCTCCCAAATCTTTCATGTCAAAATTTTGGAATAAAAATGATTTTACATCATTAATCTCTTTGATACTTGTCCCAAAAATTAGTATGTCGTCAACATACAAACATAGGATTACTCTTTTACCCCCACCATAACGGTAATACACACAAGTTTCGGCTTCATTTATTGTAAACCCAACAGAGGTCAAAGTCTTTTTGAACTTCTCATGCCATTGCTTTGGTGCCTTCTTTAGGCCGTACAAGGATTTGAGTAACCTGCACACCTTGCCCTCTTGTCCTTGTGCTATAAATCCATTGGACTGATTCATATAAATTTTTTCCTCTAACTCTCCAATAAGGAAAGCCATCTTCACGTCCATCTGATGGACAAGAAGCTTATGGGAAGCAACCAAGGATAGTAGCACTCGGATTATAATTAATCTGGCAAGAGGTGAGTAGGTATCAAAGAAATCCTCATCTTCTTTTTGTGTAAAACCTTTAGCAACAAGCCTCGTCTTGTACTTTTTAATAGTACGGTCAGGCTTAAGCTTCTTCTTAGATACCCATTTATAGCCAATTGGTCTGCAACCCACTGGTTTATCTACTACTTCCCATGTGCCATTTGTAGTGATGGAGTCCATCTCACTACGGACTGCATCCTTCCAATAATCTACATCTGGTGATGCATATGCCTCTGTAATGGTCATGGGAGTATCGTCTATTAGATACACAATGAAGTCATTACCAAAGGATTTTTCAATCCTTTGTCTCTTACTCCTTCTAGGAGCTACAACATTGTCATCCTCTTCAATACCAGGTGGTTCTATAATTGGCTCTATCAAGGGTGTGGGCTCAGGAATAAATTCATTAGACGAACTCGGTAAAGAATAAGCACTTTCATCGGGAAAATATTCTCAAAGAAAGTAACATCCCGTGACTCCAAAAGTGAATCAACTAAAACATCAGACGCTTCAGATTTTATCACTAAGAACTTATAAGCTGTGCTATGGTACGCATAACCCAAAAAGATACAATCAACGGTCTTTGGTCCGAACTTGCGTTTCTTATTAATTGGTACGCTAACCATGTCCAAACAGCCCTACTTACGCAAGTAATGGAGTGATGTCCTTCCATTCCATCCTTCATACGGATTAACTTCACTATTTTTAGTTAGAAATCTATTTAGAACATGACATGCTGTTAAAACAACCTCCCCAACCATGCTTTAGCCATACCGGATGTTCCTAACATGGCATTCACCAAGTCCATTAATGTCCAGTTCTTTCTCTCGCCAACCCAATTAGATTGGGGTGAGTATGGAGGTGTCTGTTCATGAATTATTCCATTCACCGCACAGAAAAGATCGAACTCATTGGAAAAATACTCCCCATCATGATCAAACCTAACACGCTTGATTTTCTTTTCTAATTGGTTCTCTACCTCAGCTTTATAAGTTTTAAAACATTCAAACGCCTCATCTTTAGTTTTTAGAAGAAACACATAACAATATTTAGTTGCATCATCAATTAAAGTCATGAAGTATCTTTTTTCTCCTTTTGTCAACATACCATTCATTTCACAAATATCTGAATGTATGAGCTCTAATAATGTCGTGCACCTCTTGTCTACAGCCTTGTGAGGCTTACGAGGTTGCTTCACTTGCACACATGGTTGACATTTAGAGCCTTTGGCAGTAAAAAAATTTGGAATTAAATTCATACTAGATAGACGCGACATGCAACCAAAATTAATATGACACAAACATGAATGCCATATATCAGCCAATGAATTATTTGAATCACAGACATGGTTCACAACTTTATTATAGAAATTGGAGAGTGAAAAGCGAAACAAGCCTCCGCTCTCATAGCCTTTGCCAATGAATTGGCCATACCTCGAGAAGACTGCTTTATTAGACTCAAATACCAGCTTGAATCCATCTCGACACAAGAGGGATCCACTAACGAGGTTCTTCTTTATTGAGGGAGCATGTTGCACGTTCTTGAGCCGCACGATCTTTTCCGAAGTGAACTTCAGATCAACCGAACCAACACCAAGAACAGAAGCATACGAGCCATTCCCCATCATGACAGTTGAACCTTGTGCGACCTGGTAAGATGAAAACATAGAGATATTAGTATAAACATGAATATTGGGTCTTGTATCGATCCACCAATCATTAGATTGACATACAGAAAATATACTAGGTAAATAATTACCATACCCAGATCCACTAGGATCCCCAATAATCACGTTGGCAGATTTCTGCCCCTGCTAATTCTTCTTGCCCTTGCGGTTCTTGCACTTCTTAGCGAAGTGTCCATTCTCACCGCAAACGAAACACAAAAGTTCATCCATGTTCATCATCTTCTTCTTGAACTGAGTAGTCTGAATAGACTTTTACTTGTTCTTGCCAGCATGCTGTATCACATTAGCACTAGACTGTTCTGGGGCTTTTGGTGGAGTATCCTTTGCCCGAGCCTTCTCTTCAACATCAAGACCAGCCAACAGATCCTCAACTGAGATCTTCTGCCTTTTATGTTTCAAAGCAGTGGCGAAGTTTCTCCATGACGGAGGCAACTTGGCAATCATAACACCAGCCACAAACTTATCAGGCAAGATATGTCCGAGTTGTTCAAGTCCCTCATAATAAGTTGGAACTCATGAGCTTGTTCCATGACTGAACGGTTTTCAACCATTTTAAAGTCGTGGTACTTCTCCATCACATAGAACTCGTGTCCAGCATCCGCAGCACCGAACTTGTGTTTGAGTGCCTCTCACAGTTCAGCAACACTTTTGATGTTCATATAAACATCACACAACTGGTCAGAGAGAACGCTAAGGACGCATCTGATGAAAATCGTTGTAGCCGCAGTAAACTCCTGCACCTCTTTCTCAGGTCCAAGAGGTAGTGCGGGAGGATTACCCACGACACAAAACATGCCCATAGCCGTGAGCCACAACTGGGCCCTTGACTGCCATATCTTAAAATTCACACTAGTGAACTTCTCCAGTTTCATAGCATCAGTATATCCCTTAGTCATCGCTAAATGCCTATGAGGTTTATAGATTGTTGGAAATAAAAGTAATTTAGCGATGCATAAATTAATTCCGACAATGAGAAAAAGACCAACAACATGTATCATAGATATATGATTCAACACTAGCACTATGATCCGAGACATACACATATTCTCTAGTGCTAGTAACAGAAAAGAAGTGAGAACGAACAACGAAGAGAGGATAGACATCCTTACAGTAGGGTTGCCATAGAGGGAAAACGAAGGCGACCGTCGATGGAGATCCAGATCGGCGATGTAGAGGGAGGAAGACGTCCAGCGAGCAGTCACGATAGTGCTTCCCAAAAACCTGATACGCCCCTACTCCGTGCAGGGATGCGAGGAGACATAGGTTTCGGAGCCTGTTCTCCCAACACCGATGGCACGTCGGCGACGGGATGGGGGAGACGCCGGTAGCGCAGCAATGTGGTGAGGAAGAGATGAATCTCTCAGTACTAAGGACGACGTCTCGCCCCATATTTATACACGCGTCGCAGCTGAGGAAAGCAATTAGCCGCACAATGACCGCGTGATGGTAATTATGTGCCGTTTGTGCACTTACCATAATACGAGAACCACGTACATGTCATGCGTGCGCGCCGATTAGCCCCGCCCCGCCCCGCCCGACGAGGCAAGGCGAGCGTGCCCGTGCGTGTGGTTCTTCCTTTTCCTCTCCCTAATAGCTTCAACAAGATAGAGATAGCTCAACTATTTAAATTGACCTCACTCCTCTTAAAGTAGCAAGGTGTGACTAAAGTCCCCCACCTTTCCATATACACATGCATGTGTGAGTGGGCCTTTGGGATTTATTTGGAATTGTTTGGCCCATGGCCCAAAACATCTAACAGAATATTAGTTATTGTTTTATATTTAGGATTGATTAGATCAAACCTCCATGAATAGCTCACACTAATCTGTGTTCAAGATCCCTAGCAATGAACCTACAGTGAGCTTAATGATAGGACTCACCATAACAGATTTAACTCTCATTCTTGACATTAGATTCAGTAGGTATCTCTGTCCTTCAAAAATACACCATCTAAATTACCCTAGTCAAAAGGTTACAAACAATGATCATAGAAGTATCGCTGCTCTGTCGTAAGAAAAAATTTATCACCGGGTTCCATGGTCAAAGAATAGTGATAATTTATTAGTGCCAGTTGCTTTTCACAACTGATAGTACAACTTCTGGGTTTTAATCTAAACTGGTAGTGATGGAGCCTCTTACACTTAATTTTTTTTTGGAATTTAGTGAACTCAGAATTCAAGTCTCGCCCTCTAAACTGGTTAAGTCCAGTATGTTCATTTTAAGTGCCCTCATACCTCTCTCTGTCTCTTACCGTCCCTCTTCCCTTCTCCCGACCACCATCTGCCTCTCGATGCTCTGTCATGCAGAACTTGGTGGCAGCGATTCGAGGTGACATTCCTTGGTGGTGGCTGTGGCCAATGCTCAAGCACCTAGGCACGAGAGACCGCCTCCAGTGCCAGGCATACAGCCATGACCCTTGGGTCAGGCGTGCGGCCTTTGACATGAGACTAGTAACACATAGTTTGGTTGTTACAGAATTTCAACTTATTACTAGTTATACAGAAATGCTTGTAGAGCTTGACATTATTTTGTTACTTCACTATATGAAGCTCAATCTTTTTCTCTCACTCTCCCACAGAATTCAAAGTTATGCAACTGTGTCTTCTCCATTTACATGTTGTCACTGGTGTTTTGTATGCCAAGGTTTACGTGGGTTTTATGTGGCACATTTTGTTATGTAAATACTAAATAGGTAAGATATCCGGTTGCTGTAGTAGGACAGGGTCAAAATTCTTGTATATTTAGAATTGCTATTACGTCACGATAGGATTAGCTTTCATTTTATCTTTACTCAAGTACATTAGTGTTATCTCGTAACCGGTCTCATATACCACTAGCGGGTTTTAAACCAAACTTGTAGTGATGTTGCCTCTAGACCCAAGAATAAAACTATGCTTGGTCATGACTGATGGGACACAGATATGTCAGCCGCGACCAGTGAAAGTCTAATGCTATGTAATGCACAGGAGCCAATTTACAGGAATCATGTAAGGAGCCTCCATCCGTCCCTTTAGGGTACGTGAAAGCTCAAGGTTGTTAGCAACAGCCCCTATGCGCACACATGATAGCGAAGGAGCGAGCCTCCACCACCCAGAGGGGGATCTCCCAAGCAGATTTGAGTCTAATGGTTGTGGGATAAGGCCCAAAGCAAGGCGGTTGGCGAAGGAGAAAGATGCCCTCAGAAGTTTGCTCATGTATGAGAATATTTTGAGAATATGCCCATATCGGAGGGCGCAATTTGTTAAAAGAAATTCTGCATGTATAGTGACCTACAAAAGGGGAGAGTAAATCCCATGTAAAGGTTGTGCTTGAATCCTATTTGTGAAACCCTAACTAAGTGGACCCTACTCCCATTGTTTCAAATAGAGCTGAGCTTCTGCCAACCTAAAACTATCACCTATTACTATTAGGGACAACATACCAACAATGGTTGTCCGTCAACCTAATGTGCCCTGTCCCATGATGTGTCGTGCCCTCCCGCACCACAGCACACCCCCATCATCTGCCACGCTGCGCCACCATACCGCACCTTGCCCCCATCCACCTCGCTTGTTGTGGCCACGACGTCGACAACGCCACCGGGAGGAGATCACCATTGGTCTAGACTTTGTCTCCTGCAGCCGGCCAAAGACACGCACCTCGGCAGGAAGGGCAGGCTTGTGCCTTTGGGTGCACGCTAAGCCATTGCTCTAAACGTCCCCCTAACCTGAGCCCATTGGCTGCCGGAGTTCCCCAGCAGGTAGGCCATGGGTACTGGCGACATTGTATTTCAAATGTTTCAGGTGTTTCACAACGATCACGCCAAGGGCACCACAGACCTCCTTGGAGGCGTCGCTCATGAACCCTTCTTATGTGTCTACTTGTGAGATTTTGGGCGAAATCCGAGCCTTAGATGCTTCTTTGGCCAGTGACGATGGCATCGAGGATCGTGGGCTTGGGCGTCACCACGTTCTTGAAGGTGTCGCTGTGGAATCTCCTCCTCCCTAGTCATCGTCGAGGCGCCAGTTGTTCCTGCTATCCCAGAGAAGTCATTGCTGTGTTTGTGTGTGCCTCGTTTCACCTCAATGGGCCATCCTACTGCACTTGACCTCGCCGACGTCGTTGCTAGTGGATGCTTTGCCACTAGCGCTTCACTGTTGTTGTTAGCCCCTCCTTGGCAGATGCTTCACTGCTTGGAGTATCTTGGTCGCCCACCATTACGGATGCTTTGCCATTGTTTTGTGACAGTCACGGTGGTTGCGTGTTATGGTACAAGGAAACAAGGCTAGCAGCAATAGCACATCCCTTAGCCTGGCCTGACTGACCCAGATGATAAAAAAGATTGCCACTTGCCACTTTAACCAGACAGACAACGGACTCGAACACTAGGCGACAAGGCGACTAGGTGGGGCCTGCCGACCACCGTCCGCTGCCAGCCGGACGCGGCTGCCACCGGATCGGTTGTGCGGCCACTTGCTGCACAACACTCCAGTTCGCGGGATCGGTACCGCAGCGAATCCGGTCGCCTGCTCCCTGTCACATCGTCCACCAAATCGGTCTCGGGATCACCACTACTTCTCCGTCGGAATCATCTTTGAATTGAGTTCCTTCTTCCCAGCAGCTGGCACATGCGATAAGGATTCAACTTCTCCTTTCTTGTTCTTTTCTTCTCAATTTGGTGTGGTTTTTTCTCCAGTCTTTTGCAGCGTGTCATGGAGCGATGAGGCTGAAGACTCGACAGCTAACACTAGCACCTGGGGCGCTCCAGGCGCTGCGTCACTCCACACCGATTGAAGATGAAGAGGAAGATGATGTAGAACACCTATGAGTTGGAAGGAAGGGCTGCTCTGTCAAGGGCGGTAGATCTTGCGGTGGACACAGCTCGGCGAGCCAAGCCGGTCCATACACCTCAAGAGTAGCCGACTCTGATCAAATCTAAATTTTGGGCACAGTCTTGTGACTCAGATTTGGATGATTCGGATGCTGATGATCCATCGATGCCTGTTTTTATTAAACAAGCTACAGTAGCAAGCTTTACTTTAGATCAGTTGTTTAATGCTTGAAAGGCTCTTGATTCTGGTAATTTGAATCCTTGTTCTAGTGATGTTCGACTTGCAAAGTCAATTGTATCCAAATTGGTTCAAAAAAATACGTTGGTGCACCTTGGAAAGGTCCATTGCCACCTCCCAGAGTTTCTCTCCAGAGAACCTTAGGTGACGCCATTGCCAAGGCTGCTTACCAATGTAGTCCTTCAATACACAAGGGATCATCTTACTCATTGAAGTTGAGCCACCTTGGAAAGGTCCATTGCCACCTCCCAGAGTTCCTCTCCAGAGAACCTTAGGTGACGCCATTGCCAAGGCTACTTACCAATGTAGTCCTTCAGTACACAAGGGATCATATTGCTCATTGAAGTTGAGATCCATGGGTTAATCTGAGAAGGGCGGTTTGAAAAAATTTGAACTTTTGGATCTGCTTTCAAAGGAGCTGGTGGTGGACTTTCCCCCGTTATCTTCTGCATGCTATACAGAACCTCTCGTGTGCAGCAAAGGAGGGAGTACGGGACGACCACAACGGAAATTCGAGGTTGTTCTCGGGCCTGGCAAGTGTTTTCAGCCCACTAAGGGTCTTTGTGCGTTGTTTACACGGACTGGAACCTGCTTGAGATTTACATGAACCCTTCCAGCGCCGCTGGTCAAGAAGTTACAAGAGTCTTCTCGCACTCTCTCTTTTGCGGAGGTTTGAGAGTTGGGCAGCGGATGGCGGCTCCGGGAAATGGTGGCTTTGGGTGTGGGGGGAGAGTGTAACAACCCAAAAATCCGAGCTATAAATTTTTTTTTGAAAAACCTATGAGTGATGAGTGTGACATGTCATCATCTACACCTAACCTTGCATCAACCCCAATGTGTCATGTCATAGCATCCATGTGATCATAGCATAATCAATGTTTCAAAGTAATTTTGATCAATGTTTCATATGTTTTTTTCAAATGTGGCAATAGCTATATCTTCAATGTTTCAATAGTTGTCATGTCATGTTGCATTAATGTGTGATTTGGATTTTATTGATTTATGTGATGATAAATAAAATGGAACATAATATTTATTTTCACAAACAAATATTAAGGGAATAATACCCTAACAAATATAAGGGCCTTGTATGCCCACTACTTTATATTTCAAAGTTGGCACATCATAGATATATATATGTATATATATAAAAGTATTTGGAAAAATCAGAAAAGAAAAGAGAAAGAAATAAAAAGAGAAAATGAAAGGGCCATCTGGCACAGCAAGCAAACCAGCCCAGCACCGACCCTTCCTTTCCTTCTCTCTCTCCCTTTCTCTTCGCGCCTGATTGGCCCAGCACCGCCGGCCCAGCCGTACGCCCGCTCGCCCTCTCTCTTTCTCCCCGCGCCGAACTGGCCCACCAGGCCCAGCAAGGACCCGCGGCCGTCCGCGCCACACTGAGCTGCCGCTGAGCCGCTGACAGGTGGGGGCCGCCTGTCATACCTTTCCCACGGTCCCCTACTGTCCGCTCACGCCCGACGTCACCGGTATCAGGTGCTGCTCCCCGCGTCGCCCCTAAGCAATCCACCCTGGCCGCTCGATCCGGCCCTCCACCTCATCGACGCGCGCTCGCTTGCCACCTGGCCCGACCACCCGACATCAAAATTCCCACGACGCAGGCGAAATTCTCCACGCGCGCACGCGCACATGCGCTGCCGCCGCGGTGAAGCTACGCCGCTGTGACCGCCTCGGCTCACCCGGCACCAGCTAACCCCCCTCTCGCTGACCCCTGGACCTAGCCAAACTCTCCATCGGTGACTTGGACCGCTCCCTAGCCGCCTAATCGAGCCCCTCGCCCGATCACCATCCGCCGGCCACCTACCTCTACTGCTTCCCTATAAGAGCAAGACCCCGGCACCCTAGGGCTTCTCAGCCGCCGCCACCACTCTGGTGGAGTCCAATTTTGCCGTTAGCTCGCTTAATTTGGTGAAGAAGGGGAGGAAGAAGGAGAAGGGGGCGGGGAAGAGGAAGAAGGAGCTGCCGCTGTCGCCAAAGTTGGAGAAGAAGGCCACTGTCAGTGTACCAGAGCCGCTACTGTGCGTCGGAGCAAGGAGCAGAAGCTGTACCATGAGCCGCCACCACCGGAGCTGCTTGGACTTGGTACCGCGCCTCCATCCACGCCAATGCCGGTGAGCGCCACTGTGTCCCCCTCTTCCACCCCTCGCCTATGCTACCGGCCATGGTGCTCCGCCTTGGGAGCGTGTAGGCCGAGACCTCCACCGGTCTCCCTTGGACACACCCGCACACACACGCACGGACCGGCTAAGCCAAGCGGACCATGGCGCCAGGAGGGCATCGGGGTGAAAGCCGCCATGCCTACCGCCACGCACCGAGCGCCGCCGCGGCGAAGCCACCTTGCTGCCTCCTCGTTGAGCCCTGAGCCGCTTCGACGCTGGATCTATGACCGCCTCGGTGAGGCGCACCCGATGCGCCTGCTAGCCCCTTAGAAGCCACATCGGGAAGCTGCGAGCGCGAGGTCATGCCAGTGCACCGCCGCTCTGGAGCGCCGCCTTGCACCGCTGTGTTCCCGCCGTCTTCGACCGCCACCAGGAACAAGATGACGATGAGTGTCTCTGCCGTGATGTGCTGCTTTGGATCATGGAGAAGATGGAGGCCGGGAAGCCTCCCAAGGTGCCGTGCCGTGCACCACGGTCACGCCGGAGATCCGCCATGGGTGTTGCTACCCGTGTGGACTCCGCCATGAGTTGAGGTCGCCGCCGGCGCTGCGGGAGTGTGTTGGGTGACCCCAATCGCGTTTCCTTGCCCAGCCTCGGTTTGGATTTGGACGCAGTTGAGCTACAGCTGTGCGCCGCCACCGTCGAGCCGCTGTCCGCCGTGGAGAATGACGCTGGGAGCCAAGCTGCCGCCTTGAAGCCCACCTTCATGTTCGCCATGGCATCCTAGAGCTGATGGACAAGAAAATGACGCCGGGGGACCACCGCAGCGCCGGGAATCAAGGATTTCTTCACCACCGTTGAGCCCCACCGTTGGGCGAAGGAGATAGAGGAAGGGGATGGCCTTGTGATGAGGAGGGTGGACGCGGTGTTCGTGGACCAGCAACGCTGCACGTGGGACCAGGAGGAGTTGGTGCACCACGGACCAGCCTGTAGACCGCATGGACCCGAGGAAACACCTGTGCACTTAGCTCACGTGGACCAGAGGTGCTGACAGTGGGCCCAGCAGGCACCGGAGCACCGTGGATCGAGAGCCATGGACCGAGACCTGTTTGAATCTAGAGCAGTGACATGGCAACACCAGAGCATGCCACGTGGCGGGCCCGGCTCGACCTAGATCCGGCCCACACGCCCCATTAACGACCTAATAATGGCCTGTTAATGGCCCAGTGGGGCCCACCTGATAGTTGACCGTTGACCATTGACTGCTGACGTCAGTAGTGACGTCATCCCGGACCCACATGTCAGACGACCGTTGACCCGGTCAATGCTGACATCAGCATGACGTCACCTGCCACGTTAGCATCTGACCTGTCGCTGTTTAAACTGCCAGTGACACATGGACCAATCCTGTGATGCCACGTGTCAGCACCAGAATAAACTAATCCTTTTCTTTTTCAGAAAATGGATAAACCTTTAAAAAATCATAACTAATTCATATGAGCTCCGAAAATTATGATCCACATATCCAAATTTTCTATAAATCAAGCTCTATCTATTTTTACTATGTTTGAGTGCATTTGGATCTTCTATTTGGTATTCGTCCTTTGTGCTAATCTATATGGGTCGCTCCCATGACCATTAATTCTTGATTACAGGCTCGAGCGAGGACAAGTCTGACGACAGTGATTACCAGGAGAAGTCCGACAGCTATGTCAGTGAAGGTGCCACATCTCACGCAACCTCATAATCCCATTATGCATGGCAAATGTAGTATGGCTAGTGCTTCAATTTCTATTGCTATATCATGTGCTGCCTGTGCTAGGATTGCATGGTAGATTATTACTTGATGAGCCCTACCTTGTTGTAACCTTTCACCTGCTTACCCGCTGATATGATAGCCACCTGCTTATCTGCTATAAATATTATATATATATACTTCACTCGCTTACATTTTGATGTGACATGATGAACCCTGGGATGGCCTGGAGGGTGCCAGGCTTGATGCGTGAGTTGATGGAACAGATGGGCTTGTGAGCTGATGATGCTGTATCTGGGTTTAGGGTGGAACTTACGGCAGGGAGTAGGGTGAGGGTTGAGTTGATCGAGCCGGGATCTACGATGAGCTTTTGGAGCGAGTCTTGCCAGGGAATGTATCTGGACATTCCCATGAATAGTAGTCTCTGACGGACCAACTGCGATGTGATGGTGGTCTTTGGGTGTGAGCCTCTGAGGGGTGGAGCCCGGGACGAAGGTGTCATGGTAGCACGTTAAAAATTAACCCTGGAGAAGACATCTTGGCTTGATCACACTTAGGAACTGCTACGCTGGTATCCAGATCTTAGGAATCTCTTGCTTTTCACTCGCTTCCCATGGGGGGAGACGGCCGAACCGCTGGATAGATCAATGCCACTACTGCTAGGCGAGAAGTGATAGGAAGGTATATGCATGGGATGGAGCTAACACCCTACCGAGACAATCATGGCACCCCCTTCGGGAGTGGGTACATGGCATGGCATCCTCTACCGAAGCAGATACATGCTCTCTTCATAGTTTCAGCAATCCAGAGCTGGATGGTAGAGTAGCATCATTCCATGGCAGTAGGCGCCCGGAATCTACCTAGGTGGTGATCAACACCGAAGATGGCTATCTAGTGGATTAGTGAAACCTCTGCAGAGTGTATGGTTGATCGATCGATACATATGCCGACTTTATTGGCTATGGACCTTTCCTGTGTTCCGCATGCATCGTACTAGTGAGTGGAGTGTTCTACCTTCCCCCTGAGTGTGATTTTCGGCCGTGAGCCAGGTTGAGGGCTGCGGGCCGCTGAGGCAAGCCGAGAGGGAGTTGGCTTGTCAACTTGAGCTGGATGGTGATGGATGTTGTGGGCTTGGGAATGTGATTAAAACTTGACTACTATAATATTTATATACTTGACTACTTGCTTTGGAAAAACCCCAGCCTTTATAGGTTCCTTTTGATATATCCATGATTTGCATCTAGTTTCCACAAAGCAATGCATAGGGTGGGAGTGTGGCCAGTACAAATCATACTAAAAATTTGGTTTCCGATTCAAGGAGTGAGTACTCTTCTGGGGAGTACAGCGATTGAGGGTTTCGTGTCTACGCTCAAGTTGGATCGAAGATGATAGCTTCCGTACCTCAAGCTTTTATTTTATGCTGCATGAACTTTGATTCCGCCAAGAGGCGTTGTAATAAGTTATTGTAAACCTTTCTATTGCACTCTTTTGTTCGATGTATGGATTATGGTATTCAACTGTTATCGGGTGATGTGATTTAAATGGTCATATTACACTTCGACTCTATGGATTTCCCTTTGCAGAAATCAAGGTCATTTCAGAGAGGTCGTGATGCAAGCTTTGATCCGGGCTTCCAACCGGGTTTCAATCTGGGCCATGGAGTCACGGTGGTGGACGCGACTATGCACCTCATTGAGGTCGAGGTGGATTCAATGGTTACAATAACCATGGCGCAAGGAATAGTGGTGCTCACTAGTATGGAGGTTCTAGGCCCTATGGGGTTGATCGTGGTAACGGGAGGCGTAGGGGGAGAGGGGGAGGCACAACTCTACCTACCCTAACCCTAACTACCAGGCACATCAATACCCACAAGGCGGCTTCGGGGGCGTGGAGGGTTAACCTCAGCCTCCGTATGGCGGACACCAGCACCACATCGCGGGCGGACAGCCCCACCATGGGGTGGCCATCATCACCAGCTGGCCGTGCAAGGCTTCTCCCATCCTGAGAAGATTGTGCAACCGGCCAACTTGGTGCCCGAGAGCGGTCACCTACCCATTCCAGGGCATCAGGTTCTTGGAGGAACTCAGCAGGCCACCACCCTAGGTCAGCAGGCGTAGGGGGGCTGGTCAACTCCAGCAAGGTGGAGCCATCGACCAAGGAGGGCTCGGTGGCAACGCAGCCATACCTGGCACACACCAGCCTCCACCACCGCAGGTCAGGGTGGAGGTGCAGCACAAGGAGGAGGCGTTCCAGCGGCAAATCATGCTACAACGATGGTGATTGACTCTGCGTCCACGAAAGCTCCAGAATTACCCATGGTGAATGTTCCACCTGCAGCTGACCATCAAGGTATTACTTTAGATGTCCCAGAGTCATCTGCTAGAGGAGCATAGAAAAATAAAGGCAAACCTTATTGTTGGTGGTGTCGTACTAAAGGGCCACACTATTCATGAATGCTCTATAGTTCTTTGCTGTGAGATTTTTTTATGGTGATCATAAAACTAAGTTATGCCCAAACAGTAAAAAACAACTACAAGTGTTGTTCCTTGTGGTTATGTTGTAGAAGGGCTTGGTTTCGATTTCATTCTAGCTGCTGAAAATCCTAAAGTGAATGCGCATGAAACTAGAGCTGTGGTACGTGTTTTGGAAGGTTCCTTTTCTGTTAATCAATTGACAGTGGAACTGGAAAATTTTTGACTAGATAAGAACCATAAGTGAGATATTCAGACTACTGGGACTAGTGCTTTTATTATAAATTTCCCATCTGCTGATCTCCTAGATAGATTTGTTAATTGAGGTCCTATGAATGCCAAGGAAGTGGAAGGAAAATTCAATTTGAAAAAGGAACTGAAAATGAAGTGCACAAATATGAAATTGAGAAAGTGTGGGTGCAGTTTAGAGGACTACCTAGTGAGTTCAAGGAAAGTGTGGGTGCAGTTGAAACTATCCTAGGTGTCCCTTGGGCTGTGGACACTATCTTTACTAAGAATACTGGAAGGCCAAGAATGAAAGTAGCAGTGCTGGACCCAAAACTTATCCCAGACTATGTGGATGTGGTCAACAGGGACTATGTATACGAGCTACAGTTTGCAGTTGAGGAGGATTCCCCCACTAGTGAGCCATAGCTAATTGATATGGACTCTACCACTAAGGGTGACCCAAAAGAAAAGAACCCCAAATCGGGAGAAAAGCCTAGTTGAGGTACCCCCTGGGTAAAATATGGATGTGGATGGAAAGACATTAGACTCACAGACACCAGGTAATGGTAATGGTGTGCTACCCCCTACAGACAGCCAGCAAGTTGCCCCCAATGGGGCGGCACATCTGGAGGAAGTAGGGGAGTCTACCATTCCCCAGTGCAAGGCTGTGAAACCAGTGAACAAGCCTAGGGCTTTACTTTCTCAATCTGGCGGTGCATTAGGAGGTACCGGGGCATGGACAACTACTTTGTTGCCACCACAAAATGACTCTGGGACACAGATTAAAAAATTCAGCAGTAGGACATCCTCACCAGCGAGATCTAGCAAGAGGAATGCCTCTACTGTGGATATGGATTCCACAGAGAAGGCAGCAACGTTGAAGGCGAGGAAGAATTTGGAATCGCCAATGGAAAAAGGTAACATGCAGCAACCCTTGTCTTTTGTTTCTCGCAATGATTCTTCTATTTTATTTTCTTCTAATTCTCTAGGGGTTTTCTTAGGTAACAATGATTAGGATGTGTTTAACTCCTTAAAACGGCTAAAAGATATAGAGCATAATAGGTTGTTGGAAAATGCTAAGCTAAGAGATGAAAACTTTGTGTTAGTAGAAGATGCATCAATTGTCTATTCTACTGAGGATAATTTAGATCTTGAAGCTTTAAATCTCATTTGCTCGGATATTGCAGAAAGGCTAGGTGACGGGGGATGTGATCCTTTGATCTTACAAACTCCTATATCACAAAATTCAAGTGGTCACCCCCGATATAAAAAGAACAATAAAAAGAAATCTAGTTCAAGATGAAAGGAATTTTCTGGAACTATAATAGGTTTGCTGATGGTAAAAAATATAGATTCTTGTCAGATTTAACAAAGGAAAAAAGCCTAGATTTCATTGCCCAATTGAAAATTGGTAGAGCTAGCTTCCCACCAAATACTCTTAATACCATTTTTGCTGGTAGATATTTTATTTGGCACTGCATGGCCCCACGAGGTAGAGGTGGTGGCATGATCCTAGGCATCCATCCGTTGACTTTTGACATTGGAGAAATTAAAGAGGGAGAGTTCTTTATCTGATTTAAACTAAGACACAGAGAGCATGATTTTAAATTTAATCTAATATTAGTTTATGGCCTTGCTCAAGTGGATCAAAAGGCTAATTTCTTGTCTGAAATGGTGCGGGTATGTTCAAAGGATACCTTACCTATTACTATAGGTGGTGACTTTAATATTATTCATAGGCCTGATGAGAAAAATAATGATAATTACAATGACAATGGCCTTTTATGTTTAATGCAGTAATTGACAGTCTGAACCTTAGAGAAATAGAGCTATCCGGTAGAAAGTTCACCTGGGCAAATATTATGTCAAACCAAACTTTTGAAAAATTAGACAGAATCTTAGTATGTACAGATTTTGAGACACATTTTACTCACAAATCAGTGCATGCCCTTAATAGAGAAATATCTGATCATACACCTTTGTTAGTCTCTACAAATGATGCATCGACAACTTATCAGCCTCAATTCAAATTTGAATTTGGCTGGTTGTTGAGAGATGGATTCTGTGAAATGGTGTCAGAGGTGTGGCAGAATACTCTAGTTTTAGGTTCACCTATTGGGAGGTGGCAAATGAAAATTAGAAAACTGAGACAACACCTTAGAGGTTGGGCAAAGCATGTGAGTGGGATTTATAAGAAAGAAAAAGCGACTCTCTTAAATAAGCTGGATGAACTAGATAAAAAATCAAAGCTTGCTTTGTTAAATACTCTGAGAGGGATTTAAAACATGTTCTAAATGAACGACTTGCGGAGTTACTGAGAGAAGAGGAACTCAAGTGGTACCAAAGGGCGAAAGTGAAGCACCTGTTTGAAGGTGACGCCAATACAAAGCATTATCACTTACTAGCCAATGGTAGGCATAGAAAAACTCGTATTTTCTAACTCAAGGATGGTGATAGTATTATAACTGGTGATGCTCAGCTTAAACAGCATTTTACCAGTTATTATAGAAAATTATTTGGTCCATCTGATGTTTCTCTAATTTCATTAGACGAATCATAGACGGAGGACATACCTCAAGTTTTAGTTTTGGAAAATGAGTTCTTAACTGCGCCTTTCACTGAGGAGGAAGTCAGAGTGGCAATATTCCAAATGGAGCATAATAAGGCACCTGGGCCGGATGGTTTTCCTCCAAAATTTTATCAAGTTTTTTGGGGTTTAATTATAAAAGATTTGATGGCCTTGTTCTTGAATTTCTATCAGGGAACACTACCTCTAAATCATCTAAATTTTGGTACTATCATCTTGTTGCCCGAAAAGACTAAAGCAAGAGTAACTCAACAATACAGGCCTATCTGTTTGTTAAATGTCTCTTTCAAAATATTTACAAAAGTGGTGACAAACAGACTGTCCACGATCACTCAGAAACTGATAGGACCAACCCAGACAGCTTTTTTACCAGGCAGAAATATTATGGAGGGAGCTGTCATATTTTATGAAACTATTCACGAACTACACACAAAAAAACAAAATGGGGTGATTTTTAAAATAGACTTCGAGAAAGCGTATGATAAAGTAAACTAGAGTTTTTTACAGCAGACTTTAAGAATGAAAGGGTTTTCCCAAAAATGGTGTGAATGGATCCAATATTTTACGCAAGAAGGTAATGTTAATATTAAGGTTAACGACCAACTAGGGTCTTACTTCCAAAAAAAAAAAGGCTTAAGGCAAGGTGTCCCCATGTCGCTAGTACTATTCAATATAGTGGTGGATATATTGGCCATACTAATTGTCAGAGCAAAAGATGCAGGACAAGTAGAAGGGGTTATCCCTCATCTGATTCAAGATGGTTTGTCCATCCTTTAATATGCGGATGACACAATGATATTTATGAGCCATGATGTCAAGAAAGCTGTCAATATGAAACTATTGCTAAGCACTTTTGAGCAACTATCTAACTTAAAAATAAATTTTCACAAAAGTGAAGTCTTTTGTTTTGGTCAAGCAAAAGATCATGAAGAGTTTTATTCATAACTTTTTGGATGTGCTGTGGGTAAATACCCATTTCACTACTTGGGACTCCCTACGCGTTTTAGGAAACTGCTTAATAAAGACCGGAAGGTCATTGAGGAGCGAATTGAGAAAACAATAAGCGACTGGAAAGGTAAGATGTTAACAAGCGGTGGTCGGTTAGTCCTCATAAATTCGGTGCTTTCCAGTTTACCGATGTTTATGATGTCTTTCTTTGAATTACCAAAAGGGGTACCGGAAAAATTAGATTGTTTTAGGTTTCGTTTCTATTGGCAAAACGATCAGCGCAAAAGAAAATATAGACTAGTCAAGTGGGAAATCATGTGCTAACCTAAAGACCAAGGCGGGTTGGGGATTCAGAACTTAGAGGTTTAAAATAAATGTCTATTTAGTAAATGGTTATTCAAATTATTAAATAAGGATGGTCTGTGGCAAGAATTTTTAAGAAATAAGTACATTAAAAATAAGACTCTAGGTAGCTATGAAAAGAAACCAATAGACTCGCACTTTTGGAGTAGTCTTATGAATGTGAAAGATACTTTTTTGGGGTTTGGACATTTTAATGTCAAAGATGGTTCTTAAACTAGATTTTGGGTTGATACCTGGCTGGGCAACAAACCACTTAAAGACAAGTTTTCTACCTTGTTTAATACTGTGAGAAGGAAGCAAGACTCTATTGCGACAGTTATGAGTTCTATTGTACTAAATATCTCTTTTCGAAGGAATTTGGTGAATAGAAACTTAGCAAATTGGCAGCGTATTGTTGCTTCCTTACAACAGGTTAACTGAGACATGTTTGTTTGGGGCTTAAAGGCATCTGGAGCCTTCATTGTCAAGTCTATGTATGCTGCTTTAATTAACAATAGAGAGTGAGTGTCATAAGATATTTGGCAAACAAAGCTACCAATGAAAATAAAAATATTCTTGTGGTACTTGAAGAGAGGAGTGACTCTCACGAAAGATAACTTAGCTAGAAGAAATTGGCATGGAGACAAGTCTTGCTGTCTCTGCCATTTCTCAAAGTCAATTCAAACATCTTTTTTTCGATTGCTTCTATGCCAAGTTTTTGTGGCACTCTATATACTTACTTTTTGAAATTTTACCCCCCACCAGCATAGATGATTTGTTTGGAAATTGGTAGAAATTGGGTAATAAAAGTATAATACATTGTTATTAACAGCAGCATCAACATTATTGTGGACAGTTTGGCTAACAAGGAATGAGATAGTTTTTGACAAATGCAAACTCAAATATCTTTTGCAGGTACTCTTCTGAGGGACTCATTGGCTACGTCAATGGGCTAGCTTGCAGCGGCATGAAGATCTTAAAGATCAATTGATCTCTGGGGCAAAACACCTGGAGACGTCGCCTTATCTTTCTTTGGTTCCAATGGGTGGCTTTCGCAAAGATATGTTGGTTGTGTTTAGTCCAGAACTATTTACCTGTTCCTGTAGTCGTGTGACTGGCTGTATTTTTTTAGCCAAACTTTATATCCGCGTTGGTCATTTGTAATAATTGATCTGATTCTATTCTCGGATAGATGAAGCCGGATATTTTATCTTTTATTAAAAAAAGTAGCACATCCCTTATTATTCCCGTTTCACATGTTAGGAACTTGGGACTTACACCAATGAATTTGCGATCAATTGCGATTTTGATCTATCACGGGTCCAGCTGCACTGAACTCCTTCGAAGGGCGAGCTGGTCAAGTACTAGTGCTTGAATATCAATCAGTTCTTGTCCAAATACTTTACGAAATTATATGATTTTTTTAGTAATGTAATCTAGTAGTAGACCAATATATGGAAACACGATGTAAGTATCCAGCATCTAAAAGGAAGGGAAACAAAAATTGGCGCGACAAGAGGCAACGCCCGGCCCATTGATGCCTTGCCGGGGCCGTATCGTACTCGTGAATTCGACTGCTATTTGGGTTCGGACTTCGGAGCTTCCGGGTACACAACAGGATCACCACGTCTGCCGCGGCGTCATCAAGGCTGAAGTGTGGCCATCGATCGAAAGCGCCGGCGCTCTAGGTTACGACGCAACCGGAAAAAGATGCAGATCTTCGTGAAGACGCTGACAGAGAAGACGATCACACTGGACGTCGAGGGCAGCGACACCGTCGACAATGTCCAGACCAAGATCCAGGATAAGGAAGGTAAGGCATATACATACACACTCGCCTATATGATTACACGAACTAATCTAATTTAACACATCCATGATCTGTTTTGTTCCGAATGCGATCTCTTGTTTCAGGTATCCCGCCGGACCAGCAGCGCCTAATCTTCACAGGAAAGCAGCTCGATGACGGGCGCACCTAGGCCACTACAATATTCAGAGAGTCCACGCTCCACCTTGTCCTGCGCCTACGCGGCGGCCGTGGCTGGCACGCATACCGCGGCATCGAGCCAAATCTAGTCAAGCTCGCGCAGCACTACAAAGAGGAGAAGATGATCGGCCGAAAGTAAGCAAAACATTATGAGTTGGAAATTAGTGCGTTTCCAACTTTACTGTCTTTCAATAATAGAATAAGTTGTGTATGATATCTTAAAAAAAGTTGTGTACAATATACGTATTTCGTGAACTGTAATTTTCTTATCAATAGGCAGCGGTTCTTTGGTTGTAGTTGCCGGGCGCTGTAGATGCATGTAGGTGTTTGGGTAGTGCAGAGCTACTTTTTGCTCATATTTATTTTAGCTGTTTTATAGCCATTCTATTAGCCAGGCTGTGTTTAGTTACTCAGAAATCATCCTAAAATTCACTATACAGAATTCCTATCATCCGTCACATCAAAATACGGACACATGTATGGAGTACTAAATGTAAATAAAATCAAAAACTAATTGCACGGTTTTATTGTACTTTACGAAACGAATATTTTGAGTCTAGTTACTCAAAGTTTAGACAATTTTTATCAAATACAAACGAAATGCTACAGTACGCTGAGGTGACACGATGTGATATTTCCTTTCAGGAACTAAACACAGCCCCAGTTGAGAACCCTGCACATAAAAATCCACATCAAACTATATTCGTTAATTACACTGGCTCTCAACATTGTGAAATAATTCCATGACCATTTTCTTTATGCAGGTGCTATGCACGGCTTTCCATGAGGGCTACAAACTGCGGAAAAAAGAAGTCTGGCCACAGCAATCAGGTCAGCATTGATTAGCCTGTAATCACTCCCGGTTGGAGCTGGATATCTGTATCTCTTATATAGATAAACTCTACTAGCTAATTCTCTTAACATACAAAGGGTTCACATCATCATTCACTAGAACATCCCACTGGTTAATTCTATTGCCATGCAAAGTATCCACATCAGCATCCACTAAAATATCCCACTAACACATTATTTCACCGTGCAAAGTGTCCACATCAACATCAATTAGCAAATTCAACTAACACATGTCATTATCACGCATTCAATCTATTCACATTAGCAAACCACATCATTTTCTAATATATATTTACTTGTTCACGTTAGAATGCTAAAATTCATTTGCTAACATGTATATGATAGTTATATATTTAGAAGTAAAGAACGACCCTTGTTTTAAATTTTACATCCCGTGCGTTGCTACGGAAACTACTTATTTAGAATTGAATTTAATTAGTCGCATAATTCTTAGAAAAGATTAACTATTTTAAACTAATGTTAGTGGATTGCATCCCAAGCTAATGTGGACAACTAAATAAATGTTAGTGGATGATGTGTCTTGCTAACGTGGATTAATGGCAAATCATAGTGGACTGATGAGGTGGATAGTTTGTATGTCAAGAGAATTGTTTAGTGTAGGATTTGAGGTCGATGCAAAAACAAGATATATTTATTATTTTCAGAATTAGATAATTTCAGGATTATAATAATTCTAGGCAAGCCTAGAATTGATTTTTGACATGTGAAAAGTAATCCGAAGACTCCAAAAATTTGGACAAAATTACCAACGACACTTTGGAACATGATGAACCCAAATAAAATATTTAGAGCTCATAAAAAGATATTTTAGAGCATCAAAAAATTAGATTAGGCCCATAAAAAGTCAGAAAATATCTGAGAAAAGCCAGAACAATTCCTGAAAGATTTTGGAGATAGGTCAATGAATGATAAACTCAAATGAGTGATTTAGAGCAAAAGGAAAAGATTCTAAAAACTCCATATGAAGGCTCCACCTTGAGAAATAAGGAATTTGGTGATAGAAAAGACATAAATGTGTCGAGAAGGTAAACGACTTACTAACGCTGTTAGAAAACTTCACACACTCACAACACAAGATCAAGCAACAAGTAAACATCACATCAAGCGATAGCCCATCAAATTAATTTAGAAAAGTTTGCAAATCCACATTTTTGTTGTTATAACTAAATTTGCGCTAGTTCAAACTAAACTTAGTAAATTTTTATCCAAATATCAAAACATTATTTTAATTAGTGTTTTCTAGGCACAACTCAAAATTAGAAATTTGGGGGTATGACATTCTACAACTTTTAATTTTGTTATTTCTGAATTAGAGGTCATTTGGAAAAAAATCAAATTTGAGTACTCAAGTTTTAATATCCAACGTCTATTTGTAGGGGGCGTCTCAATATAGAGTCGCTCCTATATTTTCTTCGTAATTCCTTTAGACGTTCTGTTTTTCATCGGTGGGAGAGATGTGATCTATTTTTCATCGGTGGGAAAAAGAAGGCCGGATGTCAATTCCCCATATGTTTTGGCGTATATTTTTTAGTTTCCAACAAGTATATTTAATAAATATCTGTTGTTCTTTGTTTTGACAACACCAACAAATATCTGTTGTTGACCGGCCGGCTTCTGGAGAACAGAGACTCAGTGACGGTTTGCACGCAGCCGCCGTCCTGTTCTACTATCACAACCCTCGACGTCCGTCACCTGCGCCTGGTGCTATCGTGCAGCAACCACCCCACCGGCCCATCCTCCTGCGCCTCTAGCTGCAGCGGCGGCCACCCCCCACCTTGATTTATGCGATCTCCTTGCCGCCGTCAACGAATATGGTGAAGATCGCCTGCGCCTCCTGCCGTCGGCGATCGTCCCATCCTGCCGTTGCCCTCATCCACGCCATGTCGCCATCTCGTCTCACAGATCTGCAACCACTACAATCCACCAGTGCACGTGCAAGTCAGCTAGATTCAATTCTCATCTCCCTAATTTTGTTTCTCTTCTTTGATGCAGTAAAATTCATGGTTATGTAGGATCTGACGTCCTCATGCATGCTTCAATTGAAATTAGCGGTGCAGATCTATAATTGTTAAAACAAGTGCACTTGTTACATTGAAATTTTAATCTGTCGGAAATTCACAGTGGATACCCCGCTTGTCAGGTACGTGTACAATCCGATCTTCCTCTCTGATCCCATCTGTACTAAATGACATTCATTTAAGTTCTAACTTTAGGACCATAGAACCAATCCAAATCTTTAGGAGCCTGGCAGAATTAGTTTAGTATAAATAAAGCACACCAAATCTCTACGTGCCTGGCAGCGCTGCACTCGGCTTTAAACAACACTTTCCTGAACTTGAGCTGAAGCCTGACTCCGTACTAGCCCAAATTTACTAGCCCAAATTTCTTTAGTTCTCTAATATTTATGTCCGGCAAACCAAACGTCACTGGCATTTGTTATCAGAGATCGTTTCTGTGTTGCTAATTTTTTTTGGGGGTTTATGCCAAATTGAAAATCTTTACAATAGTCTAGAATACCTCAGAGTAATATTTATTTGTTTATTTAAGAAGGATCATTTTGCTTTATAACTTTGATAGGAAAATATTTGAATTCGATTAGCAATTTGTCTTGCAGATTAGAGATGGCTTTATGAAATTTGTATTCTCGCACTGAAAACAGAGCACTTCTATAGATCAATAATAGCAGGAGGAGCTCAGCTGCTGCACTTGGACAATTAGGTAAGAAGGTAACATTGCGTCAGCAACTTATTATGACACTCCAGCTTTCATTCGCTCGCATTGGCACAGGCAAAGTAGCTAGCATTGGGTCAATCAGGTTATAGAAGACTCCAAGCAGCACACTCCGAGCAGCAGCTTAGGATGCTGTCGTTAAATGTCCTATATATCATGATACAATGATCCATATTTTAATAATATTTGTTTCATGCTTTTAGTAATTATATAATCAATATATTTTAATTGCATGGATTATTAATGTGTGTGTTGTGATTAACTAACACTACCGTTTCAGTTTTACAACAAAGGATCCTTCTTTCTTCATTCCTGTATAACTAGCTGGACTTTGTATTAGTATATATGTGAGACTGCGTGCATATGGTTTAGTGCAAATATGTTGATACTCATTGTTTGATTGCTCAAATTAGAGAACACAAAGGTGGTAAGGCACATCCTACCTGAACCATAGCACTTGCTCTCATGCTCCAAGTTCAAATAACATTAAAAATATACATTTTGAGTCTAATTGTTATTATTCTGTTATACTTCTTTCTTATTTGAGAATTATCCTATGCTTCATTCTTATACTTGTTTAAGATTTATATAAGATTCTTGTTACTTTTTATTTACTACTATTTTTAAGGTAAGCTGGCCATAAAAAACTGCCACATAGAACACAGGTTTACCTCGTAACTCATAGGAAAAAGAGAAGAGGAATAAATGAACCAGTGGTATGCTATATGTGCATGATAATTTTTTTTCCAAATATAGATTTATTTCTTATTTTTCTAATGTCTGGATTTCTGTCTGGATTTCTTGCTTGTAGGTTCAATTGGAAAATCTCCTAGACACACAACCAGAGTTAGCACAAATTGGTGTTGGAGTCTGTTGGAGTTGCATATGGAAAGGTGGTGCATTGCATCAGGTGTTTAATGGTTGAATCCCCACATAGATATGTACAAAGAATGGAAGAAGAAACAATACCCTTTCTAGTATGGACTATTTGTGTTTGCTCTCTAGAGCCATATCATTATGTACAGTAATTTGATCACAACAAGCATTACGTTGGAAATTATGTCCTATGTATGTGTTGTGGATCTTGCTATGGTTTATGTGATTTTGCAAATTGTCATATTTATGTGATTCTATAATAATCCATGTGCCATATTTATATGCGAAATAAATATTTGTCTTTGTATTTAAATATGTTACAATACACATAAAAAAGTATTACAAACCATGTGTTACTTTGTCCCATACTGCGCTACCATAACATAGAAGTGTTACTATAAGTCAAAAAGGTGTTACAACATCATTGTAACACTTAGGAAGTGTTCCGATAGATAAATATGTGGTACAAACTATGTGTTCTATCATAGCATGAAGTGTTACTGGAGCAAAGAAAAGTATTACAACAAAAATCATTGTAACACTAAACAAATGTTACAATAGACAATTAAATATGTTATAATAAACTAGTCTATAGTAACATGACCTATTGGAACATAAACAAAAATATGTTACTAAAAAGCTAGTAACACTTTTTACAACCTATAATAACATAAGTCGGTGTTATAATAACCCTCTTCTGTAGTAGTGTTGAGTACCTTTGCTCTGGTGGCAGGCTCGTGCTCATGCGCTAGTCAGCTCACGGGCACGGTCCTCACGCTCATGCCACATGCACAAGTGGTAGCGTTGGTGGAGCAGCAGCACGTGTCAACGCAACCGCATGATGACTTGCTTGACAAGGATGACACCCTGGATGCCATCGACGACAAGGGCCAATAAACAAATCTCCATGTGGCAAGATTATACATTCTCTACTAAACCACCTTCGTACCTAGCGGCAGGCTGTAGCAATAGACGATCCAGCGTGACACATAGAGGCCCGCTATGATGGCCTCTTGACTCTACTCGATGTTGTAGCTTGGCGAAGCCTCTTATCCACCTAAGCGTTGCAGCACCCGACACACTAGCTTGGTGTCACCATACGGGAGTTGAACTACCATGGCGCATTCTGTAGCCACGATCTCCACACACAACGTGACCGATGTGGGGGACACACTAGTCTTTTCACTTGTCACTAATATGTCCCCCGTCCCTTACTGTCCTTCGATCTCTCCATTGGCGAAAATGTGTTGCAGCTCGTACATATTGAGAAACTACTGTCTCCACCGCCAATAAATGTCCTTAAAATGCGTGTCATCTATTACTCTTTCTTATATTCTAACTATATTTCTATTTTTATTTGAGTGTATGACAAGTTTTATAGTAGCATTGGAGTGATAGACTAGAGTAAGCAGCACCCACTACATGTGTGGCCCACCCATGTGCTGGAAGTACAACAACATCCAATACATGCATGGCCCACCCATGTGCTGCCTCTAGCCACTCCTTACTCTTTCACACCCATTCACAATTCAATTATTTTTTTTCTCTTTGCTCATCAACCTGCTATTGAGTTCTTTTTTAAGTCTTGCATTAATATTTTAATATTAATTAATTTCTCTATTTTCTTTTTTTGAATGTTTTTATCCATTTTTGCTAATCTTTATTTATTTACATTTTTGAAGGATTAAGTCAGTACATCGTTATTTTTACATTTATTTCATACATTATACTCTCTCCGTCCACACATATAAGGTGTAACCGTTTTCTCTCCTGTCCACGGTTATAAGGTGCAACAGTCTTTAAGCGCATGCAACTTTTATTACGCCGCCTAATTGACCCCTCAGATCCTAAGCATGCATGGCTGCATAGTCTGTAAGGCAATGAATGAAGCTAGTGGGACCACAAGACATCCGTTTAATTGATTTGATGCGAAAGCTAATTAGGCAGCTTGTTTTTGCATGCACGCATGCAGGCTGACAATAATTTGGAGCGCTGGCATTTAATTTGCCTTTTGGTCTTTGTGCTGAAGGGAGTTGCACCTTCTATCTGTGGACGGAGGGAGTAAATTGTTCATACTTACAATTTCCAGTGACCTACAACATCTTTTATTGTACCCATTTCTTGATTTATTTCCTTTTTCGTCTTTGTCCATCATTATTTTTAGTAAATCATTATTTTTTCATAATTATAGTTTATGTAGGTTGTCAATTATTGGGCTAAGATGAACGACCTTGGTGGATTGTGTGAGCCATGCATAGACCTAATTAGAGCCCATGTTGTTTATGTGGAGACTAGAATCCATCCTACCGGCATTGCTTTCGAAGCCACAAAGTAATTTCTTTTGGGTTTATAAGAGAACTCACAGTACAAAAATCATCATGGTATCGTAGTGCATTTAATATACTACTAGCTCTGCTTTTATTTAAATGTCCTCAAGATTTTCTATTTTTATTTGAATGTATTACAAGTTTCATAGCATCCTAGGAGTCGCAGAATAATAGCACAGAAGCACCCACTAGGTTCGTGGCCCACCCATGTGCTGCCTCTAGCCTCTCCTCACCCAGTTCATCTTTTTTTGTCTTTGCCCACCAATCTAAGTTCTTCTTTTAAATCTTGCGCTAATTTTTTATTATCAAGTAATTTTTTCTATTTTCTTTTTTGCATGCTTTTCATTTTTTACCAATCTTTACCATGGAGACTAACATAAGCGAAATTCGGCTAGTGCCCAGTGATTTTGTGGCTACGCAGCCGTTGCCCCTGGAGTGGCGGTAGGGCAGGCAGATGAGATTGAGAGTGTCGGGGTCGGGCGCCTGGGCAGAGTTGGAGCACTGCAGGCGTGCCGCGCTAGGTCACTGTCACGCTGGTGGTGTCTGGCTAGTTTTCATTCATGGGCCCCACCATGCGAGGATTCCTTCTTATTAGGCCTAAATGCTCGTTAGTTTTCCTAGGCTGTGATAAAGAGCCTGTTGTATGTGTTTTCATTTTTTAAACTTAAAAAAGAGCCTGTTGTGTTTTTTTGGATAGGATATAATTTTGGAGGCACACGACCCACACACTCCACACTGACACCACACGCATACACAGGCGTGCGCGTCCGAACACACGCTTAAGTAGAGATTGGGAGCCGTCGTCGCCTCCATTGCGCGGAAAACGCGCAGATACCACCGAACGCGTACGCGTGTGTACCCTGAAAAGGCTCTTTATTTAACCGGAATAAATCCGGTGGTGCAACACCAAAGAGCCTGTTGTGTTTTATTAGGCCCCAGGTTGTCTCGTGAGTTGGGTTGGTTGTGCCAACAGTCGGACTGATGTTATTTTTTCTGCTCGCGGGTGCCGGTACACGGCCCTACATCACCTTCAACAGCGGACTGATGGTTTTTTTTTATTTTTGTGCTTAATTTATTATTATTTTTAATTATGTTTCATTTATTATTTTTTATATTTTCATTTTTTCTTTTTTGTTTCTTTTTATTTATTTTGTTTTGTTTCTTTTTTCTAATTATTTTTTAGCAACGTTCTATTATTTATTTAGTGATATTCTATCATTATTTAGCGATGTTCTAACATGCATTTTAGCGATGTTGTATCATGTATTTAGTGATATTTGTATCATGTATTTAGCAATTGTTCTATTACGCATATTTTTAGCGATATTTTATCATGTTTTTAGTGATGTCCTTGACCCTAATGACATGATATATTTAAAACATTATTCTAAAATCTACGCCATTAGATTACTTCAGCTATTGTTTGTTTGACATACTGTAACACCCCAAAATTTGCATGTTTTAAAAATAGCAAAATTGACATGATTTTGTCTTTTTTGTGAGCATGTAATTTAGTCAAATAATATTTTTTGTGAAATTAAAATCAATCATGGGGTTAGATACGTGTTTGTGCACTCATGCTGCTGCATAAGTTTTATTGTGTTGAATGGTTTTGAACAAAATCTAAAAGGGATTCAAAGTCTATTTCAAAACTCATTTGAAAACGTTCTGAAAATAAAAGAAAAGGGTTTTTATTTTTCTCTCACCCTCTCCGCGTTTGGCCCACCAGCAGAACATGGTCCAGCAGGCGTCGTCCTCCACCTGAGTTCCACGAAGAGGAAACAGACGTCCGTCCCCTCGATCTCGAGCCTGCCGCCACGACCGTGTTCACGTCTGCTGCCTCGCCGCCGTCCCATCTTCGTTCTCTGCCGTGTCTTGTCCGACATCCGCGATCTGTTTTGCCCAGCCTCATGCCAAAGGTAACGAAGCTGCAGAAGCCTGCTGCTTGTTCCATCTCGCCTCTGCCGTTTGTTCATTCCAACCGAATCTTGCAGGAATTGAAGCGGTTGTCCGCCCCGCCACGTCTCGTTGTGGCCGGTGATCCCACTCTTCTCCGTTCCTTCCAGTTGCACGGTGAGCGTCCCTTATTTCATCTGAATTCTCAATAGAGCAGCACAGAGCTAGCAGCCGATCGTGCTGAATGCTCGTTAGCTTTAGCCTCTTAGCTTACCGACATCATGATCACATCAGGATGACATCACCCTTATTTTTTGGCCGTTTTCCTTCAGAAAAATAAATCTATATAATTGTGTTGATGCCATCTCTCCATCATGCGTACGTGTGCAACACTTTGTCTTTCTTTGGACAACTAGAATTTCCTTTGCTCATATTCACCACGTGCACATGATCTTGTCTCACCTTGCATTGCATGTAACTAGCAAATCTCCTGTGTTAGTGTTCTCAGTTCACGTCATCTGCATGCAATGTTTGCCTCCAGATATTTATTAAGGTTCCTTGATCCTCGTTTGGCCTATTCCACAAGCTTTAAATGTCCATATATATGTATATATCTTTCAGCTATATCTTTGCTTTAATCAAAATGCGTTGTGCTCCGGTTAGCTTGCTTTTCATGTCTGCGTCTGTAGTGATGCGTAAAATAGTTTTCAAACCTTTTTATTGATTGGTGTATTGTTTCTAAATTTACTATGATTGTTATGCATGTTTGTTCGGATGCTTGTGGGGTGTTCTACGATCATATCCAGTCAGTGAGTTTTACATTGGTGATCAAGAAAAAGTTGGAGATCAAGAAGTGATTCTACAAAGATTTGGGACTTTAAGAAGGATCTAATTTTAAGGCAAGTATAGTTTGAGTTTTCCTTCCATGACTATAATCTATTTAGCATAATTAATGTTTAAGCAAATAAACGATAAAAATGACATTTTAACAACTTGAAGATTTATCCGTAAGTGATTTATCATGGATTTACCGTACAATTGTGAGGGCTATATGGCTCTAGCTCTAGTCATTTGTGTGACCTTTTCTAGCTTGTTGGTGGCATGCGAGTTGGGTATAGGACAACCTCTGTCCTTATGTGTATAGCCGAGAAGGATTATGTCATATTGGAAGGGGGTTCCTATGTCTGACATTTCCGCATCCCCGATGGGTTAGAAGAACCTATAGGTGGCTTTATATGGTTTTCGGTGTTCTGGGCCTTGCAAACCCATACATTTGGAAATCATGACTTATAGTGAAAGTGTACACCTCTGCGCAGAGTTTAAATCAATATATCGTCCGTGCCTACGGACAGGACGGCCTTGACACATTTACATTAAGATAATGACTTATTTGTTAACATGTTCATCATTTACCGTTTTATGTTTTATACATTATTTATGTTACATTGTTCATGAGTTCATGGGATCAAACTACATGCTATACTTGTTGAGTACGTTTGTACCCACTCTTGCTATTCTCCACCACCACCTCATGAGAAGTTTTAGGCTTGTGATCAACCAGTCAGTTGGATCTAGTGGACTGAAGTCTACACCCAGAGATTCAGAATTGTTTTTCCACTGATTATTCATTAGGTGATCTTTTATATTATGTATGTTATATTTAAAGCATTGTAATTTGATACTATTTGTAGCTATATGTAAGATTTGACCCCTAAGGCTCACATATGGTGTATACCTGGTTTTGCCCTCAAAACCGGGTGTGACACGTACCATGTGAACTTATGCCATGAAATAGACCCAGACCTCAGGGAGCCGTTCATGCTGAATCAACGTTGGGAGCCGATTACACTCTATATTGTGATTGTTGCCTATTTTATCGCTGGACCAAATAAAATCACAACAATAATGATACTCTCGAGGTGTCAGTCATTTCGGATGTGACCGACTTGCATGCTATTGTGCCTTGCACTGTGCTCCACCACACCTCGTGCCACGTGCCTCCTACCACAACCAAGGAGATTAGATTGCTCGAATGCAAAAAATCTACAATGAACGCACAATAGGATGACCATCAAAACATTTGAAGAGGCCACACAAACTGAATTAAAACAAAAGAGTGAGAGGCTGCCTAAACTGAATTCATCTAAAGAGTTGAAGCAAATGCTGAAAAGTACAAAGCTATATATGGATCCAAATATATAGAAAATAGGGTCATCTCATCTGTCAAGAAGAGGAGTCACACAAATTGAATTAAACCAAGGGAATGTGAGGCTATGCAAACTAAATTAATCTAAACAGTTGAAGGACTTATTGAAAATTACAAAGCTATGTATATTTATGGAACAAAATATCAAACAGGTCGTCTGACCTATCAAGAAGCGGAGTCACACGATGATCAGGTCCGAGAGACTCAATCAACTTAAGAAGCAATTCCTCATCCGCCTTCAAGTTATCGACATCATGGTTGCCGAATTGCACAAACCTTTTGACGTTCAAGGCCAGCAGGTCTTTCAAGCCCTTTCTAATTGTTTGCTCTGCCACATATGGTGCTAGAGTCTGGTCTTCTATTACTTGACCAACACTGAGAAGGGCATAGTTATATAGCGCCGTGAGGACAGACAGTCCCTCGCGACCATCGCACACCATGTGTTTGCGTTGCTCGCTGCACAAGAAGTCCACTTGCTAGTATTGTGCCGTGGAGACTAACATAAGTGAAATTTGGGCAGGGCCCAGTGATTTTGTGTCTACGGATCCGTCGCCCCTGGAGCGGCGGCAGGGCAGGCAGATGAGATCGAGAGGGTCAGGGTCGGGTGCCTGGGCGGAGTTCGAGCACCGCAGGCATACATCTAGGTCACCGTCACGCTGCTGGTGTCTGGCTACTTTTCATTCATGGGCCCCAGCATGCGAGGATTCCTTATTGTTAGGCCCAAATTCTTGTTAGCTTTCCTGGACTGAGATAAAGAGCCTGTTGTGTGTGTTTTCTTTTTTTTCTAGAACTCTAAAAAAGAGCCTTTTGTGTTTTATTAGGCCCCGGTTTGTCCGGTGAGTTGGGCTGGTTGTGCCAACGGCCGGCCTGATGTCATTTTTTCCATCTCTCGGGTGTCGGTACACGACCCTACATCACCTTCAACAGCGGACTGATGGTTTTTTGTTTTCCATTTTTGTGCTTAATTTATTATTATTTTTAATTATGTTCCATGTGTTATTTTTTTATATTTTCATTTTCATTATTTTTCTTTTTTGTTTCTTTTTATTTCTTTTCTTTTGTTTCTTTTTTCTAATTATTTTTTATCAATGTTCTATTATTTATTTAGTGATATTCTATAATTATTTAGCGATGTTCTAACATGCATTTTAGCGATGTTGTATCATGTATTTAGCGATATTCTATCATTTATTTAGCGATTATTCATGCATATTTTTAGCGATGTTTTATCATGTTTTTAGTGATGTCCTTGACCCTAATGACATGATATATTGAAAACATTATTCTAAAATCTACGCCATTAGATTACTTCAGCTATTGTCTGTTTGACGTACCATGCGAACTTATGGCCATGAAATAGACCCAGACCTTCAGGGAGCCGCTCATGCTCAATCAACGTTGGGAGCCGATTACACTCTGTATTGTGATTGTTGCCTATTTCCATCGCTGGACCAAATAAAATCACAACAATAATGATACACTCGGGGTGTCAGTCGTTTCGGATGTGACCGACTTGCATGCTCCCATGCCTTGCACTGTGCTCCACCATACCTCGTGCCATGTGCCTCCTACCACAACCAAGGAGATTAGATTGCTCGAATGTAGAAATGCTACAATGAACATACAACAGGATAACCATCAAAACATTTGAAGAGGCCACACAAACTGAATTAAAACAAAAGAATCAAAGTCTGCCCAAACTGAATGAATCCAAAGAGTTGAAGAAAATGCTAAAAAGTACAAAGCTATATATATGGATCCAAATATATAGAAAACAGGGTCGTCTCACCGGTCAAGAAGAGGAGTCACACAAATTGAATTAAACCAAGGAGTCAGAGGCTGTGCAAACTGAATTAATCTAAACAGTTGAAGGACCTATTGAAAATTACAAAGCTATGTATATTTATGGAACAAAATAGCAAACAGGTCGTCTAACCTATCAAGAAGCGGAGTCACACGATGATCAGGTCCGAGTGACTCAATCAGCTTGAGAAGGAACTCCTCATCCGTCTTTAGGTCACCAGTATCATGGTTGCCAAACTGCACAAACCTTTGAACGTTCAAGGCCAGCAGGTCTTTCAAGCCCTTTCTTATTGTTTACTCTGCCACGTATGGCGCTGGAGTCTGGTCTTCTACTACTTGAGCAATGCTAAGAAGGGCATAGTTATATAGCGCCGCGAGGACAGACGGTCCCTTGGGAGCATCGCACACCATGTGTTTGCGTTGCTCGCTGCACAAGAAGTCCACTTGCTTGTATTGTGCTGTGGAGACTAACAGAAGCGAAATTTGGCCAGTGCCCAGTGATTTTGTGGCTACGGAGCCGTCGCCCTGGAGCGGCAGCATGGTAGGCAGATGAGATCAAGAGCATCGTGGTCGGGCGCCTGGGCCGAATTGGAGCACCGCAGGCGTGCATCTAGTTCACCGTCACGCCGCTGGTGTCTGGCTACTTTTCATTCATGGGCCCCAGCATGCGAGGATTCCTTATTATTAGGCCCAAATTCTCGTTAGCTTTTCTAGGATGAGATAAAGAGCCTGTTGTGTGTGTTTTCTTTTTTTTCTAGAACTTTAAAAAAGAGCCTTTTGTGTTTTATTAGGCCCCAGTTTGTCTGGTGAGTTGGGCTGGTTGTCCCAACAGCCGGATTGATGTCATTTTTTTCCTGCTCGCGGGTGCCGGTACACTAGCCTACATCACCTTCAACAACGGACTAATGGTTTATTTATTTTCCATTTTTGTTCTTAATTTATTATTATTTTTAATCATGTTTTATGTATTATTTTTTTATATTTTCATTTTTTTATTATTTTTTGTTTTTGGTTTCTTTTTATTTCTTTCCTTTTGTTTCGTTTTTCTAATTATATTTTTTTATCAATGTTCTCTTATTTATTTAGTGATATTCTATAATTATTTAGCGATGTTTTAACAAGCATTTTAGTGATGTTGTATCATGTATTTAGCGATATTCTATCGTTTATTTAGCGATCGTTCTATTATGCATATTTTTAGCGATGTTTTATCATGTTTTTAGTGATCTCCTTGACCTGATGGCATGATATATTTAAAACATTGTTCTAAAATCTACGCCATTAGATTACTTCAGCTATTGTCTGTTTGACGTACCATGCGAACTTATGCCATGAAATAGACCCAGATCTTCACGGAGCCCTTCATGCTCAATTAACGTTGGGTGCCGATTACACTCTGTATTGTGATTGTTGCCTATTTCCATTGCTGGATCAAATAAAATCACAACAATAATGATACACTTTGGGTGTGAGTCGTTTCGGATGTGACCGACTTGCACGCTCCCACGCCTTGCACTGTGCTCCACCACACCTCATGCCACATGCCTCCTACCATAGCCAAGGAGATTAGATTGCTCGAATCCAGAAATGCTACATTGAACACACAACAGGATAACCATCAAAACATTTGAAGAGGCCACACAAACTAAATTAAAACAAAAGAGTCAGGGGCTGCCCAAACCGAATTAATCTAAATAGTTGTAGCAAATGCTGAAAAGTACAAAGCTATATATGGATCCAAATATATAGAAAACAGGGTCGGTCTCACCTGTCACGAAGAGGTGTCACACAAATTGAATTAAACTAAAGGAGTCAGAGGCTATGCAAACTGAATTAATCTAAACAGTTGAAGGACCTATTGAAAATTACAAAGCTATGTATATTTATGGAACAAAATATCAAACAGGTCATCTGACCTATCAAGAAGCGGAGTCACACGATGATCAGGTCCGAGTGACTCAATCAACTTAAGAAGCAACTCCTCATCTGCCTTTAGGTCACCAGCATCATGGTTGCCAGACTGCACAAACCTTTGAACGTTCAAGGCCACCAGGTCTTTCATGCCCTTTCTTATTGTTTGCTCTGCCACGTATGGCGCTAGAGTCTGGTCTTCTACTACTTGACCAACACTGAGAAGGGCATAGTTATATAGCGCTGCGAGCACAGACGGTCCCTCAGGACCATCGCACACCATGCGTTTGTGTTGTTCGCCGCACAAGAACTCCACCTGCTTGTATTGTGCCATGGAGACTTAACATAACCGAAATTCGGCCAGTGCCCAGTGATTTTGTGGCTACGCAGTCGTCACACCTAGAGCGACGACAGGGCAGGCAGATGAGATCGAGAGTGTCGGGGTCGAGCTTCTGGGCAGAGTTGGAGCACTGCAGGCGTGCCGTGCTAGGTCACCGTCATGCCACTGGTGCCTAGATAGTTTTCATTCATGGGCCCCAGCGTGCGATGATTCCTTATTGTTAGGACCAATTTCTCGTTAGCTTTCCTAGGCTGAGATAAAGAGCCTGTTGTGTGTGTGTTTTTTTTTAGAACTCTAAAAAAGAGTGTTGTGTTTTATTAGGCCCCAGATTTCCTTGTGAGTTGGGTTAGTTGTGCCAACAGCCCGACATATGTTATTTTTTCCTGCTCACGGGTGCCGATACACGGCCCTACATCACCTTCAACAGCGGACTAATGTTTTTGTTGTTTTTCATTTTTTCTTAATTTATTATTATTTTTAATTATGTTTCATGTATTATTTTTTTATATTTTCATTTTTATTATTTTTTCTTTTTTTCTTTTTATTTATTTTCTTTTGTTTCTTTTTTCTAATTATGTTTTTTAGCAATGTTCTATTATTTATTTAGTGATATTTTATCATTATTTAGATATGTTCTAGGATGCATTTTAGCGATGTTATATCATGTATTTAGCGATATTGTATCATGTATTTAGCGATTGTTCTATTATGCATATTTTTAGCGATGTTTTATCATGTTTTTAGTGATGTCCTTGACCCTAATGACATGACACATTTAAAACATTATTCTAAAATCTATGCCATTAGATTACATAAGCTATTGATTGTTTGATGTACCATGCGAACTTATGCCATAAAATAGACCCAGACCTTTAGGGAGCCGATTACACTCTGTATTGCGATTGTTCCCTATTTCCATCGCTGGACCAAATAAAATCACAACAATAATGATACTCTCGGGGCGTCATTCGTTTCGGATGTGATCGACTTGCATGCTCCCCTGTCTTGCACTGTGCTCCACCACACCTCATGCCACGTGCCTCCTACCAGCCAAGGAGATTAGATTGCTCGAATGCAGAAATGCTACAATGAACACACAACAGGATAACCATCAAAACATTTGAAGAGGCCACACAAACTAAATTAAAACAAAAGAGTCAGAGGCTACCCAAACTAAATTAATCTAAACAGTTGAAGCAAATGCTGAAAAGTACAAAGCTATATATATGGATCCAAATATATAGAAAACAGGGTCGTCTCACTGGTCAAGAAGAGGAGTCACACAAATTGAATTAAACTAAAGCAGTCAAAGGCTCTGCAAACTGAATTAATCTAAACATTTGAAGGACCTATTGAAAATTACAAAGCTATGTATATTTATGGAACAAAATAGCAAACAGGTCATCTGACCTATCAAGAAGCAGAGTCACACGATGATCAGGTCCGAGTGACTCAATGAACTTGAGAAGCAACTCCTCATCCGCCTTCAGGTCACCAGCATCATGGTTGCCAGACTGCACAAACCTTTGAACGTCAAAGGCCAGCAGGTCTTTCAAGCCCTTTCTTATTGTTTGCTCTGCCACGTATGGCGTTGGAGTCTGGTCTTCTACTACTTGACCAACAGTTAGAAGGGCATAGTTATTTAGCGCCGTGACACAGACGGTCCCTCAGGACCATCGCACACCATGCGTTTGCGTTGCTCATCGCACAAGAACTCCACTTGCTTGTATTGTGCCATGGAGACTAACATAAGAGAAATTCGGCCAGTGCCTAGTGATTTTGTGGCTACGCAGCCGTCGCACCTGGAGCGACGGCAGGGCAGGCAGATGAGATCGAGAGTGTCGGGGTCGAGCTTCTAGGCAGAGTTGCAGCACCGCAGGCGTGCCGTGCTAGGTCACCGTCACGCCACTGGTGTCTAGCTAGTTTTCTTTCATGGGCCCCAGCGTGCGAGGATTCCTTATTATTAGGCCTAAATTCTCGTTAGCTTTCCTAGGCTGAGATAAAGAGCCTGTTGTGTGTGTTTTCTTATTTTAGAATTCTAAAAAAGAGTCTGTTGTGTTTTATTAGGCCCTAGTTTGTCTGGTGAGTTGGGCTAGTTGTGCCAACAACCGGACATATGTTATTTTTTTCCTGCTCGTGGGTGCCGGTACATGGCCCTACATCACCTTCAACAGCGAACAAATGTTTTTGTTGTTTTTTGTTTTTTGCTTAATTTATTATTATTTTTAATTATGTTTCATGTATTATTTTTTATATTTTCATTTTTTATTATTATTTATTTATTTATTTTCTTTTGTTTCTTTTTTCTAATTATGTTTTTTAGCAATGTTCTATTATTTATTTAGTGATATTTTATCATTATTTAGATATGTTCTAGGATGCATTTTAGCGATGTTATATCATGTATTTAACGATATTGTATCATGTATTTAGCCATTGTTCTATTATGCATATTTTTAGCGATGTTTTTTATCATGTTTTTAGTGATGTCCTTGACCCTCATGACATGACACATTTAAAACATTATTCTAAAATCTACGCCATTAGATTACTTAAGCTATTGTTTGTTTGATGTACCATGCAAACTTATGCCATAATATAGACCCAGACCTTCAGGGAGCCGATTACACTCTGTATTGCGATTGTTCCCTATTTTCGTCGGTGGACCAAATAAAATCACAACAATAATGATACTCTCGGGGTGTCAGTCGTTTCGGATGTGATTGACTTGCATGCTCCCCTGCCTTGCACTATGCTCCACTATACCTCATGCCACGTGCCTCCTACCACAGCCAAGGAGATTAGATTGCTCGAATGCAGAAATGCTACAATGAACACACAATAGGATAACCATCAAAACATTTGAAGAGGCCACACAAACTGAATTAAAACAAAAGAGTCAGAGGCTGCCCAAACTGAATTAATCTAAACAGTTGAAGCAAATGCTGAAAAGTACAAAGCTATATATATGGATCCAAATATATAGAAAATAGGGTCGTCTCACCTGTCTGGAAGAGGAGTCACACAAATTAAATTAAACCAAAGGAGTCAGAGGCTGTGCAAACTGAATTAATCTAAACAGTTGAAGTACCTATTGAAAATCACAAAGCTATGTATATTTATGGAACAAAATAGCAAACAGGGTCGTCTCACCTGTCGAGAAGCGGAGTCTCATGATGATCTGGTCCGAGAGACTCAATCAGCTTGAGAAGCAATTCCTCATCTGCCTTTTGGTCACCGGCATCATGGTTGCCAGACTGCACAAACCTTTAGGCGTTCAAGGCCAGAGGTCTGAGGCAGAACTTTTGGTGGAAGAGGATGAACGTTGATGTTGCCATGTATGTGGCAGCTTGCGGTGTGTACCAGCAGGTGAAGGCTATGCATAAAAAGCCTGCAAGATTATTGAAACCCCTAGAAATTCTAGAATGGAAGTGGGAATATATCAGCATGGATTTTGTGGTAGGTTTACCACGTTCCCCTCATGGTAAAGATGCAATTTGGGTTGTTGTAGATAGACTCACTAAGGTGGCACATTTTGTAATTGCATCATCGGTATCCCTGCTAAATATCTTGTTTTGGCCACATGGATATAAACAAAAAAGCCTACACAAGACTTTGGGTTCACTTTGGCCCTCATGGAAAGGACCTATGTGAATGTGGCGTATGGACTCATTTGGAGGACTTAACCAAACTTCATCTTTTGGTCAAAATGACAGACTGCAGACCCGACCTGGTTGCGGGAGCCGCTCGCACCCACTAGAAACTTTAAATAAAAGTATGGATTAGACCAGATATGGGGAGAAGTCTCCATTTCTCCTCACGTCTCGTCTGTTGGTGGAATGCACAGTCCAAGAGAAACTTATTAAACCAGAAGAGCTTTATCTGCTATCGAGACTATTTTCTTTCCTCACTCTCCAGGTGAGATAGCTGATACGCCCAACATCGGCCTAAAAGATGTCGCCGGGGATCAGTTGAAGCTACACTCTTGCTCTGCCTCGGTCTAGCCGCGTTTCAAAAAGTGTTAAATTGAGATGAAAGAGATAATCTTTTGGTCAAGTCTTGGAAGGGTCTCCCATCCCAGAGTGTGAAAGCTCTCGGGAGAAGGGAATCGACAACACAATTGGAGCTGCCCTTTCTTTGGTTTAGTAAGAAGCTTCCTCAAGTATGTCAATTTGTAGTACGGTCAGTTCACTCGAATCCACTGACTTCATGCACGGGGATTCCACCATCAATCCTTTCTTGTGATAAGCTATGACTAGGTGCTCTGAAACCTCCTTGAAAGGAGGGGCTATGGGGGTAAGGTAATTGAAGTAACTAGCCAGTATTAAGATTAGGCATAAACATAATAAACTGATGCATCCGAAGACGGTGAATCTAGAATAGAGGCCGGGTGGAGAAGCAAAAGATGCAAGAGAGCCTTTTTCTAGGATTGGTCTCATTTAGTGCTTGGGATGCAGACAGGCATGGAACATGAACATAAGAGAGCTCTGCCCTTGCCTTGCACCGGTGAACAAAAGAAAGAAAGGAGACAAGGTCAGAACTAAGACATCAATAGCTTATTTTAAGTGACGTATTCCTGTCGGGAACAGCGAGCAAGGATAAAATGAGAGTATGAGCCTACACCCATATAGAAATCAGTCATATGCCTGATATTCGTTATCTATTCTTTCTCAATTATAGTATTATTACCCGAAAACAATATGTACAGAGGAAGCTAGTTTTGTACTCTAGTTCTATCCCCAAGGCACAAGTGAAGCCCTTCTCCAGTATGGTAAAGTGAAACCACTTCGGAGTTTATGGTTCGAAAGAAAGAGAGAGGAAAGCACTTATAAAGCGATGGGCTCTTATAGTAAACAAGAGTTCCGTTAAGCTCTGGGACTCTTGCCAAGATAGCTGTAGTTTTGAAAATGTAAATTGACTGAAGTTTGTCTTTACTTTCCCCTATTCTATGTATACCATCTTCGAGCCTCTCATTAAATCGAATCAATTTATCAAGTTGGTCCTTGCTAGGCCAGTTAGAACTGGGGATGTGATTTACCTAAGAAGCCCGTGTTATCGATAGATGTAAGTTCATAGTTGAAGACATGGGAGTTTTAGCATTTTCGTACATAGTCTGAGTTCGAGCTACTGTAGTCTCCCCCGTTGACCTTTTTTTTAGATAGAATCCTCAATGAGTGGAACGGACTCCCAGACTTGCTCCGCAGTATGAGCCCCATACAGAGCCGTGCCCTTGTGATATGATAAGAAGAAAAGGGCCAGGCCACCCTCTTTTCTTTTTCGCACCAAGCCTTCTTGTAAAATTGGGTGTATAGCTCAGTTGGTAGAGCATTGGGCTTTTAACCTAATGGTCGCAGGTTCAAGTCCTGTTATGCCCAAAAAAACCACTCTTGTATTCGTAAGGATGCATTTCTTAGGGACAAAGACCCTAATCAATGCATCCATTTAGGTCAGAATTCTCTATACCATAACTCCTCTTTTCCCTACTAAGATAGATTTCAGGAGTACCCTGGCCGATGAAGGAGTCTACTCTCTTGCTTACTACCCGAGTCAACAACTTCCTTTGATGAGTCCCTCCTTTTTGGCCTATCGAGTTCTGTTGAGACTTTTACTTATTACGCCTTAACCTACCTGGTACTAGGACTCATTGTGGAAATCCCATAGGCCTATCCTCCTTGGGCTTATCCCCTAACTACTTCCACGAAGACATATTCAAGGTGGTTGACCTACTTCCTCGGGTTGGAATCCTCCGTTTTGGAATACTTTACCTCATCCGTCCTGTGACCTATCCTCAGCCTGAGTCATAACCTGATCCACTCTCTTTTCCCAACAACTGAATGCAAGTCCAGTTCACCCTCGGCCTCAAAAACCTATGAAGTACGAGGAAAGAGTAGGGATCGAGTGTGAGTTCTGATCCTCTCTTCCCAGGCAAGAATGAAATTGGACAGTCTCATCCTAGAAAGTGAAAAGAACAAGATCTAGAAAGAATTCTACTAGCTGAATGAGGCTGTGAAAGAATCTCTGTTAGGTGGTGCAGATGAATAGAATAAGCCAAGCCCTACATTTTTTCTTTTTAGCCTTATCCGCTCTTTCATGGCATTTCATCTCGCATATAGAAAACAACGCTCATTGTGTATAGCTATCATTGAAAGACCCTCTCAATAACAACTTAAACAAAGAAAGTACATAATCAGGCCTGCTCTATTACATCGACCACCTTCGAGTTCTCTATATGCGAAGAGCCTGGAATGGTGATAGAACTATTGGAAACTACCCAATGACGAGCGAGCCTAAGATCGCCTACCAGTCATTCCATTGCTTGAAAAAGTTAGCCTGGATCTTAGGAGGAAGGATTGAAGAGCTCTAGAGAAGGTCTAGAAAGGATGGTCGGCCACTAGAAAGCAACAATTCAGCCAGAAGTTTGGACACATTGGCTTTCATCTTAAAGTTCCCATTGACGGACAAAGGATTAATTCCTCATGGAGGAAAGCCTCACTACCGATGCTTTACTTTCGGCTCCATTGATCTTACTCCAACCTAAAGAATACACTATCTTTCTCAATGTGCAAGGGATCATTCTATAAACTTTGACTTGGAAAGCCTATCAAGAGTAGCTCGGCATCGGGAATCTATGAAGGAAGAATACCCCTTTGCTTTCAACAAGTAGATTCCTAATAAAATGAACCTTCTCCACCCCTTTCCTATCCAACGCGGAGCGGCAGAACTACTCTGCTGCAAAGTGGGAAAGCTCCATCCCTTCTACCTAGGTGTACCTCTTCATTGGAGCAAACCATCCAGCAACTTCTTACATCCATTTAGAATTCCCTTCTAAGCTGGCTATAACCATCCTTATTGACCAGAAAGGAATTGAGAAAGGGGATGCTATAACCAGACCACAGAACAGTGTTTCCACATTCACTTTTGAACTTAGGGAAACTGTTAAAGAATCCCTCGTTCGCACTCTTCTTTCCCCCTACCTACCGGGTAGGTAAGTAGGGGCCTCGGTACCTCTATTTGCAAATAGAGACCTACACCTAGAAAGATATTTCAATTTCGATTGCTCTCCCAATTGGAGACTGTAACAATCAAGTCGGTATGGGGTTGATCCCGTTTGTTGTCTAAAAAATAATTGCTTCGCTTTGAAATGCCCTCCAGGACCTCTTTATTTTTACCCGCTTCTCAGCGCTCGCATTTTCTAGACGAAGATTCCCATCAATTTTTTTAATAATTTGTCAGTCAGATTACGACTTCGACAGGACCTAAGAACATTCTTTATTTTTTCTTGCAAGAACGAAATGGATGGTGCATTTGGTTTAGGGTTCGGCAGGGTGTGGCTTGTGGATGGCTCTGACCAAAACTCATCTTTGCCATGGGCGTCTTGACGTCCCACTTTGTTTTTTCGTGGATCATCATCTCCTGGCATAGCGGAAGCACTCGACGAGGCCTCTACGACAGAAGAGATTCTTCCCCGTTTCTGGTTGGACGATTCCGATTCCATCAAGAGAATATAAAAAGTAAAAAGGAGAAGGCATAACCAGAAGAATTGTGAGAAATAAGTCAATTTATCAAGTTGAAGCATTTCAATTTTGATTTCAAATAAAACCCTCAACACAGAAAAACACTCCCTCCCAAAATAATAAAAAAGTTCTAGAGGCAACTTCTATTCATTTCAATTTTGGTCTTTCTGCGCCATATTTAGATCTACGCTTTCTATGGACCGGAATTCCCAGCAAATCCTTGACTCCTCGAATACGATGGGATTTCACACCTGCGAATCTTTCACTCTACCTCCTCTGAGTAAGACTATAGAATGTTCTTGCGAATTATCACCTTCGCCTGGAATGTGAGCAAATATATCATGTCGATTGCTCAACCGTACTTTTGCTATCTTACGTAGAGCTGAATTAGGTTTTTTTGGTGTTCTCGTCGAAACACGCAGGCATACTCCTTGCTTCTAGGGACATTGATCCGAAGCTCGAGTACGGTCCGTGCGCCATTTTTCTTCTCTACCATGACGAATCAATTGATTTTTTGTAGGCATCCCTCTTTCCTATGTCCTTTCCCCCTTAGCCCTTTCACTAGTAGTTACTCCCGATCTAAAGCACCTCTTTTCCATTCATAGAGAGATCCAATCATCAAAATCAATAAAAAGGCCATCATGGACCAAGATCCAAACAGATCAATCTTGTTTGGAGGTACTACCCAAGGAAAAGAAAAGGTGCCTTCCAGATCAGGGATAATAAATAAAATAGGAATGGGATAAAATCGTATATCAAAACGATTGTGGCATCACCGGAGGGATCGAAACCACACTCGTAGGTCGGCAATTTTTCTGGATAGGTCAAACTATTGGAAGCAAATGGAAAAGGAACACCGAGTGCAATCAAAGAAACTAGCGGACTGATCACTAAATAGATACAAATAGGTGCAAATTCCAACATCACCAAAGCCCACTTCATTCTCTCGTTCTCCTCGCGGTGCTCCTTGCTCGCGAAGAGTAACATAAACGAAATTCAGCCAGCGTCCAGTGATTTTGATTTTGTGGCTACACAGTCGTCGCCCCTGGAGAGGCGGCAGGGCAGGCAGATGAGATTGAGAGTGTCAGGGTCGAGCACCTGGGCAGAGTTGGAGCACCGCTGGCGTGCAGTGCTAGGTCACCGTTGTAAGGTCCTAGATGGCTAGAGGGGGTGAATAGCCTATTAAAAATTCTACAAACCACTAGACAAAACTTGATTAGTATAACAAATGGCGATAATCGCGGTTTGCCTAGCCTAGATTGAGAGCAAGCCTCCTAGTGACAATTGTAATATATAGTATGATCTCTATGTCACGCAAAGACTATGTCACTACCTTCTAGTCTATTGAGCTATCAAGATAATCTATTCTACACAAGCTATAAAATATGAATATATATAATAAAGTAAATACAAGGGATAGGATAGCAATTTCAATACTGACGGTGGAGTGAAGTTGTTGCCAATCACTAAGATGATATTCAATCAATCACAATGACAACAATATAAATATATCGATGAAGAACCAATCACTGGGAGACAAGAGATGACACAATGATTTTTCTCCCGAGGTTCACTTGTACACCGACAAGCTAGTCCCCGTTGTGTCGACCTCCACCTAGATGGTTCCTCGGTGTGACCCTCAAGCCACTTTCCCCGCAAGGCACTCCCCGCAAGGGAATCGCAAGACACCACTTTCAGGCAAGGTAAATCAATGACACGAGCAATTTACTAGAGTTGCTTTTGGCGCTCCGCCGAGGAAAAGCACAAGAACCTCTGACAAATCAACACCGGAGGTGGGCAAGAACAATCACCAACTCTTCCCAATGCCTCCAACAATTTCCAAGCCGGCTAGGTGACGGTGCTCACCAAGAGTAACAAGAAATCACCGGCAAAATGACTCGCAAGTGCCACTAGATGAATCAACTCATGCAATGCACTCCGAATCACTCAATCTCACCCAAGATTAGCAATCAAGCAAGAGAGATGAGTAGGAGGGAGAAGCTTCAGCTCAAAGGATGCACAAGAGTGTTAGAAATGCCAAGAGACCTCCCTAAGGGCCGCCCACCTTCTATTTATAACCCCTCAAGTTGAAACTAACCGTTAGCCAAAGATTCCCCTTGAGTCAGCACGGCAACAAGCGCCAGACGCGTCAGATGGAACTGTCGGATGTGTCTGGCACGTTCACCGTCTGCACACCAAGCCGCTCGTTCAAAAAAACTAGCCGTTGGGCCGCCTACGATACACACACCGGACGCGCCTGATGGAACCGCCGGACGCGTCCGGCGCGTTCACCATCCGCGCGCCAAGACGCTAGCACACCGGACATGCCAGCTGCACCGAGCACCAGACGTGGCCGTGACATAGTTCAGTGTCTGGCGTTTGAAATAGCTGCGCCTCGCGCTAGCTAAGTCAAACGCGCCGGATGCGTCCGCCACGCGTCGGACGCTACTCAAAGCCGACCGCGCGCGGGGCCGTCCGCCGGACGCTGCGCTAGACGCACTCCCACGTCCGGCCAGTGCTCCAGCCAGCGAGCTAGCCAGCCTGTCTCAACCTCCATGCGCCGGACGTGCCAGGACAGCGTCCGGCACTCTGGCTTCATGCGCCGGACGCACCCGGACGGCGTCCGGCTCTCCGGTGCACCGCGTCCGTCGCTTAGAAAATACCATTTTCAAGTCCGCGATGACGCCAACTTTTCCCACATGCTACCCTACAAGTATACCAACTTGAGCACGGGAGTTAGCATGATTTCAACACAAATTTGCATCCGGTGCAATAGAAAATATGCATCTCATTTTCTCAAAAAAAGCTCGGGGGAGGATGAGCGGTTACCAAACCAACTCAACCCCGCAAACTCCATCACCTTTGCAAATGTGTTAAACTCCATCATGTGACATCTCCATTGTGCAAGTGAGTTAGCATTTTTCAAAGCATTTTCAAAGGATTTTTATCACGCACTAGATCCTAAATGCAATCACATGAAATGATGGACCTAGTGGCACTCATGAACCGAATGACCGAAGATCTCCCCTCTTCATAGTTCAGCTATCAATTCTAAACCACTCACACCCTATATGGTGTCTTGAGTGCAAAACAAAATGGCCCTATAGGTTATACCTTTGCCTTGAGCCCATTTTGTTGATCCTCCAACCGCCAAGCCTTTACATGACATTTGACACTCCACGTCATCATGCAACCGTCTTGGTCCATCGATCTCGTTATTACTTGCTCTTCTCCATTGGTCGATCCATCGACGTCAAGTCTTGCCCAAGCTTCACCATCGCATGGTCCTTCGCTTCGAAGCGTCAACTTGCCCTTCACACTTCCACCCGGTCCATCGAGCCAAGCCCATCTTGATCTTCACCATGCTTAGGTTACTTAACTTCATGTCATGACTCATCATCGAGCTCCACTTGGCATGGACTACCTTTCTCTAAATCATCCACTTAGAAACAAGGTTAGTCCTTAGGTTTAATCAATTATCCAAAACCAAACCGAGGACTTTCATTCTCCCCCTTTTTGGTAATTGATGACAACCTCACAAAGATGATTTTGTAATAAAATTTTTGAACTTGTCATGCTTGTCCAAGCAATTTGAATCATGAATAAGATTTGGACAATCATCACAAATTTGATTTTGGTAGGATTAGCTCCTCCTACATATGTGCATAGAGTTTGGATTGAAAGCTTTGCACATATGTATAGATATGAAATTTGTGGGAGAGTAATTCTACCAAAATGATGCTAAGGTGTAAGAAGTGGACCTTTGAAGCGTGATACCAATCGGAGTTGCTTTTACACCATCCTTAGCACCATTGTTGCACTAGACATTCATCAAAGCTCAAGAATCCCGTGAGATCAACATTATAACTTAGGCTCTTGATCTATATGTAAATTTAACTAAGTCTAGTTACAACCTATTCATGCTAGTATTTCATTTCACCATTCATATTATAGTACTAGCATACACCACGCAATCATCATGAACTTTAAATACATGTGCAATGAGCAATTCATATGTTAATGCACAAACAAATGCAACAAATTGTTCATAAGCTTGCTCCCCCTATTTGTGTGCTTCATAAAATTTTAACTTCCCCTTTCCATTGGCATATCGTTGTGACTTATCTCTCCCCCTTTGTCATTGATTACTAAAAAGGTATGGTCAAGTTGTGGAGAGTAAGTGACATTAGTTCTTTTGGTGAGGTAGAAACAAATTTTATTAAATTTGGTCTCATCTAGCTTATTTGCCAAAGATGATCAATTCGGTTTGAACCAAAGACAAGCTTCTTCACACCTCACTAGAAGGGTTATCTTGCCTATGTTGAATTAAACACTTATAGCAAATATTCTAGATTCAACACTAGGATTGCAAGCTCACAAACATGGCACATATCATCACTAGATCGAGTCACACATAGAAACAATAGTGATGCTATATATCCAACAAATTCATTTGATTTCTCATGAATGCACTTAGGATGCATCTTGTACGTCTACATGATCTAGCAAATCCTAATATCCCATGAATGACATGTCATTACAACTAAGGAGAGGCATGTCAAGAGTGGGTGGGGTGCATTCAACTCATGTTTGAGAAATCAAGAATGTTCAACTCATTTCTTAGCTTGCAAAATCTTTTCTCATCAAGTGGCTTGGTGAATATATCGGCAAGTTGATCATCGATGCCAATGCTTTCAATGGAAATATCACTCTTTTGTTGATGATCCCTTATGAAGTGATGCCTTATGTCAATGTGCTTTGATCTTCCATGTTGTACCAGGTTTTGTGTCATTCTAATTGCACTTTCATTATCACAAAACAATGGTATATTCTTGAAGTTGAACCCATAGTCCTTCAAAGTTGATTTCATCCATAGCAATTGTGCACAACATGCTTCCGCACTAACATATTTGGCTTCGGCGGTAGATATTGCCACACTATTTTGTTTCTTTGAGGACCATGACACTAGTGATCTTCCAAGGAATTGACATGTTCCATTAGTGCTCTTTCTATTGATCTTGCATCCCCATAATCGGAGTCCGAATATCCAATCAACTTAAATTGTGACCCCTTGGGATACCATAGTCCAACATCTTGTGTATGCTTCAAGTACCTCAATATTCTCTTTGTGGCTTTGAGATGACTCTCTCTAGGAGAGGCTTGATATCTTGCACACATGCATACACTAAACATAACATCCGGCCTTGATGCGGTGACATAGAGTAGGCTTCCAATTAGAGATCGATATTCCTTTCGATTCACCATGTTGCCACTAAGATCACTATCAAGGCTTTCATTGGTGCCCATTGGAGTTGATATAGCTTTTGCCTCTTGCATTCCAAACTTCTTCAACATGTCCTTGATATATTTTTCTTGACTCACAAATATGCCTTCCTTCAATTGTTTGACTTGAAAACCAAGGAAGTAGCTAAGCTCTCCAATCATAGACATCTCAAACTCTTTGGCCATCATTTCACCAAATTCTTTGCAATAATCTTCATCGGTTGAACCGAATATGATATCATCAACATATATTTGTACAATGAATAGGTCATTTCCAATCTTCTTGGTGAATAGAGTAGTATCAACCTTTCCCACCATGAACCCCTTAGAGATAAGAAAACTCCTTAACCTCTCATACCATGCTCTAGGTGCTTGCTTCAAGCCATATAATGCCTTCTTTAACTTGTACACATGGTTGGGTTTCTTCTCATCTTCAAAACCAGGAGGTTGCTCAACATATACTAGCTCATTGATGATCCCATTGAGAAATGCACTCTTGACATCCATTTGATAGAGCTTGATGTCATGGGCACACGCATAGGCTAATAGAATTCTAATTGCCTCCAATCATGCCACCGGTGCGTATGTTTCTTCAAAGTCAAGACCCTTTATTTGAGGGTAACCTTGTGCAACTAGTCTTGCTTTGTTTCTCACAACTATGCCATCTTGATCTTGCTTATTTTTGAATACCCATTTGGTTCCAATGACATTGTGATCTTGAGGTCTTTCAACTAACACCCACACATCATTTCTAGTGAAGTTGTTTAGCTCATCTTGCATGGCCATGATCCAATCGTCATCCTTCAATGCTTCATCAATTTTCTTGGGTTCTTTCATTGACACAAATGATGCATGCTCACATATCATTGCCATAGACCTTGTTTTCACACCAATTCTAATATCACCAATAATTTTATCAAGTGGGTGATCTCTTGCAATATGAGTTGGTTGGAGCACTTTGTTTTGATTGCTTGAGCTAGGTTGGTCGTTTGATTTGTCTTCATGAGATGGTGAACTAACATAATGATCTTGCACTTGAGAATCACTAGCTTGCTTGATGGGTGATGTGAGTACTTGACCTTTGTTATTATCTACATCAATCACTTGCCTTGTTCTAATGTCCCTAATGTCCATGTTCTTCATTGCTTCAACCAATCGAGGTCCACCAACATCATCCAAATTGTCTTCCTCATCTTGAGATCCATTGGTTTCATCAAATTGTACATCATGGACTTCTTCAACTAGACCACTAGCATTGTTCCAAACTCTATAAGCTTTGCTTGTTGTTGAATAACCGAGTAGAAACCCTTCATCACATCTAGAGTCAAACTTTCCAAGTCTAATTCCCTTCTTCAAGATATAGCATTTGCAACCAAACATTCTAAAGAATGAAATATTTGGCTTTCTTCCATGAAGTAGCTCATATGGGGTCTTCTCAAGCAATGGATGATAATAGAGCCTATTGATTGAAAAGCAAGCCGTGTTGATTGCTTCATCCCAAAACTTGTGACTCACATTATACTCATTAAGCATAGTTCTAGCCATATCAAGCAATGTTCTATTCTTCCTCTCAACAACACCATTGGAGGGTGGAGTGTATTTGGCCAAGAATTGGTGTCCAATACCAAAGTCATCACAAAGATCACCAATTCTTGTATTCTTGAATTCACTCCCATTGTCACTTCTAATCTTTTTAATTTTGATTTCAAACTCATTGTGAACTCTCTTGACAAAGGTTTTGATTGTATCAAACACTTCACTCTTGTCACTAAGAAAGAACACCCATGTTAATCTTGTAAAGTCATCAACAATAACAAATCCATATTTGTTCCCACCAATGCTAGAATATGTTGTTGGTCTAAATAGATCCATGTGCAATAACTCAAATGCTTTGCATGTGCTCATTGTACTCTTCTTTGGATGTGCACTACCAACTTGCTTCCTGGCTTGACAAGCACTACAAAGTCTATCCTTTTCAAACTCAACATCTTTCAAGCCGTTGACTAGATCATGACTCAATAATTTCTTCAATTATTTCATGCCAACATGACCAAGACTTCTATGCCATAGTCAACCCATGCTAGATTTTGATATCAAACAAGTTGATAGAGATGTTTTACTAGCATTAAAATCAATTATATAGAGGTTCTTAAATCTAAATCCTTTGAATATCACATTGGAACCATTCATGCTCACAACTTCAACATCATTTGGTCCAAATATGCACTTGAAACCCAAATCACAAATTTGTGCCACGAAAAGAAGATTGAAATCTAAGCTTGGAACTAGCAACACATTTGATATGCTCATGTCATTTGATATTGCAATCTTACCATTCCCAATAACCTTGCCTTTCTTGTTATTGCCAAATGTGATAGAATCAATGCCATTAACATTATCATTGATAGAGTCAAACATTCTTGATGTACTGGTCATGTGTTGAGTGCACCCACTATCAATGATCCAATGCCTTCCTCCGGCCTTATAATTCACCTACAAGCAAATCAATGAAGCTTAGGTACCCACTTTTGCTTGGGTCCTTGTAGGTTAGTGACTAAGCTTTTTGGTACTCAAATAGCCTTCTTCTTTGGGCCAACAATGGGTGTACCAACAAACTTAGCTTTCACACCCTTCTCACCCTTGGTAAGCACATAACAAGAATCAAAAGATATAGCATTCACATTTTTCTTATTCTTGTTCATTTTATTACAATTGTGCTCTAGGTGCCCAACTTGCTTGCATCTATGGCAAAACCGACCATTGTTCTTCATAAAACTAGGCTTTGGAGTTGCAAAGGCCGCCTTGCCCTTCTTGGGGGTGTAGCCTAATCCCTCTTTGTTGAGAGAAAACCTTTGGCTACCCAAGCACTTTAGCAAGCGGGCCTCGCCACCATAGGCTTTTCCTAAGGCATGAGTGAGCTCATCCACCTCTCTCTTGAGTCTCATTCTCAATCATTAGTGAGGCATCACAAGTGAAACCATCACTACTAGTAGAGGTAGAGTGGGTGGTGGTGGATGAAGAGCTACAAGAAAGGTTAGCATGAACAATAAAAGGATGATCAATGATATCACAAGTTATACCTATATCACTTGATACAACAACGTCCTTCTTTGCTTGTTGTTCAAGAAGCAATGAGTGAGCTTTTTCAAGCTTGGAATGAGCTTGACCGAGGTTCTCATGGTCTTCCTTTAGACTCTCATGAGTGGTCATAAGCTCACTAAGGGCTTTCTCAAGTATTTCTACTTTCATTGAAAGCTTCGTACACTCCTTGTCCTTGGCAATAGCAATATCTCTAGTTTGATCCATCAAGTCATATAGTTGTTCTTTAGTAGGTTCATCGTTATCATCATCATTATCATGAGCATATTCCATTTCACTTTCATCATCACTACTATCATATTGTACCTTAGTCTCCTTTGCCATGAAACATGAGTGTGATGTAGAGAAGAGTGAAGGCTTCTTGTTGATAGCAATAGAAGCAAAAGCCTTGTTGAATGATTCATCATCTTCCTCTTCATTGTCGTCTCCCAAGTAACAACAAATGCACCATCCTTTCCCTTCTTGAGAGTCATTCTTGCTTCTCTCTTCTTCTTGTCAAACTTTCCCCTCTTGTTGTTGTTTTTCTTCTTGTCATAGGGACACTCCGCTTGCAAGTGTTCGGTGCTATCACAATTGAAGCACTTCCTCACTTGCTCGTTTCTCTTGTAGTTGTTCTTCTTGAAGCCTCTTCTCTTGATAAACATATGACCCATCTTCTTGACAACAAGAGCAAGTGCCTCATCATCAATCTCAAACTCTCCTTCTTCTCCATTATCTTCTTCTTCTTCAAAGATAGGAGCTTTGCTACTAGAGGATGTGGCCTTGAATGCCATGGTTTGCTTCTTCTTCTCTTCCTCCTTCTTGTCCTTCTCATCAACTTGCTTGTCATATTGTCATAGGTCAAAACATCTCCAAGCAAGTCATTTGGCTTCATTGTATCAAGCCCATCTCTTTGTAGCATCATGATCAACATCTTGAACCTTGAGGGCAAGCTCATCAAGAATTTTACATAAAAATCTTGATCTTGTGTCTTGTACCCTAAGCTCTTGACATCATTCACAATCACTTATAGACGATGAAACATCTCCAAAATGGTTTCATCATCCCTTTTCTTGAAGTTCTCAAACTCACTTTTGAGGCCATAGAGCTTGGCACTCTTCACAACCTTAGTGCCCTCATAGGTCTCACTCAACCTTGTCCAAAACTCATGTGTGGTTTCCAAGTCCTTGATGCCCTCAAATATCTTAGTGTCAATGCCATTGTATATTGTGTTGAGAGCCATTCTATTGCATGTTCTATTTGCTCTATCTTCATCGGTGAGATTGTTAGGGTTGATAATAGCATAGTCATTCTCGGTGACCTCCAACACTCTCTCATGAATTGAACCTAGGTGCATACTCATCTTTCTCTTCCAATTATCAAAAGAACTAATACCATCAAAGAAAGGTGGTTTACTCCCCACATGATTGAACACAATTTGAGCCATCTTTTCAACATCGAAGGATGTTAAGCCTTGTAAATACGGTGACCACGGCTCCAATACCACGTGTAAGGTCCTAGATGGCTAGAGGGGGTGAATAGCCTATTAAAAATTCGACAAACCACTAGACAAAACTTGATTAGTATAACAAATGGTGATAATCGCGGTTTGCCTAGCCTAGATTGAGAGCAAGCCTCCTAGTGTCAATTCTAATATATATTATGATCTCTATGTCACGCAAAGACTATGTCACTACCTTCTAATCTATTGAGCTAGCAAGATAATCTATTCTACACAAGCTATAAAATATGAATATATATAATAAAGTAAATACAAGCGGTAGGATAGCAATTTCAATACCGACGGTGGAGTGAAGTTGTTGCCAATCACCAAGATGATATTCAATCGATCACAATGACAACAATATAAATATATCGATGAAGAACCAATCACCGGGAGACAAGAGATGACACAATGATTTTTCTCCCGAGGTTCACTTGTACACCGACAAGCTAGTCCCCGTTGTGTCGACCTCCACCTAGATGGTTCCTCGGTGTGACCCTCAAGCCACTTGCCCCGCAAGGCACTCCCCTGCAAGAGAACTGCAAGACACCACTCTCAAGCAAGGTAACTCAATGACATGAGCAATTTACTAGAGTTGCTTTTGGTGCTCCGCTGAGGAAAAGCACAGGAACCTCTTACAAATCAACACCAGAGGTGGGCAAGAACAATCACTTAATCTCCAAGCTGGCTAGGTGACGGTACTCACCAAGAGTAACAAGAAATCACCGACAAAACGACTCGCAAGTGCCACTAGATGAATCAACTCATCCAATGCACTTCGAATCACTTAATCTCACTCAAGATTAGCAATCAAGCAAGAGAGATGAGTAGGAGGGAGAAGCTTCAGCTCAAAGGATGCACAAGAGTGTTAAAAATGCCAAGAGACCTCCCCAAGGGCTGGCCACCTTCTATTTATAACCCCTCAAGTTGAAACCAACCGTTAGCCAAAGATTCCCCTTGAGTCAGCATGGCAATAAGCGCCGGACACGTCAGATGGAACCGCCGGACGCATCCGGCGTGTTCACCATCCGCGCGCTAAGCCGCTCATTCAAAAAAACTAGCCGTTGGGCAGCCTACGATACATGCGCTGGACACGCCTGATGGAACCGCTAGATGCGTCCGGCACGTTCACCATCCGCGCGCCAAGACGCTGGCACGCCGGACACGCCAGCTCCACCGAGCGCCGGACGTGACCGCGACACTGTTCAGTGTCCGGCATTTGAAATAGCTGCACCTCACGCCAACTAAGTCAAATGCGCCAGACGCCGACGCCAGACACGTCCGTCGCACGCCGGACACTACTCAGAGCCGACTGCGCGCGGGGCCTGACGCGTCCGTCGCGCGCCGGATGCTGCGCCGGACGCACTCCCGCATCCGGCCAGTGCTCCGGCCAGCGAGCCAGCCAGCCTGTCTCAACCTCCATGCACCCGACGCGCTAGGACAGCGTCCGACGCTCCAGCTTCATGCGCTGGACGCGCCCGGATGGCGTCCGGCGCTCTGGTGCGCAGCGTCCGCCGCTTAGAAATTACCATTTTCAAGTCCGCGACGACGCCAACTTTTTCCCACATGCTACCCAACAAGTATACCAACTTGAGCACGAGAGTTAGCATGATTTCAACACAAATTTGAATCCGGCGCAATATAAAATATGCATCTCATTTTCTCAAAAAAAGCTCGGGGAAGGATGAGCGTTTACCAAACCAACTCAACCCCGCAAACTCCATCACCTTTGCAAATGTGCTAAACTCCATCATGTGACATCTCCATTGTGCAAGTGAGTTAGCATTTTTCAAAGCATTTTCAAAGGATTTTCATCACGCACTAGATCCTAAATGCAATCACATGAAATGATGGACCTAGTGGCACTCATGAACCGAATGACCAAAGATCTCCCCTCTTCATAGTTTGGCTATTAATTTTAAACCACTCACACCCTCTATGGTGTCTTGAGTGCAAAACAAAATGGCCTTATAGGTTATACCTTTGCCTTGAGCCCATTTTGTCGATCTCTCCAACCACCAAGCCTTTACATGACATTTGACACTCCACGTCATCATGCAACCGTCTTGGTCCATCGATCTCGATATTACTTGCTCTTCTCCGTTGGTTGGTCCATCGGCGCCATGTCTTGCCCAAGCTTCACCGTCGCACGGTCCTTTGCTTCGAAGCCTCAACTTGCCCTTCACACTTCCAACCGGTCCATCGAGCCAAGCCCATCATGATCTTCACCATGCTTAGGTTACTTAACTTCATGTCATGACTCATCATCGAGCTCCACTTGGCATGGACTAGGTTAGTCCTTAGGTTTCATCAATTATCCAAAACCAAACTGAGGACTTTCAACCATCACGACGCTGGTGTCTAGCTAGTTTTCATTCATGGGCCCCAGCGTGCAAGGATTCCTTCTTATTAGGCCCAAATTCTCGTTAGCTTTCCTAGGCTGAGATAAAGAGCCTGTTTATGTGTTTTCTTTTTTTAGAACTCTAAAAAAGAGCCTGTTGTGTTTCATTAGGCCTCAGGTTGTCTGGTGAGTTGGGCTGGTTGTGCCAATAGTCGGACTGATGTCATTTTTTCTTGCTCGTGGGTGCCGGTACATGGCCCTACATCACCTTCAACAACGGATTGATTTTTTTGTTTTTCATTTCTGTGCTTAATTTATTTTTATATTTAATTATGTTTCATGTATTATTTTTTATATTTTCATTTTTATTATTTTTTTCTTTTTTTTCTTTTTATTTCTTTTTTGTTTTTTAGCAATGTTCTATTATTTATTTAATGATATTCTATCATTATTTAGTGGTGTTCTAACATGCATTTTAGCGATGTGGTATCATGCATTTAGCGATATTGTATCATTTATTTAGTGATTGTTCTATTATGCATATTTTTAGTGATGTTTTATCATGTTTCTAGTGACGACCTTGACCCTAATGACATGATATATTTAAAACATTATTCTAAAATCTACACCACATTGTTCTAAAATCTACACCACTAGAATACCAGCTATTGTTTGTTTGAGGTACCATGCGAACTTATGACATGAAATAGACCCAGACCTTCAGGGAGCCATTCATGCTCAATCAAAGTTGGGAGCCGATTACACTCTGTATTGTGATTGTTGCCCATTTCCATCGTTGGACCAAATATAATCACAACAATAATGATACTCTCGGGGTGTCAGTCGTTTCGGATGTGACCAACTTGCATGCTCCAGCGCCTTGCACTGTGCTCCACCATACCTCGTGCCACGTGCCTCCTACCACAACCAAGGAGATTAGATTGCTCGAATGCAGAAATACTACAATGAACACACAACAGGATAACCATCAAAACATTTGAAGAGGCCACACAAACTGAATTAAAACAAAAGAGTCGGAGGCTGCCCAAACTAAATTAATCTAAACAGTTGAAGCAAATGCTGAAAAGTACAAAGCTATATATATGGATCCAAATATATAGAAAATAGGGTCGTCTCACCTATCAAGAAGAGGAGTCACACAAATTGAATTAAACCGAATGAGTTAGAGGCTGTGCAAACAGAATTAATCTAAACAGCTGAAGGATCTATTGAACATTACAAAGCTATGTATATTTATGGAACAAAATAGCAAACAGGGTCATCTCACCCGTCAAGAAGCGGAGTCACACGATGATCAGGTCTGAGAGACTCAATCAGCTTGAGAAGCAATTCCTCATCCACCTTTAGGTCACCAGCATCATGGTTGCTAGACTGCATAAACCTTTGAACGTTCAAGGCCAGCAGGTCTTTCAAGCCCTTTCTTTTTGTTTGCTCTGCCACGTATGGCGCTGGAGTCTGGTCTTCTACTACTTGACCAACACTGCGTAGGGCATAGTTATATAGTGTTGTGAGCACATACAGTCCCTCGGGACCATCGCACACCATGTGTTTGCGTTGCTCGCCGTACAAGAACTCCACTTGCTTGTATTGTGCCATGGAGACTAACATAAGCAAAATTTGGCCAGTGCCCAGTGATTTTGTGGCTACGCAGCCATCGCCCCTGGAGCAGCGGCAGGGCAAGCAGATGAGATCGGGAGTGTCGGGGTCGAGCACCTGGGCAGAGTTGGAGCACCATAGGCGTGCAGTGCTAGGTCACTGTCACGCCGCTGGTGTCTAGCTAGTTTTCATTCATGGGCCCCAGCATGCGAGGATTCCTTCTTATTAGGCCCAAATTCTCGTTAGCTTTCCTAGACTGAGATAAAGAGCCTGTTGTGTGTGTTTTCTTTTTTTAGAACTCTAAAAAAGAGTCTGTTGTGTTTTATTAGGCCCTAGATTATTCGATGCGTTAGGCTGGTTGTGCCAACAGCCAGATTGATGTTATTTTTTTCTTGCTCACGGGCGCCGGTACATGGCCCTACATCACTTTCAACAGCTGACTGATGGTTTTTTATTTTTCATTTATTATTATTTTAATTTTGTTTCATGTATTATTTTTTTATATTTTCATTTTTTATTATTTTTTGTTTCTTTTCTTTTTATTTCTTTTTTGTTTTTTAGCAATGTTCTATTATTTAATGATATTCTATCATTATTTAGTGATGTTCTAACATGCATTTTAGCGATGTTGTATCATGTATTTAGCGATATTATATTATGTATTTAGCGATTGTTCTATTATACATATTTTTAGCGATGTTTTATCATGTTTTTAGTGACGTCCTTTATCCTAATGACATGATATATTTAAAACATTGTTCTAAAATCGACGCCATTAGATTACCAACTATTGTTTGTTTGACGTACCATGCGACCTTATGCCATGAAATAGACCCAGACTGAAACAACCTCGATTTCCACGAAGGGAAATCCACAGTGTCGGAGTGTAATATGACCATTTAAATCACATTACCCGATAACAGTTGAATCCATAATCCATACATCGAACAAAAGAGAGCAAATAGAGGGAGTTACAATAACTTATTACATCGCCACAGGGCGGAATCAGAGTTCATGCAGCATAACAGTAAAAGCTTGAGGTGCGGAAGCTATCTTCTCTCCAACTTGAGCGTAGACACGAAACCCTCAATCGCTGTACTCCCCAGATGAGTACTCACTCCTTGAACCTGAAACCAAATTTTCAGTACGATTTGTACTGGCCACACTACCACCCTATGCATTGCTTTGTGGAAGTGGATGCAAAAATAAGGATATCTCAAAAGGAACCTATAAGGCTGGGGTTTTCCTATGAATTGTTCAAGTATATAAAACAATAGTATAATAAACAAGTTTTAAACACAAACCCATTCCCATCATCTATCTCCATCCATATCTGTAACATCATCTCATCTCATCTCC
>CM041636.1:33446587-33482649 GCA_023333625.1 Bothriochloa decipiens | reverse complement strand
TAGCCCGCCACAGGCTCCTCTCATGGGAATGTCCAGAACCATTCCCTCGCAAGACTTGCTCCAAAAGCTCGTCGTAGATCCCGGCTCAGTCGACTTAACCCTCACCCTACTCCCTGCCATAAGCTCCACCCCAAACCCGGATACAACATCATCAGCTCACATGCCCATCTGAAACATCAACTCACACATCCAGCCTGGAACCCTCCAGGCCTTCCCCGGGTTCATCACGTCGCATCAAAATGTAAGTGAGTGATGTATAGAAATATATGTATAGCAGATAAGCAAGTGGCTATCATAACAGCGGGTAAGTAGGTGATAGTTTACAACAAGGTAGGGCTCATCAAATAAATACTCTATCATGCAGTCCTAGCACAGGCATAGCATTATAGCAACATGAATTTAAAGCACTAGCCACTATAATTGTCATGCGTAATGGGATCTACGAGGTTGGATGGTGTGTGGCACCTTCACTGACGTAGCTGTCAGACTTCTCCTGGTAGTCACTGTCGTTAGACTTGTCCTCGCTCGAGCCTGTAATGAGATTTAACGGTCACGGAAGTGACCCCTATAGATTAGCACAAAGAACGAATGCAAAATAGAAGATCCAAATACACTCAAACATAGCCTAGATAGATAGGGCTCGATTTATAGAAAATTTGGATATGTGGATCATAATTTTCTGAGCTCGTATGAATTAGTTATGAAATTTCAAAGATTTAACTATTTTCTAAAAAGAAAAAGGGCTCGAGGGTTAGGGTCTCGAGGGGTTACGGTCTCAGGGGTTACGGTCTCGAGGGGTAGGTCTCGAGGGGGTACGGTCTCGGGGTTTACGGTCTCGAGGGTATGCTCTCGAGGGGTATGGTCTCGAGGGGTATGCTCTCGAGGGGTACGGTCTCGAGGGGAATGGCCGCGAGGGGTAAGGTCACGAGGGTAAGGTCTTGAGGTTACGGTCTCGAGGGGTATGGTCTTGAGGGGTATGGTCTCGAGAGGTACGGTCTCGAGGACACTGTCTCGAGGGTTAGGTCTCGAGGGGGTTACGGTCTCGAGGGTTAGGTCTCGAGGGGGTTACGGTCTCGAGGGGTACAGTCTCAAGGATACTGTCTTGAGGGGAGTGCTCGAAGACAGAAAACTACTCTGCTTCCACAGCGGTGCTCGGCCGGTGATGGCGAGGTTAAATATCCGGCGAGGGGCTGCTCCAGGACTTCGCTAACCCGTGCATCGTCCTCGGGTCGTCAAGGCGGACACGTAGGTGGTCGTCAAGTCAGGAGCTTGGTTCCGGCGACGTGCTTTACGACGGACAGCTCTCGAGGGTGACGGTGCTCGAGGTGTTGAACTCGAGGGTCATTTTGTCGAAGGGTCAAGCTCGAGGGTCGGTTTGTCGAAGGGTCAAACTCGAGGGTCGGTTCGTCGAAGGGTCAAGCTCGAGGGTCAGTTTGTCGAAGGGTCAAGCTCGAGGGTCGGTTTGTCGAAGGGTCAAACTCGAGGGTCGATTTGTCGAAGGGTCAAGCTCGAGGGTCGGTTTGTCAAAGGGTCAAACTCGAGGGTCGATTTGTCAAAGGGTCAAACTTGAGGGTCGATTTGTCGAAGGGTCAAACTAGAGGGTGGGTTCGAGCGCGTGATTTGTCTCGGACGAGATCGGCTCGAACGCGGAGTTCCTCCTCGGCGATCGGCGGCGGGGAAACCCTCAATTCCTGGTGCCACAAAGGATCTCTGGCGCCATTAACCTGCCCGTCGGTTTTGGGACTTCTCGACGGACACGTTGATGGGCTTCAGGGCGACAGCTTTACTTTCGGTGACGAGCTCTACGGCGGACGGCGGCTCGATGGCGACGGCGCTCGATGTACACTTCACACCGAGTCACTCCAGCTCCAATTGGTGGTGTAGATGGACGGTTGGAGTCATGCAACACCTGCTCGAGGTGCCGGCGGTGACCAAAACACACGACAGAGTCCGCGCGGGCAGCAACTCCCACGGCGGAGCTTCGATAGGTCCTCGGTGCACGGCAATGGCACTCCGAGAGGGTCCACGGTCTCCATCTTGCCCACTCGATGCAGCTCATCACGGCGAAGCTTCCCGGCTTCTTCCTGCTCCTCGAGGGTGGTCGATGGTGGCAGGAAACAACGGTGAACGGCGGAGTTCTGGAGCGGCAACGTACTGACACGTCGACGACAAGGTGGTTCGGGTCGATGCTCTGGTGAGGCAAACGCGGAGCTAGGGTGTGCACGGGGTCCGTCTCATCAAGGCGAGCATGGATCCAGAAACAATGGAGGTCGAGGCTCAACAGAAAGGCGGCTGGGTGATCTCGCCACGGCGGAGCTTGGCGCGCGGCGATGAACTGGGTGGCTTCCGTTCCGGCATCCTCCCGATGCCGTGGTCCAAGAGGCTCGGCTAGTCTCATGTGTGTGTGCGGGTGTGTCCAGTGAGGTCGGTAGTGACCTGGGCCTACGCGCTCACGGCGGAGCGCCATGGCCAACAGCATGGCGGAGGGTTCGAGAGAGCGGCGATGGCGGTGCTCACCGACGGATCGATGAGGATGGAGGTGCGGTACAATTCCAAGCGGCTCCGGTTTGCGGTACTGCTCCTCCGTCCTGCTCCCGAAGCAGCAGCGGCGGCTCCGAGTCGACGGTCTTCCTCCCCAAATCCGGTGGCGGCTTCTTCTCCTTCCCCGACTCCTTTCTTCCCCATTCCTTCAGTTCTTCTCCAATCGAGGCTGGCAAGGAGGAATTAGGATCCACCAGAGCGGTGGCGGCGGCCTGGGAACCCTAGGGTGCCGGGGTGCTCGCTTTATAGGGCGGACGCGGTGGTAGGTAGCCGACGGACGGTCGATCACGGCTCTGCTTGATCGAGCGGCCAAGGGATGTCCATGTCAGCAGTTGAGGCTCGATCTGGGTCCAGAGAACAGGGAGAGGGGGCTAGGTAGCGCTGGGTGTCGAAGTTCTTTACGGTGGTTGCGTTCCACTGCGGCGAAAGCGCAGGTGCGCGCGCGTGCGCGGAGAATCTTGCCTACGGCCGTGGGAACTTTACGCGGGCTGGTCGGTCCAGGTGGCTTGCGGGCGCGCGTCAATGCGGGGCGACACGGGATCGAGCGGTCGAGGCAGGTTGCTTGGAGCGACGCAGGGGAACAGTGCTGACGCGAGCATGCGCGGCCGGTCGGATGACCTCAGCGGGCGCGATGACATGTGGGTCCCACTTTAGGGCCCCATCGTCAGCGACTCATCGGCAACGGAGGCTCGGTGCGGCGCGCAGACGCGCGTGGCTCTTGCTGGGCCGTCGGCCTGGTTGGGCCGCGCAGCGCGGGGTCGAGCGTCGAGCGCAGGTGCGCGTGCGGCCGGGCCGGCTAGGCTGCTCGGGCCGATCTCCTCCTCTTCTTTTTCCTTTTCTTTTTCTTTTTCATTTTCAAATATATTTTTATATATACTTATATATATGTGGTGTGCTAAATTTGTGCATCAAAATAGTGAGCATACATGGCCCAAATACTTCTAGGGCATTATTCCCTTAATATTTATTTGTCAAAATAAATATTATGTTGTCATTTTTTTTATTAACCAACACATAAACCAAATAAAAATCCAACTCACTCTTTTAATGCAACATGATGATTGAACTATTGAAACATTAAAAAGTAACAAGCGAACATAGAGCATTGTTATGAGATGTTAAATAATTTGCAACATATGAATGCCATGCATGACATGCTAGGGTTGATGCATATGTAAGGGGTAGATGATGACATGTCGCACCACATCACTCAGGGTTTTGTTGAAAAAATTTTGTAGATCGAATTTTTGGGTTGTTACATAGACCTTCAGGGAGCCGTTCATGCTCAATCAACGTTGGGTACTATGATTGTTGTCTATTTCCATCGCTGGACCAAATAAAATCACAACAATAATGATACTCTTAGTGTGTTAGTCGTTTCGGATGTGACCGACTTGCATGCTCCTGTGCCTTGCACTGTGCTCCACCACACCTCGTGCCACGTGCCTCCTAGCACAGCCAAGTGTTCACGGTAGATAACTATCATTTTTAACCGTCAACATAACATGAGAAAGGATTAAAACCTAAATACCGTCTAGTTATAGGGGTTACACTAACAGAATTTCACAAGTTTTGGTGATTGTCTATTTCTGCAGGGGGTTGTTAGAAAAGAACCAAAAGAGGTCCACATGTTAGATTTACATAGAGAGAATACCACGTCTAGTAACTCAAGAATACTCTAGAAGACTCAAGGAGGCGTAAAATATCCTCAAATTTTCTATGAAGGGAAATCCATAGAATGAATAATAATGTGAAAATATGATTTATCACATTATTATACAGCAGTTGATGATCAAATCAATACATCGAAACTAGATAAAGGAGTACAATAATAGGTCTTACATCATTTATTACATCACCACCTAGCAAATCATCAGAGTACAAACATCTAAAACAGGTGCGGAAGTAGGAGAGCATTCACGAAAGGATCTTCATAAACCATCTTGAGCGCTGGCACAAGATCTCTAGTCCTTATATTCCCGACATCACTATAAAGCAGGTAAATCTGCACACCTCCAGATGTGTGCAGGCCATGGTCAGCACCAATGAGCTTTAGTGGAAAAGAAATAAGGGATCTGGTAATCATATAGTTTGGCTATGGTTTTCCTATGCATGTAAGTAGTAATCAAGTTTATAACAATAAGTCAAGTTTTAACACATTCCCATCCCACACACACACCTTCAACCACCATCCTATCCATCCCAGATCCATCACCACATCACCACCACCACCACCATCAAGACTCACTCTCAGGTCGACCAGGCCAACTCCCGCTCGGCCTGTCTCAGCGGCCCACAGCCCTCAACCTAGCTCACGGCCGGAAACAACTCTCAAGGGAAGGTAGAACACTCCTCTCACTAGTCTGGTGCATCCTCCCTAGGAAAGGTCCAGAGCCGATGAATCGGCATATGTATCGATCGATCAACCATACACTCTGCAGAGGTTTCACTAATTCACCAGATAGCCATTAATCGATGGAGCACCCCATCTAGGAAGATTCTGGGCGCCTACTGCCATAGAATGATGCCACCCTACCATCCAGCTCTGGATTGCTGAAACTGTCAAGAGATCATGTATCCGCTCCCAAAGAGGATGCCATGTCATATACCCGCTCCGGAAGAGGGTGCCATAATCGTCTTGGAAGGGTGTAAACTCCGCACGCATGCCTGTGCCTCCCTAACACTACTCACCTAGCAGCAGTGGCATCGATCTATCCAGCAGTTCGACCGTCTCTCCCCATTGGAGGGCGAGTGGAAAGCAAGGGATTCCTAAGGTCTGGATACCAGTACAACAGTTCCTAGGTGTGACCAAGCCAGGATATCTCCATCAGGGTTTTAGTTTAACATGCTACCACGGCATGCTCTTCCTGGTTTCCACCCTTCAGAGGCTTCTCCAACACATCCAAGTTAGCCCGCCACAGGCTTCTCTCATGGGAATGTCCAGATCCATTCCCCGACAAGACTCGCTCCAAAGCTCGTCGTAGATCCTAGCTCGATTGACTCAACCCTCGCCCTACACACTGCCGTAAATTCCACCCCAAACCCAGATACATCACCAACAGCTCATAAACCCATCTGATCCAGCGATCCACCAAGCCTGGCATCCCCGCCAAACCCTCCCAGGGGTTCATCACATCGCATCAAAATGTAAGCGAATGAAGTATATATATAAACACAGCATATAAGCATGTGGCTAACATATCAACGGGTAAGCAGGTGAAGGTTACAACAAGGTAGGGGCTATCAAGTAATATTCTACCATGCAATCCTAGCACAAGCGAGCAGATTGTATTACAAAAATGTAAAGCACTAGCAATCTAGTTATTAGCCATGTCTAATAGGATTTCTAAGAGAAGGTGCGGCCATGACACCTGCGCTGTCAAGGTAGTAGTGTACGAGTCTTCTTTCATCAATGTAGTCGTTTAGCAAAACCTCCTCTTTGGTATTCGTAGCCTCCTTCCTCGGATCGCCCCTCATTCGACTATGAAATCGAGACGTAATAGTCATGTTAGCGACTCCTATAGAATAGCACAAAGAATGAATAAATATCAAAAAGATCCAAATGCACTCAAACATTAGGTCATCGCGACTGGTAGGGCCAAGCTGATGTCACGCTGACATCAGCATTGACCATGGTCAACGGTCAAACCCTAATGGGCCGTTATTGGGCCGTTACTGGGCAGGATATGGGTCTGGTCTACGTGGCCGGTCCACGATGGACTAGCTCTGTTCCATGTCCCTTCTCTGTCTCCGGTCCATGTACACCGTGCTCATCGTTCTCGGCATCAACGCACCGGTCCACTAGTCTGGTTCACGGTGGACAGCATCAGCGGGGTCCACTGTCGGTGCCTCTGGTACTCATGGACCTGGTCCGTTTCCTCAATGTCGAGTTCGTCTCCAAACTTTCCTCTTTCTCTTCTCTGTCCTCCGACGCGATAGCGCAGCTTGCTGACGACGACGAGGTCGTGCGCACGGCACCAGGGTGGCCTCCGATCTTCATTGACTTGCAAGAATGGCATCATGGTCTATGGCGATCCCGGCACTGGTCCAAAAAGGCAGCGACGGTCCTCGGTGGGGTCTCGGCCGTGACGGTGGCAGTAGAGCCATGGTGGTGTGCTCCGTCGATGGTCAAACGGTCCCGAGATTCTCAAATTGAAACACAGGCTCGTTAATTCACACCGCAGGATGGTCTCACGGCTCGGTGACGGTGTCCATAGCGTGCAACAACGACCGACCATGGCAAAGGCTCGCGGTGGCGCTGACGGACCAAGATGGCCACCTCGGCAATCTCCAAAACGGAGACCTCCTCCCTTCTGGGCTAGGCGTCAGGACAAGCCAGCGTCTCGGCAGCTGCCTGACCTGCCTGTGAGGGCCATAAGACACGACGGCGACCAACCCATGGCAAAGGCACGCAGCGGCGCCGGTGTGCATGGCAATCATGGTGACAAGGCTAGCAACGGCTTCTCGGCTCCTTTGGAAAAGGCAACAAGTGCGGTGCGTGTGTGTGTGCGTGCAGGTGCGTGTTGTGTCCATTGTCCGGGGCAGTGGCTCGACGGCCGGTGGGTGCAAAAATAGCCGGTGTTGATGGCCGGGATAGGCATCAAAAGAGGGAACGAGGAGAGGGGCAGGCTTCGGGTGCTCACCAAGGCTCGGCGTGTGGTCACATGGTGCAGAGGTAGCAGTGGAGAGTTGAGGCCGTGGAGAGCTGGTAGCCGTGGTCCGAGTCGATGCAGCAAGCTCGTGGTAGCGGATCGGCGGCAAGGACGGGTTGGGGAAACAAGCGCTCGGTGGCTTCACAGTGGTTCGACGAAGGTGCAGTCCAGAGCTTCAGCTTGACGGTGTCGCGGACGCGGGCGGGCGACGTCGCGGCATGTCATGGCGATGGAGTCCTCGTGACCGCGTAGCGTCGCCGTAGCTGCTCGTGATGATGGACGCTTTGGTGGCGAGGCACCTCCCGTGTACTGGCGTTGCGGATCACGATCGAGGTGAGGCTTCATGGTGCTGCTGTTAGCATATTTACATTTTCATGTTTGCTACACTTGTAATCCTGATTGTACCAGCTTCATGTTTAAGTTTAGACGCGTAGAACCACATGTCTAGACGGAGATGTGCCCAGTCCGGGGCGTGGCCGTGTGAATCGGGTGCATGGTCACCACCACTGCATGGTCGTTGTGCATGTCGCTCCGCATGGCGCAAGAACCGGATCGAGCAACGACTGTGCGGTGGTGGGGGACGGCCTCAGGCCACTCATTTGCATTGTTTATAAGTATCAAAGAAAACCGAGAAAAGCTGTGCGGTTGTACGACGCAAAACTCTCTGTGTTCGTTCTCCAGTTCTCGTGTGTGTGCGTGTGTGCCTGGTGATCGCGTTTCGGCGTTCACCGGTGTTCCAGCAGCAGCAGGAGCCCGGCGGCTACCGTCGGTCCAACAGCTGCGCGCGGTCAGGCCGATGCCATGCAGTGCCGAGCCGCAACCTCGTCGTGGTCGTACGGGCGGTGGCAGCAGCTGTGGCAAAGCTTCCCGGCGTCGTGTCGAGGCGAGGCCGTGGCTTCCGTCCTTACGGTCTCTGGCCTCGGTTCCCAGCTCCGGATAGTATACCGTAGGGGTGACCGTCCTGCGACGATGTAGATTTCCACGGCACGAAAGCCGGGTCTTAGACTCGGATGACTACAAGAAGAAAAGGTGGCAGCTCTTGGCTTCGGGAGCTCACCGGCGAGGGGTGATGAAGGCGGGGTGGAGTAGGGCGGAGATGTCCACGGCGTCCCGGTTCTCGTGGCTCCGGCGTCGCGAGCAGGTAGGCGAGGCCGGCGGCGGTGTGTTCTGCCGGGCGCAGGAGGACGACGTCGTGCGCACCGGTTTGTGGACGAGCGGAGATCGCGATGGCCGAAGCTTGTCCGTGGACGTCCCTCGCGGACGCGCGGTGGCGCGCAGGGACGGCATGGCGTGGTAGGTGGCGGGTTTGTGGACGCGTCGGGGCAAGGATGCGAGGGCGCGGTCGGCGCGACGCGGTGGTGGAGATCCCGATCGGTGGCATGCTCGGCTGTCCCGGCGGCAAGCGGCTCCAGAAGGTGCTGTTGCTCGTGTGTGTCATCGCGGGCGGCGAGGTGCGTCGCGGACGGCGAGGGTGTGCGCAGCGAGAAGGCAGGGCGCTGGCGGCGGCTGCTAGGGATGGAGAGGGAAGCGGCGGCGGCTGCTGCTTCTTATAGGCACTACCGCTAGGGTTCCGGGGTCGTGCGCTCGGCGCCCGTGGCCGCTTGATGTGATGGTCGGCGACGTGGCGGCCATCCAGGGGCGGAGTAGGTGGAGATAGCCAGAAAGCTTCGAGAAGGAAGCTGGCTCCAGGGCGGTCTGGGTTGGTGCGATCGCGGTCCGGTCTCGGGCGCTCTACCGCGGCTTGCGGCGTGCGGCGCAGCTCGGTGGGGCCGTGGTTGGCGTAGGCGCGAGGGCATCCCGAGGGGAGCAGGTTGGCGTCCCTGGGCGTTGGCCGTTTCTGACGGAAAGCAGGGAAGGATGCTCGTACGGACGAAGGAGATGACGTCGGGCGGACGGGAAAAGAGACGGAGGGAAACGGCGCTCGGAGTCCTGGGATTCCTCTTGCTTCTGGGCTGACGTGTGGGGGCCAAGTGGCGTACAGGAGCATGCAGCTGCGTGAACGCTACGCGAAATGAGCACGAGCGGAGCACGCTGGCGGCGGCGTGATGTGCGGGCGTGAAGCGGAGGCAGCAGCGGTTCCCTTTCAGCACAAGCGAGCGTGCACGTGAGAGGCAGGTCTTGGGCCCGTGCGACTGGAGAAGCCTGCGATGGTGGGCAAGGCCTGCTAGCTTGAATGCTTGGCCGATTGGCTCCTCCTATTTTTCCTCTTTTTCCTTTTCCTTTCCTTAATTCTTATTCTTCTTCTATCATGAGATTATCTAGGTATATAATAAATTTTTTGCCGATATGTACACATTCCTATGGTGGTCATATATGAGGTCATAGGATATGTTGGGGGTATATTCCCATATAGTATATATTTGTTTGTTATACAAATAAATACCTATTTGTCTTGTTATTAATCATTACACAAACCCGAATAAGATCCAAATCACATAGTTGAATATAATGCAACATGGGTGTAGGCTATGTGACAAAATGAATTCAAGGTAAGGATATGTTATTTATGTGCAAGGTCATGACATAAGGTTACATGTTTTATTTGAGGTGTTAATCACATGTGGCTTAAGAAATATATTAAGTCACATGTGATGACGTTATGTTGCAAAGCTTCACAACTAAACATGGGTGCCACTAGAAGAGTGTAGCACTAGACATATGTACCAAAGCAAAAGGGTAGGGTTTCTTATATGACAAGCAACAATCATGGGCTCGTTTCAAAAAAATTTTATTGGTTGCATTTTTCGATGTTTGAAATTTTTAGGGTTGTTACAAGGCACCCCTGCGAAGCTGGGCCCACCTGGCAGCCAGGCAGGGGCGAACGCCCAAGCCACGTGGGCAACCGCCCAGCCACCTCCACCAATCAGGAGCAACCTCGCAGATTCTGCCTCCACCGACCTTGAGGATCAATATGAAGCGTCTATTTAGGTCGGTATGATCCAAGGGTTGTGGTGCATCCTAGGGGGCTGTAAATTAAGGATCCCTGGCCCTTGGAGAAACCCTAATTCATTCAAGAATTCATTTGAAGAATTCATCCTCATCTCCAGAGAAGCCCTAGAGCCACCATCTCAATTAGAGGTCCATAGTTTAGTAGCATAGCTACATAGGAATAGATCTAGAGGGAGTCAAGCCTAGCTTGGAGTCCGGGTCTATCAGAGTTCTTGGTAATTTCTTCTACTTTATTTGTAATATTCATTATTGTTCTTGCTACTATGAATAATACTTTATTCTATTCTAATATATCAGATATGACTTTGCTCTATTTGCTTATGTTCTCAATTATATTGTTCTTAGTTTACTTTGATTATAGGCTTAGCATAGTTGGAATAGAATTATATTTATGCATAGGATCGTAGAGCGCTTGCTCATTAGATCGATGGGTGAGTGATAAATATTGTGTAGACGTGATGCCTAGACTATATTTATCGTCGATTGCATCCTATATTCCAGATTGCGAGGTAGATCATGGGAGTGACAGTCCTGTTGAGTCATTTCTAGCCCTCCTACCGAGCATAGGGCTAGTAGAACACCACTATTACAGGGAAGTGATTGCTCTATTCATGATCTTTCTTGGTAATATCCCTATGCATAGATGTAACCTTTTCCCGCCATGATTGTTAGGTGTAGTTGCACTAATCATTGTATGCTTTGACTTTATAGTTAGAATAACTTATGATTTATTCTAGTAGATTGTCCTAGTCTATGCTTGTGTTATAGACTTAGAGTACTCTATTGAGATGATTATCATTATTTTATGTGGATATGTGCTCTCATTTATCCTTTGTCATTTATTATTCATTTCTATATTATTATTTTATGTGACACTTACCCAGTATGAGAAGATAGATAAAGATACGGTTAAGCTCTCCATTATCACATGCAATGCTCATTGCTCATTATCCATAAGAATTCCCTTCCCAATGGTAAAAATATAAATAACGATACCTGCATTACTTCCGGTTAAAATGCTATATTGGTATTATCTGTGCGCTTGCAGATTTCTTATTCAGTTCTAGAAAGAATATGCATTTAATACCAGCACCGCTAGGGATGACAACCTAGCTTAAGTGGTGTTAGAGGTATCAACAAGCATTTTTGTCACCGTTGGCGGGGAAGGTTGAAAACTTACCAATTGGATAGTGAGCATCACTGCATCCACTAATGTGATTGAGAACCATCCACCCTTCTCTACTCATACAGTCTTACTCTAGTCTTTGGTCTATGTTATATATCATATGCAGGGTAATGTATGAGCAGGTTTGATCTTCCAGAAAACTATGTTGACAATCCAGAATCTTTAATCAGGAAAACCAAGGCTAAGTTGAGGAAACCCCGATCACCATCATCTCAGCCTGCCGGTCCTTCTGAGTCAGAAGACCCACCTGTTGTTCGAAGTTTGACATCAGCATTTGCAGCTATGGCTAACAAGTCACTCTGTGAGTTCTTAGCTCCCACTACGGAGAACATTCATACTGGACCAGCTGCGGACATTGATAAGGCTTTTGAACTCAAGCCTACGCTGGTCAACATGGTTCAAGCAAGTCAATTCTGTGGGAAGGCCCATGCAGATGCTAGTGCTCATCTCCAACACTTCCTAGAGATCTGCAGCACTTTCACTATCAAGGACGTCCCCAGAGATGCTATATTACTCCGTCTCTTCCCATTCTCACTCTTGGGAAGAGCGAAGCAGTGGTTTTACGCCAATAAGGAGAAGAATACTATGTGGGCACTATGTTCCACCAATTTCTTGGCGAAGTTCTCTCCCATGGGCACGACCAATGCTCTCCGTGGGAAGATATCGAGTTCCCAGCAACAACATGATGAGACTATCCCAGAGGCCTGGTAGCGCTTCCAAGACTACATCCTCGAATGTCCTCATCATGGGATGGATAATTGGCTGCTCATGCAGACTTTCTATCATGGGCTCAGCAACAACACTCGTGAAACCATGGATGCTGCCGCTGGAGGTGCATTCTTATCACTCACCATTCCTCAAGCCACAACTCTTATGGAGAAGATGGCATCCAACCAAGGTTGGAGTGAAGAGAGAGCTCAGACCCGCAAGAGAGGTGGAGGGATGCACCAGCTCAAGGAGGTAGACATGCTAATGAAGAGGCTCGACGAAAGAGCCACTGAGAAGAAAGAAGTCATGCACATTCAAGATTCTCACATGACTTGTGAAGAGTGTGTTGAGACTGGGCATACAGGTGCTAACTGCCTAGAGCTAAAAGAGGACGTGAACTACCTCAACAACAACAATAACAACTACTACCGTCCTCAGTAGAATCAAGGTTGGAATTAACAGTAGAGGTCTAACTACTCAGGTAATTACTCAGGTAACTACCAAGGTAATAACTCTCCTTATAATAATTTCAATCAGCCGCCTTTATGAGAGTTAGTGCTTAACCTGGGCAAGTTAATGGATAACCTGTCTAAGAAGCTAGCATCCTATGATAAAACTCTAGAAACAATTAATAATAGAATGGATAGTTTTTCCAAGGCTATAACGAATCAGCTCAGTTTCAATAAGATAGTAGAGTCTCAGTTGCAACAGCTTGCCAGCTTTGTTCCCTCCATCGACTGAGGTAAGATTCCAGGACAACCAGAAGGGTTAGAAACTGCAAATCTTGTAGACATATTTAATGCAGGAAGCTATTGGAGTAACCCTCCTAAAGGATCATGGATTGACTCGACTCTACCAATCAAGAAGGGCGATCCAGGGGGACTGGTTGTTTCGATCTCCATTGGAAGTGTTAACTTCAACGAGGTGATCTGTGACTTCGGCGCAAGCGTCAACATCATGCCTAAGGTGATATATGAGAAAATGTTCAATTGCCCTTTATTAGACACAACCATGTGCTTGCAGCTTGCAGACTAGTCACTTTGCTACCCAATGGGAATCTTGGAAGACATCTGTGTATGAGTGGGCAACTTGTACGTCCCTGCAGACTTCATGGTATTGGACACGAGCAGTGATGAGAGGTCCCCCATCATTTTGGGACGACCATTCTTGAACACTACCGGAGCCATCATCTATTCCAACACTGCCAAGATCATCTTTAACATCAAGGGCAAGCGAGAAACCTTCTTTTTTGAGAACAAGGTTTTGCAATTTCTAGCACACCCTCAGTACCCATATGAGCTGGAAAGAGAGACTATCAACAGGAGGAACACTACCAAGATCAAATCCAAGACCAAGAACAAGGGAAACAATAAGAAGGCCCAGAAGACGGGGATTGTGAGAATGGTCACTGCAGTCCACAGAGAACATGATCATTGTTGGCGGTCCTTATGGGTCATTTCTAAACCGCCAACTTAGACTAAAAAGAAGAAAGACAATCATATTCTAGCACATATGCCTTTACTACGAGCAAGTTCCACTTGTACCCCTAATGTTCATGTTTTACAGGTTTTATGGTGAAATAAGTAGAAATGCACAATATCATGGAGAAAGCATAAAAGCAAAAGATGAATTCAGAAAATGCACAAACAAAAATAATGAAGAAGCCCACCTTCGGTGCATATCTGGGCCTGATCGTAACCGTAGGAGAGGTCCAGGCCCAGGGAGGAACCGACCACCAGGGGGCGGTCAACACCGACGACGGTCGTTCCCCAGTGGGCCCTCCCTGGCCTAGTCTTTGGAGGCGGTGCTCTAGGCGATTCCCCAAAGGCAGTTTCACATCCTTCCAAACCTAGAGATGCCTGAACCATCCTATTCTAGCTATAAATAGATGGTGCTCCACCATTCTAGACACACACATTCATTTGGAGTCACTTACCTCACACCTCTCACTTGTTTTAAGAGTAGTTTTAGTAGTTTGTGAGCAAGGCAAAAGCTATCAAGGAGAGCTTGCCTCCTTGGAAGAAGAAGAACATCTCAGTATGAATACAATTCAGTTTTCTTCCATGAGCAAGTTCTTATCTTACTTATATGATCATGCATATGAACTAGAGTATAGTTATGATCATGTTATGAGCATAATATATGAGCTAGTACATAGTTTATGTATTATGTTCTTGACTTGTTCATCATCGTTCTTCATCATTCATGGAATTAGTATGAATAGAGGAAGAACTAGGGATGAGGTGATGGTTCATCGTGCCTTCTTGGTTGCTCTTAACCTAGCCTATCAATCCAAGGGGTTGGGGTCCGCGGGGTTAGGAGTTGTTTCCAAGTACACAGGCATGGTGCTCGGGTATGCGGAGATCGACGGATATGTCGGTATCCCACGGGCAGAGGTGTAGGTGGGCAGGTCATGACAACCCTGTCCATCTCAAGCACTCCCTCCGCTATTTCAATAATAATTATATAATCGACGAGGAACCCAAGAAGAACAGGTCAAGGAGAAGGCAGCGTACCCATCGCCAGAAGAAGAAGATCATTGTAGATGGATGGGCTGACTATGAAGGAGAAGTGTCAAGATAATTATATAAAATGCTATCAGAGAGGTAGAAGAGGTACCACCAGCAGAAGAAGAGATAGTGATCACAGAAGCTTCCTCCTTTAAGTCATCCTTACCAACAAAGCAGGTATGGAAACCGAAGGTAAAACCATAATCAAATCCTATACAAGACTCAGCGCCAGTGGCGCCGTCCAACGCGCCCCTTGAACAATTACCAAACAAGAAGGTCTTGTTTGGAGGACTTGAAATCACCAAACGCCGCGCCAAGAGTTAACTTGGTATTTATCTACATTTTTCTTTTTAGCATTACATTTCTTGTTTTGCATATTTACTTTTCCTAAATGCATCATTAGTTACATCTTTACCTTTTTTCTGTGTTAGAAAATGAAATTAAAAATATGTCATGCTTTGCATCCAGAAAAATGCTAAGCCCCATGTGAACAATGTGTGGTGCAACAGCTCACACATTTATTCACTGTGGTGGCATAAAAAAATAATAATCTTTTATCTACCCTTTTTCTTTGTCTACCTACCATAAATATAAAACTATAAAAATATATGATCCTGCCAAAAGACAAAAGAGTTAGGAAAGTTCTAGACATCCAAGGCTTAGAGGTTTATTGCTAACACTTAATCAGTTCCACAAGCTTTGCTGTCTATTTGAGCTTCATAGAACCTAAAGGTTCAAGAAGAGCTATCAGGCAAAAGGACGTCCTGTCCTCTATCGGAATGCTGTCTCCAACAGTCAAGTGCGTATCTAAATAGCAACCACCCATGACACTCCAGGAGGACTAGTACGCCTTTACTGCCTGTCAGCAACATCAACAGACCATGTCAATGTTGGCGGTCCTTATGGATCATTTTTAACCGCTAACTTATACCTGAAAGGAGAGAAACAACCATATTGTAACACATATGATTATGCTATTAATGGAATTCTACTTGTACCCTTAGTGTTTATGTTTTTACTAGATTTATGGTGAAACCAGTGGAAGTGCACAACACCAATTGAAAAGCATAAAGGAGAAATGTGAATTCATAGAATGCACAACCAAGAATAACAAAGAAGCCCACCTCTATTACAAATCTGGGCCTAATCATAACCATAGGGGAGGTCCAGGCCAAGAGGAGAACCAACCACGTGAAGGTGGTGGCCAAATGGGCCCACCAGGGGACCGACTGGTCTCGGGGCGATCGCCCCCTGGTGGGGCCTCTTGGGCCTAGTTTTCTTAGGCGGTGTGCATGGTGGTTCCCTCAATACAGTCCCACCTACGATCGGTGGAAATGGAAGGTGGAAACCGCCCTTTGGAGGTCGGTTTGGGTCCTTCCATGTTGGGCTGGCCCCTTTACATAGAGCCTCCTCCTCTCAAGCTATAAAAGGAGGCCTTCTCTCTTCACACATTGATTCATTCCCAACACAATGAGGCACAATGTAGAGAGAAAGAGCAAGCTCCATTCCATTAGCTTCTAGCTAAATTAGTATAGGGAGTGAGAGAGGGAAAGAGTTGGAGAAAGAGCAGAGTCGAAGCAGTTCTGCCTCCGAGTGAATGAAGTGGCGGGCTTGTTCGGTCTCACTCCAACTTGTACCTCTACGATTGTCTTGCTACTTAAAGTAAGAAGTTTGTGTTCAACTTTGGTTTGATTCATTAAGCATGTTACTTTCACAAAGTTACTTGTTTGTGGGATCATCATTCATCCTTTGAACGGATGCTCTAGTAAAAGGACTCCAGATAGAGACGGATGTTCCTGCGCACCACTAGAGTAGTAGTCGCCATCATAGACGTGGAGTCTAGGTTGGGGGCTACCTTCGTATGCTGCGCACACCCATGGGTAGAGGGGTAGGTGGCATGTGGTGACAGCCCTGTCCACTCGTACCTGCATTCTCCCATGTCCGGATGCAGAGTAGAGCTTATACTGATATCGCTTGGTAGACCAAGTGCGTCAGTGCCTGAAGCAAGTAAGTAGTGGGAAAGTTATCATTGCTTAGGGTTTCTTGCGTTAGACGAACCTCTCTACCTAACCTACACTTCATCTTATCATTCTGGGAGAACTAGTTCAAATATCTCTTACACTTCCGTTCCCTGTGGAAATACGATACCCTGAATACTTCCGGGTGAAGGCTACAATGGTAATTCTATGTGCTTGCAGACTTTTCTACTAATGCTAAGAAGCGCCAACAAGCTTTCTGGCGCCGTTACCATGGAACGATTGTCATATTTATCTCCAAACCTAGTCCACCCGTGTGTCCTTGTGTTTTATCCAAAACAAGATATATATTTTCTTCTATATTCATGACCCTTCCTCATGAAGCTTATCTTTCAAAAAAATAGGAATGTATATTTTTTTTAAAAAGAATTGCATGTTCAAACTTTTGCACATGCACAAAAAGATTTTTATCCACTCTCTTATCTTCTTCTCTTATTTTAGAAAAGAATTTAAAAAAAGTGTTTTTATTTTTCCTGTTCTCTCTTTCTAAATAATGCCCTTTCATAATTCAAAAGCAAAATATTTCTCCTATGGACAAGTTCTTGTAGCCACCATCGAAGCCAACTATAGCTTCTGGCTTCAAGCTTCGCCCTTTCTATGGCGGTCAAGCTTATGACTATAAAGAAAGCACTACCGGGAGATTCCCCTGATTATCTCAATAAAAGCAAGAACATGTGTTCAAGTTAGTATGCACCTTCGGGTATTCTTGGTCGCTAACTATTTTAGGAAGAGATTGAGAAGAACAAAGGACATACGAAGCTTGAGAACATGGGAGCGACATCAACAACACAGCTTGATGATCTTGGGTGGTGAATAAACTCAAGAGGAGACCCTGACCTTGCACACTTGACTTTCAACAAAATCCAAGTGTGGGGGAGGACGGTGTGAGTCTCACCACAAAATCACCTTGGTTCAAAGGAAAAAGAGATGTTGGCTCTACCTTGCTAAAACAAGAAAAAAATAAGAAGGAAAGTGAAAAGACAAAAAAAGAAGAAAAAGGAGATTGTTAAATATATATATAGTTTTGAAAAAAATATATATATTGGAGGAGAGAAAAAGGAGCACGCTGGCTTCACATATTCGAAAGATGTGCTAGCTGACCTTGCCTAGCATTGCTTCCATAAGCAAGAAGGGCTCACCTCCATGCCCATGCCTTTGCAACAACTATCAAATCCCATGGTCCATACACACTAAATCATGCGAACAACACAAGAAGCATCAAGAGCGATCATCTACATCTATTGTTGGTAAGTACTCCCTGGTATGCAAAGGTAATATTCACCAATTCGTTTACTCTCTTTTGTCCCCATAGCCTGACCATGCAAATTCATGCTTCCTTTGTTTATGTTGCATACTCTAGCTTGAGTGTTGTCACATATGCATATGTGACACGTTCATGGGTATTTTTAGTTTAAGCATGGTGCTTAGGTTAAAAAGACCTTCTTTATTCAAATTCTAGCATGGTGATGGAATTTGATTAATGAGCTATGAGTTGTTATCATAACCAATAGAGGTAATCTGATTTGGAGACAAGCCAAGATCTGTTTTACTTCACATTTTAAGTTTGACCTTGTTTGAGTTTTGTGAATTGAATGAACAAAAAACTTTTATAATAAAATAAAATAAATAGCTAATAAGTAAATAAAAACAATCATAATAAGTTTTTGGGTTCTCTGGGGTTCAACCTCTTAGAGCCCTTGCTTGTTTTATGTTCTCTTTATTTTTGTTTGTTTGTCAAAAATTAAAAACAGGTACAAGAAAGAGTGCGGGGGAGATCTCTCAAGCACAACTAACACACCCTTTAAGATCTCCCCTAGACGTTGCAAAACATCAAGCAGGACATCATATAGAGGGACAAGATTCAGGACTTCCATGAACTCCTTCTTCAACAATGATGGTTTGTGCAACACCTCTCTCACTCCCTTGACCAACCATGACTCCATGCATATCTTGAATCACACTTCATTTAAAGATTCTAAAAAACAAAGGGGAGTCATGGTCGTAACTTTTATTTTAGATAGAAGCTTGCATGAAGTTGTTCCTCCTACATTTGTTGTGTATGCAAGCCACTAACATGCAGGAATTAACAATGAGTGACTTGCTACACAACAACATGCTACTAAAAGTGATGAACTCCAACCCACGCCTTGGTAGTCACCTGAGATGGAAACCGAGCCACCGCAGCAACAACTCCGATGCTTCATCCATACATGCTGTTGGTACACACATTCAGGTATGTCAAGGTAATGTTGACCAACTCATTCACTCATGTTTTGTCTCCATGAAAATATAAAATATGCTCTTCCTCTGTTCACACCATATGCTCTGAGTTTAGGTGTATTCACATAAGAGCTCTTGTGGTATACCCATAGGCCTTTTAATTTAAGCATGGTGCTTAGATTAAACTAGCCTTGTTTAATCAAAATTATGACATGGTGTTGCATTTTTTATTAATGAACTTTGAGTTATTGCCATAAATAGTGGAAGAAATTCATGTTGGAAATGAAGAAAGGCATGCCTTGTTTGAGTTTGAATAGATTGGCTCAGCAAACTTCTGACTGGTTCCCTTGTTCAAAGATCCATCTCTGTTGAATGAATCTTATTTATCTTATGATGACTCAATTTCTATGCTAGCAAGTTTTGGTTGGGAAGTACTGGTTATGCATCTTTTGAATTAAGCATGGTTCTTAGTTTGAAGTTCGAATGTGGATCATACTTCTTTAGGCTCGTTAATTTAAGCATGATGCTTAGATTAAGTTGCTTATCTAGACCAAATTAAACATGGTGTCTAGTTTGATCTTATGGACTAATCCCTTGTAGGAATTTATCAACTTCATGAGGGTAAGTCTTTGAGATGACAACAGAGACAAGCATTTCTTTGGTGAACCTTGAAAAGAAAAATATTATGATAAATAAAATCTTAAAAAATAATATACCTTTCAACCCCAAGCTTTGTTGTCTTGTTATCTCCATACCACCATAAAACAATCTTGGGGGCTTCCTAGCATGCTCAAGAGAGGCCATGAACTGCACATCAAGCCGAAGCACCACCAATTAGCAGCACCCCCAGGTGAATCACATTGGTAAGTCAAGAGCAAGCTTGGGGGAGGGCTCCCACAAAGGTAACTTGTATCTCACATTTCCTTTTAAATTCTCCAACTTATAAAATGGTGAGATATGATTATCCTCTCTCATATGTGTTAAGATGTGTTAGTTTCTACCCTTGTTGAAATGATGAATAGTTGCTCTGTCTTATGTTTCACCTGTACCCATTTTATAATCGAGCTTTCTCTAAGATTTGGGTTTACCAGCTAAAATGTCTCATCCTAAAAACTTGGACCAGTGGGTTGCATATGCCTGATCTTATCTAAGTTATTGCTTGACATGACATGGTGACATGGGCTGCACTATGACTTTGTTCTAAGTGAAACCTTACATCCGGAGTTTTATTTTCAAAAACAAAAGGTCCTTAATGATTATGAAATACCTACCAAGGCCATATGACATGTTTCAATTCTGCAAAGCATTTTGTCATTTGCTGCATGTGGAACATTGAGTTAGGTCAAATTATTGTGACCTAAGTGAGATTATGGTCATGCACCCATGATTGAGATTCACATGCACCCACCAAATAAAGCCAACTCTCACCCCGAGAGTTGCGCACAACATGCACTCATCCATCTACAAAAAAATATGCCAACTCTTACCCTGAGAGTTACGCACTCTTCCACCAAATAAAAATGCTAATTCTTACCGTAAGAACCGCGCATTCATTTTCCACCATATAATTACTCCTCGCATTCCATCATGACATCTCTCCATTCAAAATTCTTCATGTACCAACAAGAGATATAGGCTATGTTTATAAAAAAGAAAAAACCATGCTAGGGGCATGCAATAAACAAACGGGAAAGAAAATTTTCCAAGTACCCATTCAAAAAAATCAAAATGTATGACTTGTATCTCCTTGTGGTTAGGTTTTTGACTTAGCAATACATGTGATGCAAGTATGCCCACCTTTATACCTGCCCAAAACTCCACCCATAAGCCTTAGTGGTAGGATATGAAAGGAATCATTACAATGCCTTTGGTGAGGTATTCATACACATTGAGCGATTGAGAGAATCATTTGAGAACTTACATTTGTTTGCAAAAATTTTCAAAACCTCCAGAAAGATGGTTGATCTTGGGGTTTCTTGCCTTAGACAAACCTCTCTACCTAAGCTACACTTCATCTTATCATTCTGGGAGAACTAGTTTAGAGATCTCTTAAACTTCCATTCCCTGTGGAAATACGATACCCTGAATACTTTCGGGTGAAGGCTACAACGGTACTTCCATGCGCTTGCGGACTTTTCTACTAACGCTAAGAAAGTCAACATCCAGCTTGGGGGAGAGCAACCCCCGTGTGTCGAGCTAAGTATTCCTCGCTCGTCTATTTATTTATTTACAGCGTGTTATGATAAAACAACTAAAAAGATGAATAACCTTAGAAACCCAATTTCTCTTTTTTCTATGTAATTTTAAGTTTGTTAGCTAATTTAAGGAGAGCTCTATAAAAAGAATCTGTTGCTAAAATGAACCCTTAGAACAAACTCTTTTTGGAGATGATGAATAGTTGCTCTGCCATAATTCCTCTCAAGTACCTAGTTTTCAACATGGCACTTTCCTGAGTTTTAGACACAGCTATTTAAATTTAAGATTTGTTCTGAGCCTAAAACCTGTGGGTTGCAAATGCTTGATCTAAGTTTAGGTAGTTGATGGATAAGATATGGCAAGGTTTTGAGCTGCTGTCCATCTTACTCCTAGAGATAGAGTTCTGGAGAATTTATTTGTGAAAATTTTAAAATTTTTGCATGATGAGTTCCTTTATGGTGAGAGTTTAAAATTCCTACCACAGCCAAATACTCATGCTCACTAGAATAGGAAAGCCATCCAGTTATATATACTCTGTAGGCATTGAGGTTAGTTAAGCTGTGTTGACCCTTTGGAATTAGTCATGTAGTTAAAGTCAATACTATGTGCTCTCCATCCATTGATCTACGCTACTTCTGTCCTCAGAAGTATGCACCCACTTATATTCATCCCGCTACATTTACTCTGTGCTACTTCTGTTCCTGGAAGTACCACCCACATATATATACACCTCATTCAACCATGCTGTCTCTATCCTGGAAACACGTACTCATGCTGCTCCTACCTTGGAGTACGCATCCATCCATCCACATACATATTCCCCATCCAGATCCACCTAAAAAGTGTTCTAACTCCTACACTAGGAGTGAACACCCAAAAATATTCATTGCCATCATATCTCTTTTCATTTGTGCAATAATGCTCCAGTTATTCCTGTTCATACTCCCTATTGCTATAGTTGTATCAAGAGGATTGGTTGCTCTAAGAAAAGAGGGAAAGAAAAGAAAGAAAGAAAAGAAAGAAAGAAAAGAAAGAGGACAAAAGTCCCAAGTGATATAGCAGCCAAGTCCTCCTCTTCAAAGAATTTCAAATAGGGAGGTATGTTATCCCCAAGGAGCAAGTGTAGAATTAGATCTTCACCATCATTAATCACCCCTCATAATCATCTCCTCATTTTCACCATCATTTCTATCACCATCATTCGTTCCTCTCATTCACATGCATAATGACTTGATTGTATGACTAGTTCCTCTGGATCCATGGTTTAACTGCGCAATATATGCAAGTAGTTTGAGTTATCTCCCTACCTATGAGCTCCACAAAAGCCTTTTAGATATAGGGTGAGGGAGAGAAGGCAACCTCACTGTGCCTTAGTTCCACAAATACGATATATTCTAAGAGAAGAGAGAAGGCATACCTTACACTTGCCTTAGAGAGGATCCAGAAATACCACAAATAATAGACTTGAAAGGGTCATACAAGGAATCTCTGAGTTTTTTTGAAAATCTTGCAAAAACTCTGGAATAACAGTTGATCAAAGAGTGAGAAACATAGCGCTCGACTTGACCATTCTGTCTTTGAACAGCTCAAGACCCATGTGATGGCTACAAGTCCCATGGTGAAAGGTAATATGAGTAAGTTTTGAGTTAGAATAGTTCACTCTAAAACTGGAGGAGAGTTCTTGTTTGAACGCATGTGAACTTATGAGGTGTGAAAGCATTGTAGCAACTCCTGATCCATCGCTAAGTCTATCTTTGCTTAGGGACGAGCAAAAGGTAAGCTTGGGGGAGTTTTCTGACGGCATATAAGTATCGTTTTTAACCGTCAACATAACATGAGAAAGGATTAAAACATAAATACCATCTAGTTATAGGGGTTACACTAACAAAATTCCACAAGTTTTGGTGATTGTCTATTTTTGTAGAGGGTTATCAGAAAAGAACCAAAAGAGGTCCACATGTTGGATTTACAGAGAGAGAAAACCATGTCTAGTAACTCAAGAATACTCTAGAGACTCGAGGAGGCAACCCTGTGAAGCTAGGCCCACCTGGCAGCCAGGTAGGGGTGGGCACTCAAGCCACGTGGGCGGCCGTCCAGCCACGTCCACCAATCAGGAGCAACCTCGCAGATCCTACCTCCACCGACCTTGAGGATCAATATGAACCGTTCATTTAGGTCGGTTTGATCCAAGGGTTATGGTGCATCCTAGGGGCTATAAATTAAGGGCCCCTGGCCCTTGGAGAAACCTAATTCATTCAAGAATTCATTTGGAGAATTCATCCTCATCTCCAGAGAAGCCCTAGAGCCACCATCTCAATTAGAGCTCCATAGTTTAGTAGCAAAGCTACATAGGAATAGATCTAGAGGGAGTCAAGCCTAGATTGGAGTCCGGGTCCGTCAGAGTTCTTGGTAATTTCTTCTACTTTATTTGCAATATTCAATATTTTTCTTGCTACTATGAATAGTACTTTATTCTATTCTAATATATCAGATATGACTTTGCTCTATTTGCTTATGTTCTCAATTATATTGTTCTTAGTTTACTTTGATTATAGGCTTAGCATTGTTGGACTAGAATTATATTTATGCATAGGATCATATAGCGCTTGCTCATTAGATCGATGGATGAGTGATAAATATTGTGTAGACGTGGTGCCTAAACTGTATTTATCGTCGATTGCACCCTATATTCCGGATCGCGAGGTAGATCACGGGAGTGACAGTCCTGTTGAGTCCTTGTAGCCCTCCTCCCGAGTATAGGGCTAGTAGAACACCACTATTACAGGGAAGTGATTGCTCTGTTGATGATCTTTCTTGGTAATATCCCTATGCATATATGTAACCCTTTCCCGTCATGATTGTTAGGTGTAATTGCACTAATCATTGTATGCTTTGACTTTATAGTTAGAATAACTTAGGATTTTTTCTTATAGATCGTCCTAGTCCATGCTAGTGTTATGGACTTAGAGTACTCTATTGAGATGATTATCATTATTTTTATGTGGCTATGTGCTTTCATTTATCCTTTGTCATTTGTTATTCATTTCTTTATTATTATATTCTGTGACACTTACCCTGTATGAGAAGACAGATAAAGACACGGTTAAGCTCTCCATTATCACATGCAATGCTCATTGCTCATTATCCATAAGCATTCCCTTCAGAGTGGTAAAATATATATAATGATACCTGGATTACTCCCGATTAAAATGCTACATCGGTATTATCTATGCGCTTGCATATTCCTTATTCAGTTCTAGAAAGCATATGCATTTAATACCAGCACCTCTGGCACCATGCTGGGGATGACAACCTAGCTTAAGTGGTGTTAGAGGTGTCAACACCAAGGAGATTAGATTGCTTGAATGCAGAAATGCTATAATGAACACACAACAGGATAACCATCAAAACATTAGAAGATGCCACACAAACTGAATTAAAACAAAAGAGTCAGAAGCTGCCCAAACTGAACTAATCTAAACAGTTGAAGAAAATGTTGGAAAGTACAAAGCTATACATATGCATCCAAATATATAGAAAAGGGGTCGTCTCACCTATCAAGAAGAGAAGTCACACAAATGGAATTAAACCAAAGGAGTCAGAGGCTGTGCAAACTGAATTAATCTAAATAGTTGAAGGACCTATTGAAAATTACAAAGCTATGTATATTTATGGAACAAAATAGAAAACAGGGTCGTCTCACCTATCAAGAGGCGGAGTCACACGATGATCAGGTCCGAGAGACTCAATCAGCTTGAGAAGCAATTCCTCATCCGCCTTTAGGCTACCAGCATCATGGTTGCCAGACTGCACAAACCTTTGAATGTTCAAGGCCAGCAGGTCTTTCAAGCCCTTTCTTATCATTTGCTCTGCCACGTATGGCACTGGAGTTTGGTCTTCTACTACTTGACCAACACTGAGAAGGGCATAGTTATATAGCATCGTGAGCACAGACGGTCCCTCGGGGCCATCACACACCATGCGTTTGCATTGCTCGCCACACAAGATCGAGAGTGTCGGGGTCGAGCGCCTAAGCAGAGTTGGAGCACCGCAGGCGTGCAGTGCTAGGTCACCGTCACACTGCTGGTGTCTGGCTAGTTTTCATTCATGGGCCCTAGCATGCGAGGATTCCTTATTATCAGGCCCAAATTATTGTTAGCTTTCTTGTTCTGAGATAAAGAGCCTGTTGTGTGTGTGTGTTTTTTTAGAACTCTAAAAAAGAGCTTGTTGTGTTTTATTAGGCCCCAGTTTGTCTCGTGAGTTGGGCTGGTTGTGCCAACAGCCGGACTGATGTCATTTTTTTCCTGCTCGCGGGTGCCAGTACACGACCTTACATCACCTTCAATAGCGGACTAATGGTTTTTTTGTTTTTCATTTTTCTGCTTAATTTATTATTATTTTAATTATGTTTCATGTATTACTTTTTATATTTTCATTTTTTTATTATTTTTCTTTTTTGTTTCTTTTTATTTCTTTTCTTTTGTTTCTTTTTCTAATTATATTTTAATCAATGTTCTATTATTTATTTAGTGATATTCTATCATTATTATCGATGTTCTAACATGCATTTTAGCGATGTTGTATCATGTATTTAGTGATATTGTATCGTTTATTTAGCAATTGTTCTATTATGCATATTTTTAGCGATGTTTTATCATGTTTTTAGTGATGTCCTTGACCCTAATGACTTGATATATTTAAAACATTGTTCTAAATTCTACGCCATTATATTACTTCAGCTATTGTTTGTTTGACGTACCATGCGAACTTATGCTAGGAAATAGACCCAGACCTTCAAGGAGCCGTTCATGCTCAATCAACATTGGGAGCCGATTACACTCTGTATTGTGATTGTTGCCTATTTCCATTGCTGGACCAAATAAAATCACAACAATAATGATACTCTCGGGGTGTCAGTCGTTACGGATGTGACTGACTTGCATGCTCCCGCGCCTTGCACTATGCTCCACCACACCTCGTGCCACGTGCCTCCTACCACAGCCAAGGAGATTAGATTGCTCGAATGCAGAAATGCTACAATGAACACACAACAGGATAACCATCAAAATATTTGAAGAGGCCACACAAGCTGAATTAAAACAAAAGAGTCAGAGGCTGCCCAAACTGGATTAATCTAAATAGTTGAAGCAAATGCTAAAAAGTACAAAGCTATATATATGGATCCAAATATATAGAAAACAGGGTCGTCTCACCTATCAAGAAGAGGAGTCACACAAATTGAATTAAACCAAAGGAGTTAGAGGCTGTGCAAACTGAATTAATCTATACAGTTGAAGGACCTGTTGAAAATTATAAAGCTTTGTATATTTCTAGAAAAAAATAGTAATCAGGGTCGTCTCACCTGTCAAGAAGCGGAGTCACACGATGATCAGGTTAGAGAGACTCAATCAACTTGAGAAGCAATTCCTCATCCACCTTTAAGTCACCAGCATCATGGTTGCATGACTGCACAAACCTTTGAACATTCAAGGCAAGCACGTCTTTCAAGCCCTTTCTTATTGTTTGCTCTGCCATGTATGGTGCTGGAGTCTGGTCTTCTACTACTTGACCAACACTGAGAAGGGCATAGTTATATAGCACCGTGAGCACAGACGGTCCCTCAGGACCATTGCACACCATGTGTTTGCGTTGCTCACCGTTCAAGAACTCTACTTGCTTGTATTGTGCCATGGAGACTAACATAAGGGAAATCCGGCCAGTGCCCAGTAATTTTGTGGCTGCGTAGCCATCTCCCCTGGAGCGGCGGCAGGGCAGGCAGATGACTTCGAGAGTGTCAGTGTCGAGCGCCTAGGCAGAGTTGTAGCACCGCAGGCATGCAGTGCTAGGTCACCATCACGCCGCTGGTGTCTAGCTTGTTTTCATTTGTGGGCCCCATCGTGCAAGGATTCCTTCTTATTAGGCCCAAATTCTCGTTAGCTTTCCTAGGCTGAGATAAAGAGCCTGTTGTATATGTTTTCTTTTTTTATAACTCAAAAAAAGGCCTGTTGTGTCTCATTAGGCCCCAGGTTGTCTAAGTTGGCCGGGTTGTGCCAACAGCCGGACTGGTGTCATTTTTTTCTTGCTCACGGGTGTCGGTACATGGCCCTACATCAACTTCAACAGCAAACTAATTTTTTTCTGTTTTTTATTTTTGTGCTTAATTTATTATTATTTTTAATTATTTTTCATGTATTATTTTTGTTATATTTTAATTTTTTATTATTTTTCTTTTTTGTTTCTTTTTATTTCTTTTTTGTTTTTTAGCAATGTTCTATTATTTATTTAATGATATTCTATCATTATTTAGCGATGTTCTAACATGCATTTTAGCGATGTTGTATCATGTATTTAGTGATATTGTATCATATATTTAGCCATTGTTCTATTATGCATATTTTTAGCGATGTTTTATCATGTTTTTAGTGATGTCCTTGACCCTAATGACATGATATATTTAAAATATTGTTCTAAAATCTACGCCATTAGATTACTTCAGCTATTGTTTGTTTGACGTACCATGCAAACTTATGCCGAGAAATAGACCCAGACCTTTAGGGAGCCGTTCATGCTCAATCAACGTTGGGAGCCGATTACACTCTATATTGTGATTGTTGCCTATTTCCATCGCTAGACCAAATAAAATCACAACAATAATGATACTCTCAGGGTGTCAGTCGTTTCGGATGTGACCGACTTGCATGCTCCCGCACCTTGCACTGTGCTCCACCACACCTCGTGCCATGTGCCTCCTACCACAGCCAAGGAGATTAGATTGCTCGAATGCAGAAATGATACAATGAATACACAACAGGATATCCATCAAAATATTTGTAGAGGCCACACAAACTGAATTAAAATAAAAGAGTCAGAGGCTGCCCAAACTGAATTAATCTAAAGAGTTGAAGCAAATGTTGAAAAGTACAAAGCTATATTTATGGATCCAAATTTATAGAAAACAGGGTCATCTCACCCGTCAAGAAGAGGAGTCGCACAAATTGAATTAGACCAATGGAGTCAGAGGCTGTGCAAACTGAATTAATCTAAACAGTTGAAGGACTTATTGAAAATTACAAAGTCTATATTTGTGGAACAAAATAGCAACAGGGTTGTCTCACCTATTAAGAAGGGGAACACACGATGATCAGATCCAAGAGACTCAATTAGCTTAAGAAGCAATTACTCATCTTCCTTCAAGTCATCAGCATCATGGTTGCCAGATTGCACAAACCTTTGGACGTTCAAGGCCAGTAGGTCTTTCAAGCCCTTTGTAATTGTTTGCTCTGCCACGTATGGCCCTAGAGTCTGGACTTCTACTACTTGATCAATGCTGAGAAGGGCATAGTTATATAGCGCTGTGAGGACATTCGATCACTCGGGACCATCGCACACCATGCGTTTGCGTTGCTCACCGCACAAGAACTCCACTTGCTTGTATTGTTCCGTGGACACTAACGTATGCGAAACTTGTCCAGTGCCCAGTGATTTTGTGGTTATGGAGTCGTCTCCCCAGGAGCGTTGGCAGGGCAGGCAGATGAGATCGAGAGCGTCGGGGTTGGGCGCCTGGGTAGAGTTTGAGCACCGCAGGCGTGCATCTAGGTCACCGTCACGCCGCTGGTGTCTGGCTACTTGTCATTCATGGGCCCCAGTGTGTGAGGATTCCTTATTATTATGCCCAAATTCTCATTAGCTTTCCTAGGCTGAGATAAAGAGCCTGTTGTGTGTGTTTTCTTTTTTTTAGAACTCTAAAAAAGGGCCTGTTGTGTTTTATTAGGCCCCAGTTTGTCTGGTGAGTTGTGCTGGTGGTGCCAACAGCCGGACTGATGTCACTTTTTTCTTGCTCACGGGTGCCGGTACACGGCCCTACATCACATTCAACAGCGGATCGATGGTTCTTTTGTTTTTCATTTTTGTGCTTAATTTATTATTATTTTTAATTATGTTTCATGTATTATTTTTTTATATTTTTATTTTTTATTATTTTTTCTTTTTTGTTTCTTTTTATTTCTTTTCTTTTGTTTCTTTTTTCTAATTATGTTTTTATCAATGTTCTATTATTTATTTAGTGATATTCTATCATTATTTAGCGATGTTCTAACATGCATTTTAGCAATGTTGTATCATGTATTTAGCAATATTGTATCGTTTATTTAGCGATTGTTCTATTATGCATATTTTTAACGATGTTTTGTCATGTTTTTAGTGATGTACTTGACCCTAATGATATGATATATTTAAAACATTGTTCTAAAATCTACGCCATTAGATTACTTCTGCTATTGTTTGTTTGACATACCATACGAACTTATGCCATGAAATAGACCCAGACCTTCAAGGAGCCGTTCATGCTCAATCAATGTTGGGAGCCGATTACACTCTCGGGGTGTCAGTCATTTCGAATGTGATCGACTTGCATGCTCCCATGCCTTGCACTGTGCTCCACCACACCTCATGCCACGTGCCTCCTACCACAGCCAAGGAGATTAGATTGCTCGAATGCAGAAATGCTACAATGAACACACACCAGGATATCCATCAAAACATTTGAAGGGGTCACACAAACTGAATTGAATTAAAACAAAAGAGTCAGAGGGTGCCCCAACTAAATTAATCTAAACAGTTGAAGCGAATGCTGAAAAGTACAAAGCTATATATATGGATCCAAATATATAGAAAATAGGGTCGTCTCACCTGTCAAGAAGAGGAGTCACACAAATTGAATTAAACCAAAGGAGTCAGAGGTTGTGCAAACTTAATTAATCTAAACAGTTGAAGGACCTATTGAAAATTACAAAGCTATGTATATTTATGGAACAAAATAGCAAACAGGGTCGTCTCACCTATCAAGAAGCGAAGTCACACGATGATCAGGTCCGAGAGACTCAATCAGCTTTAGAAGCAATTCCTGAACCACCTTTAGGTCACCAGCATCATGGTTGCCAGACTGCACAAACCTTTGAATGTTCAAGCCCAGCAGGTCTTTGAAGCCCTTTCTTATTGTTTGCTCTGCCACGTATGGCGCTGGAGTCTTGTCTTCTATTACTTGACCAACACTGAGATGGGCATAGTTATATAGCGCCGTGAGCACAGACGGTGTCGGTTTCTCGACCCTAGGGACCTAGCACCAACGAGTGATTATGTACTGCGTGCTCCCTGATCCGGATGGTGATGCAAGAGGATCACAAGGATTTATCTTGGTTTGGGCAAAGAGAAGGCCCTACGTCCAGTGGGAGGGGGGAAGTACTTGTATTATCTTGCATCGAAGTGCTTGTACAGGGCATCGAGTGAGTATGAGAAGGAATAGAGAACAAGGCCTAAGTCTAGACACGCTAGTCCTATGCCTTGCTGCATGCGAGTAAAGTCCGAATGCCCTGAACTAGCCCCTGGTGTCTCCTTTTATAGGCCAAGGAGAGGCTTAGGTGTACAGAAAACCCTAACCGAGCCACCCTTGGTAGGGCTGTTGTAGGCCATGATGTTGTGGGGTGATGCCCGATCATGTCGTTGACACTGTAGAGGTGTGCGTCGATGTGAAGTCGAGCATTGTAGCGACGGGCTTCATGACGAGATTCGCCCTCCTGAGTGGTCATGGTGATGTTGGTGATTGACTGGTCACAATGGTGATGCTGGCACGCCTCAGTGATGCGGTGAAAGACGTGAGCTCTTGTGAAGGACTGCTGGCGTTTCTAAGCGTCACCACTAAAGATAGACTAAAAACCCATCCCTAGTAACAACACTAGAAACATGTGTTGGCATCCTGTTGATGGTGATTATGCCACAAATTTCCACGTCAAAACACCATCAACAGTCCTAGAAAAGAGGAAGAATAACATGACATAGACATATTTTTATCAATAAATTGATTCCACTTGTAGTCTTAGTATTTGGATGTAGGGATATTCAAAATGCCAAAAAATGACCGACGCCCTCTTGGGGAGGTCCAGAGCATGGTGACGTAGCACGATCCATGGGAAGCCTGATGAAGTCAATTTTCCACCCTCATATCACATTTGTGTTTTCAGTCAAGGGTGAGAAGCAAAGTGACATGGATTGATGGGCCCACAACATTTAATCCGAAGTAAAGCAAAGCAAGACACACACAATGACATGTGGGGACATCAAGGGAGGCCAGCTGGTGGGCCCACCCTACCAGGGAGGCATCGACCAATGCCCTCCATGTGGGCCCAAGCCACCGACTTTGCTCCACCACCTTTGTGCATTCCGCCATGCAGCTCTTTTGATCCTGGATGTTGATTTAAGGTAGTTCTAATGACGGTTTATCCAAGGGTGGAGAGATGGGGAGCACACGGATTGATGACATGGCATCCCCCTTACTCCACCTATAAATATGGGCTGCCTCCACCCTCTCAAGACATGATTCATTCAAGTGAGATACTAGTTATCTAGTTGTCTAGTTGTAGTTTTAGTCTAGTGTGGGAGTTAGAGTTGAGTCGAGTGAAGCTCGGGGTCTCTGGAGTCATCTTCCGGAGAGTCTGGTATGCTCTTGTATCTTTCTCTTTTTGTAAGACTTTTCTTTATTTAATATAGTATTGTTCTTTTACTTTTCTGAGTATTTACTTTATGCAATATTATTCTTGCAATAGTGTTATAGTGCTCTAGTTAGTCTTATAGTAGTTACACACTAGATTATGATCTTGTAAACCACTCTTGGTTGTTTACCATCGCCGCAAGGTGCTCCAGCAGGTCGTATATTCGTTAGAGTAGTGAGAGTTAGTGTAAGCGAGGTGCTTAGTCTAAGTTTCACCTTTGGTTGTCGCTGGTCCGCACAGACGGTTCATGGGCGCACTTTCGAGAGGTGACAGGTCTTGGGCGGCATTAAGGTTTTCCAGCATGTTCGGGATAGTTCTTAAATGGCAAGGTGTTTACTAAGAGAAAGTCGCTTTAGTAGGGGGTTCTATCTTCTACTTTCTCGTCTATCCCTAGCAACCACTTAGTGAGGTAGCAATCCTAGTTTGTTTCGACTATTTGACTAGATTAGAGTATGGAAGTAGAATTAGAAACACAGGAGTCCTAGACTCACTCGTTGTCCTCCCACCTAGCTAGACCACTAGTTATCTTTTAATTATCTCATAGTTACTTTTGAATCATCACCTTCCTTTTACCTTTTGTTTTACCCCCTCTACACTAGTTGTCACTAAATTGAGATAGAAGTCCATTAATATTTCTAGCTGCTTTCCCTTGGGATAAATATAAATTACGATACCTTGGAATACTCCTGAGTGAATTGCTACAGCGGTACATTCTGTGCGCTTGCAGAATCATCCAATAGTTATTAGAATTACCCCCCAGGCATCTCTGGTGTCGTCACCTACCTTTGGTGGTGACGCTAAGATTTGCCAACAAGCATTTCTGGCGCCGTTGCTAAGAAAAGCATAGCCTAGAAATTTTAATACGAACGAATCCAGAAAATCTATCATCAATTTAGAACAGCTTAGCTATAGGGGGGTTTACCTTTACCTTTGTTTCTCTGTTTTGTGGAACAGGGTAGTGCATTAGTGAATTTCAATTCAAGGCAACTACATCAGAAGATCCTGAGACATCCCGAAGGATTCCTAAACACCGTCTAGTATCCCGTCAAAGATCTAGCTCACATTTGGATTCACTCAAGGAAGGAGGCTCAGCACCAACGCTCAATCAGTCAATGGCCGCACCATCAAGCTCCGACTTCTCAGCTCCCTCAGTCGCCCATGTTACCACTGCACCAAGAGTGGAGGTGACAGAAGTCAATTTTGAGATCAAGCCATCACTTATCACTATGATGCAAGCCAGTTCGTTTAGTGGGAAACCACATGAGAATGCAAATGCACATCTCCAACATTTTCTGGAGGTGTGTAGCATAATTGCCATCAGAGGGGTCATAGCAGACGCCATCCGTCTTTGCTTGTTCCCATTCTCTTTGATTGGGAAAGTGAAGCAATGCTTTCACGCTCAGCCCGATGATGTCAATACCTGGAGTAAGTGTGCCAATGCATTCTTCACGAAATTCTTCACAATGGGCTAGACATCTGCTCTGAGGGCCAGGATTTCAAGCTTCCAACAACAGGCAGATGGACTATTCCCGAAGCATGGGAACATCTCCAGGAGTACATTCGAGAGTGTCCGCATCATGGAATTAAGGAATGGCTCCTGATTCAAGGTTTTTACCATGGGTTAACTCCAGTGGCCCATAGTCACCTTGATGCCGATGCAAGAGGAGCATTCACATCACTCAATGACAAATCAAGGATGGAGTGCTGAACGTCCTCAACCCAAGAAGAGAGGCATGAAGAACATTCATGAGGTAGATGCCATCTCTCAAAAGATGGAGCTCTTGAAAAAAATTGGATGAACGAGCCAAATTCAAGAAAGATCAAGAGGCCATCCAACAATACGCCTCTACACGGGCAATTGAAGCAAATCAATGGTGCAAGGTGCAAGATGCAAGCCATGAAGTTGTGTACGCCATCAACAACAGGAAACCTCAAGGAGGAACAACTTCGCACTTCAAGGGCCAAGGTAATACTAGCAAACCCAATTCGCCTTCGCTTAAAGATCTTGTCATAAATCAAGCTAAAATTAATGAAGATATAAATAAAAGATTGTTAGCCAATGACAAGACTCTTGAATCTTTAACTGTTAAGATGGATGCCCTTTCTTCTTCTGTTAAAAATCAACTAAACTTTAATAAAGTATTAGAGTTGCAAATAGCACAAATTGCCCCTTCTGTTTCATCTTTTGCAAATTCTTGCAATACTTTAAATGCGGTGACCACAAGAGGGGGTAAGACCACTCGTGATCCACCATATCCTAACATGACAAAGAAGAGTGCAAGAAAGGACAAGAAAGATGAGGAATAAAAAGAAGAATAAGAAGAGGAACCTCCATCCAAGGAAGGCAACACCAAGATCCATGGAAAAACAGCTCCACATGAGTTCTACGACACCAACATATTGATGCCATTTCCAAGAACAAGGAAGAAAACAACCAATGAACAATTCAGAAAATTCATTGAAGTAATTCATCAATTATATGTCAATATTCCACTACTTGATGCAATGCAGGTTCCAACCTATGCCAAGTACCTGAGAGACGTCCTCAACCACAAATGCCTGCGTCCCACAATAGAGGTAATTAAACTAACTGAAGAATGCAGCGTGGCTATTCTAAATCAGTTGCCAGAAAAGAAGAAGGATCCTGGGTGTCCTACCATCGATTGTTTTATTGGGACACAACACTTTGAGCATGCACTGTGCGACTTGGGAGCAAGCGTCAGTGTCATGCCAAAGGTAGTTTTTGATCAACTAAACCATGCTATTTTGTCCCCTACATCAATATATTTGTAGCTAGCGGATCAGTCAATTCGCCATCCAGCGGGGGTAGCTGAAAACATCCCCGTTAAGATACGGGAATTCTTCGTCCCCATGGATTTCATGGTGCTAGATATGGAAGTAGACAAGAAGATTCCACTCATCCTTAGGAGACCATTTCTCAGCACCGCAAATGCACATATTGATGTTGGAGCCAAAGAAATTCAATTCACCATCAATGGGACCCAAGAGAAATTCCACTTCAAACCCAAGGTAGCATAGTGCTCGATGATCATGGCAAAGGAATTGGCAACTATGACTCTCATAACAAAAACCAAGAGGAAGCTCAATCCAAGGCCACGACCAATACGCAAGCAAATATGGAAGAGGAAAATGATCCTACCGGTGACACTTCCAAGGAAAACTCCTACAATAGTCAAAGTTGAAGCACCTGCTACAGGAACTTAAAGGGGTTGCTCTTCCATCAAGGTAAGTACACTAACTTTTAATTAAGTATTTACTTTATAGTATTTATTTTCCTCCAATTAATTGCTTTATTTTTAGTATTTTAGTTCCAACCCTTTTTCTGTCGACTTTTGTTAAGTGTAAAACTAATATAATTAATAAATAATCATCCTGAATAAATTAGGCGCCAGGTGGGCCCCATAGGGGCGTCGGCCGATGCCCCCATGGTGGCATTCACCTGCCATCCTTTGCCCTTTGCCATGTTTAGCATTCCCATGCAATGTTCCCCACGACAAAAGCTTCCACTACATGCAATAGTACATGTCTCCACTTTAGCATCTTTGCACACCATGCATGACAACTTTTTAGCCATCCAAGAAAATTTGAATGTTGTCCCCTAGATGCTTGGCATGTCATCTTTACTTTGAGCACCATGAAGAGAATGGGAGGGCATCGGCCGACGCCCTTGGTTGGCCCCATCTCCTCTCATGTGTTGGCATTTGCTGGTACATTGTGTGAGAGGTTGTTGCATGATTTAAATTTTGAGGAAATCGACATGCACTTAAGAATCTTGAATCTTTCACATCTTGCATAAATAAAATATAGTGAGGAGTGTGCATGACAACCATGAGTGGTACCTAGGAACTTGAGCAAGCATCCACCATGCTTTAGTGATATCTTGCTCCCTCCTTTCATTTTTTATTCCACTCATCACACACTCCAAGAAAGGATTCCATGGGAAAACATACAAAGGAGAGAGAATTAGTGCTCCATCATGCATGCATGAGACCACCTTGACTCAAAACTTTGGCATGTAGCAAATTGGAGGCATGAGGGTGTCGGCTGACGCCCCCTTCATGCACCCTCACCACATTTTCTTCTCTCCCCTCATTCCCATTATGCATGAGCAAGGTGCCATCCACTTTAGTCAATTCTTGCCTCCTCTTTTGTTCCCTTCCTCTCTCTTTCATGCATTCCAATGCATTGATTCCATGAAACATCTCCAAAAGAAGGGAAAGTGACCAAAGTAGTGGAGCATCAAGTGTTGTCAGTTGCATGCATGACAAATTTCAAAATTTGGAGGAGGCAAGGGCATCGGCTAATGCCCTATTGGTGGGCCCAACACCTGCCTTTGCTCTCTCTCTTCACCCACTCACACTTGTGATAAGAATTTCAAAATTTGGAGGAGGAATAGGCATCGGCCGATGCCTATTTAAGGCACCCAAGGCTTGCCCTTCCTCTCCATCCCCACTCACTCACTCAGGAATTCCTTGCTCACTTCATACACTCTAGAAAAA
>CM041636.1:33338549-33446577 GCA_023333625.1 Bothriochloa decipiens | reverse complement strand
TGGGGCCACCCATTAATCCCTAACCTTCATGGAATTGGGAGACGTGCAAGTGTTTCAAGTCCATGCACGCGTGGGAAGGCACGAGCTGCATAGCAAAATGATGATGAGGACAGTGATGACAGTGACTATGCAGGCACTTCAAATGCAATGCATACCTCCCGGGCAGGAAGAGGACGCAGGTCTAAGAGCATGACTTTACCATGTTTCTCTTTCTTTTTTGCATGAAACAGGAACCCGTAGCGAGCAGCAGGATGTCAACCTAATCAACACACAGTTTACTCAACTACGCATGGGCCATGAAGCCATCCATAATGTCACAGTGCAGACATAGCAGCAGCTCTAGAGCTACTGGGAGGAAAATGATAGGAACTGGGTGAACCTTTATCAATATCACAACATGCCATTCCTCCAAACATTCCTCAGCATCCGCAGCAACAGCCACATCCTTACCCACCTCCGCAGTATCCTCCACAAGCTCCTCCACAATATCCACCATACTATCCTCCACCATATCCATATCCACCTCAGTGAGACGCCATGGGAAAGGACAAGCTTGGGGGAGAGATCTTCCCCACTAAGGTAAGTATTCCTACTTTTTATTTATGCAATTTTAATTATTGTTGAAAAAATTGAAAAGTTTAAAAATTCCAAAAATATTTCCCATGTTTTATTTAGCTCTAAGGATATTTGTGTCATGCATGTTTTCTTCTCTTGGAAATGATGAATAGTTGCTCTATTAATGTTTCTCTAGTACCTATTATACAACTTAATATTTCTTTTAGTATGAATCACTTGGCTCACACAAATCACCATGAACCTGAACACTTTTGTGGGATGCAAATGCTAGACCCAAGTCTAAGTTGTTGTGAGATATGAGATAGTGAAACAAGAGCTTCTATAATATTGTTCTAAGCATGCATGACTACTGAAGTTTTATTCTGAAAAATGATAAAAACCTTAATTTTTCCTCAATGGTCAGAAATTCCTACCATAGCCATATATGCTTACATGAAAGAAAACCTTCCACATAGGCTATTTATCTTGTGTTGAGTTTTGTCAAGTCTTGTTGACTTTTGTTGAGAGATTTTTCATATCCCTAAGATCAAGATCACATGCATGCCACATATATTTTGCTACTTCTAAACTGGAAGTACGCACAAACATGCTATCCATTTACCACCAAAATAAATTGCTCCATGTTCTACATTTTTAGTCTCTCTCTCTCTTCATCATGTTGTATTAGGTGAGACACTATAAAGGGCTAGGAAAAATAAATATGTATAGAAAAGGACACATGAAAATCCTCAGTCAAAAAAATGCTAGTCCTGTCTCAATAGAAATAAAAGAGAGAGAGAACTTAGCAAATAAAGGAGCATTTTTAGTCCACCATATATCCACACACTTGCACATCTTGATCTAGGGTATGACACTTCTCTTTGAAGGTCTGAGCTTTGACTTTATGATATATGCAAGGTAAGTATGCCGTCCTTTTCATTCCTACCTTGAACTGTTAGGAATATGCCCTAGAGCTAATCATGTAGATGATGATATTCCGATTGTATCCATGATTAATAAAGTGTTCATTGAATATCCATTATAGACAACTTGTATTGATTGGCGATTATGTGAATTGTTTGTGGAACTCAATTACTTGAATGGTTATTCTAAAGTTGTCCCTGGTCAGCGTTCTTGTGAGAACACACTTGAATATTAGACCAGCACATGTATTAGTTGATGGCTATGTTTCACAAGTCATGGAGATGGAGATGTCAAACTAATAATGTGGGCATAAGTGAGACATGTAGGCTAGACTGACCCGACATGAGAAAGTCTCTATTCACGTCATGTACGTTATGTCCTTAGACCTAAAATTGTGGTATGTACTCAAGATGTGAAATGGCCTACTTAGGGACTATCAAACGCTGCTCCGTAACTGGGTAGTTATAAAGGTGGTCTTCGGGTGGTCGGGAAGCATACTATGAGACATAGACAATCAAGATGGAATTTGCCCTTCTCTACGCGAGAGAGATATCACTGGATCACTCAAGTGACTGGATCAACAAATGCATGGTCCTGCTTGGGTTAAGTGTTAACCCACGAGTTGAACCATATATCGAGTGGCAAAGGGAATAAATTGTATGTGTTCGTAGTGGTTCATCTGATATGATCTTTGCGTATGCATAGGAGTTTTCACGCCTTGCTAGAGGCCGCTATCAACTATTGGGTGAGCAGGAGTACTCGGCCCATGTCAATGTGTGCGTGAACCCATAGGGTCACACGCCTTAGGTGCTGGAAGCCTAATTCGGGTTGGACCCGAATTAGACAAGGCTTAGGGTTACTAATGGGCCTCCAACTCATGAGCTCATTGGGGATGCCTATATAAGCAAGGGGTAGAGGCGTGGTTAGGGTTTTACATGCCTTTGACAGCTGCTGTCACCCTCCCCACGCTTGCACCTTCTGCTCCTCGTGGACCTAGCAGTCCGGAGGCGCATCGCTTCTTCCCTGCACATGTGGGATTCCTCGGAGGTGCTGCATCTGGAGCACTGGGACGAACCACGCGAGGGGATTGATGTGATAGATGACCACACAACTACACTGCCTACTACGACGCGTACGACTACATCGAGTCATCTTCCACTGCACCTGCACGTCTAGTGGTAATCCCGTTACCTGTAACTAGCAGTAGATCCTGGTTTATGAGGTTGAAAAGTTTTTTTTCTGCCTATTGTAGCACCCTCATATCCCTTCAGTGGTATTGGAGCCGTTACTACCTCGTTATAGGTTCGGTTTTGTGCATATGGTGATATGCGTGGTTGTAGATGAATCTCTAACCTTGGTTCGTCATCTTGCCGTGTTGGTCTGGAAACGATCTACTCGTATCGGTCGGAATTCTGCCATCCGAGTTAAGTGATTCATGTAAATCTAGTCATGGAGAGTTAGAGATCAATTAGATTGATCGAATTGATCCCTAGGTCAAGTGCCAAGCGCATATGATACGCGGCGGTGGTAGATGGAATCTACTGCCGGGCGACGGTTTGCCGAGAAAAGTGTTGTTCGGTAAAACAGCCGTAACTTTTGAACCATAACTCGGATTGAGATGAACTCTAAACGAAAATCATAGAGAACGAAATTTTACACTTGATTCTCTATAGCTTCACTGCATTCGGTGAAATTAGAATTGCGAAATAAGGCTTAGAAAATAGAGTTTTCTGCATTGCAAGATTAGACTTCGGATTCAGATAACTCTGTTTTGCAGGTATTGATGATTGGTATAGCCCTTATGTGTATGTGATGCATGTATGTATTTAATTCATGGCTTGCAAGTCATGAGGACAATATAGGCAGGAGCCACATACATATTGCCAAAATTAATATAATGGCCTGTGTGCCAATCTATGATGATCTATCCGTGACTATGTAATTTCATTTTACTTGCACTAGTAGTAGCTAGTCTTGGCGGAATCATCACTGAAGGATGGCATACCCGAATCATGGAGATGGAGATCACCATGATGCACAGATTGATGGAGATGGAGATCTCTAAAGGAATAATGGGCTGTACCAAGTCATGTCTGTCTGTGTTGTGCCATTCTTACTATGTTCTACTTTCACATGCTATTATGTTTTTGTATACATGAGTGCGATAGTGAAGTAAAATGATCCCTCAACAATGTTTAAGTTAAATGGTTCCCCAAACCTTGCACTGTCATAAGTCTTGTACAATCGGTGGCGGGTCTATAAAATTAAGGTGCCACTGGTTTTCCTCGACTAGGCAGGTTCGTATCGGATACTTACTGCAAAAGGTTTGGTTACTTAAATAAAGTCATCCTAACGGTTAAAGACCTTGGAGCATGGATAGGTTGAGCATAGCATAGAGATGCTACCCAACAACGAGAGTCATATGTGATATGATTAGCAAAGTGTTGCTTACCGATCTACCATGTCTTCTAGCGGTGATGCTAAAGCTCACTAGTTGACTTGTTAGTTGTGGGTCTTGAATCACTAAGTATCAATTGAGGGATATTGATTTTAGTGGGAGTAGATTTTATTTTGATATAATTTACTCTTTCATGGATACATTGTCTTAGTATTTTGCGTTACTTTTGTTGTAGATGGCCGCTCACAATCAACCATTTTCTTTGCGTATAATTCTTGAGAAAGATAAGTTGAATGGAACAAATTACGTGAATTGGATCCGTGACCTAAGAATTGTTCTCAGGGCTGAGAAAAAGGAAGATATTCTAAACACCCCATTACCAGATGATCCTGAGGAGAGTGCTCCTGCAGCTGAGAAAAACGCTTATAAGAAAGCATGTGATGCGGATCTTGAAGTGAGTTGCCTCATGCTTGCTTGTATGGAACCTAATCTGCAGATGCAGTTTGACAATAATCATTCAGCGAACAATATGATCGTGGCGCTTGAAGATATGTTCCAAACTCAAGCACGGACTGAAAGGTTCAATGTCTCTAAGGTGCTTGCAGAAACCAAGCTAGCAGAGGGTGTAGCTGTTGGTCCACATGTAATCAAATGGTTGGTTACACTCAGAGGTTGGAGAAGCTAGGCTTCCCAATTGGCCAAGAGTTGGCAACTAATTTCATTCTTTCATCTCTTTCGCCCAGTTATGGAAACTTTATCTTGAACTACCATATGCATGGGGCGGAGAAGGGCTTGAATGAACTATGTGGCATGCTAAAAACAGCAGAGGCTGACATCAAGAAAGTAGGAGGTGGCCAAGTGTTGGCAGTTCAAAATAGGCCTAGCTTTAAGAGAAAGAAGGGCAATTGGAAGAAGAAGGGTAAGGCTAAAGATGAGATCTCTAAGCCAAACCAATCGTCTTCCAAGGATGAACCACCTGCAAAGAATGATGAATGCTTTCATTGTAAGAGGAAAGGTCACTGGAAGAGGAACTGCAAGGTGTACTTGGCGTCCTTGAAGAAGGATGGCGGTAGTAAAGGTACTCCTGCTCTTACACTTGTTGTTCATGATACAGACATTTTCCTCGCTAACTCTTATATCAATTCTTGGGTATTTGATATAGGATCGGTTGCTCATATGTGTAATACGATGCAAGGAATGATAAGAAGTAGAAGCGTGAAGAAAGGAGAAGTTGATTTCCATGTGGGCAATAATACAAGAGTTGCTGCATTAAATGTCAGGATGATGCAACTTCCCTTGCCATCAGGATTTATTTTGGAATTGAATAATTGTTATTTTGTTCCTAAACATTGTGTCACCTTGATGTTTGATGAAGGATGGTTATTCATTTGAGAGTAAAGACAATGGTTATGTGATCTCAAAGAATGATGTGTTTGTGGCTTTTGCATCCATTGTGAATGGGTTATTTCTTTTAAATCTTGATGATGCACCTATCTGTAATGTTAGTGCTAAACGGCCTTGGCTTAATGAGTTAAGTCCTACCTATATGTGGCATTGTCGCTTGGGTCATATAAGTGAGAATCGCACGAAGGGGCTCCATGATGATGGTCTTCTAACTTCGTTTGATTTTGAATCATACGAGACATGTGAGGCTTGCATGCTAGGCAAGATGACCAAGGTGCCATTCAAAGGATTTCCTGAGAGGGCGTTTAACTTGTTGGAACTTGTACATACTGATGTATGTGGACCAATGAGCATGACAGCTAGAGGCAGATTTCAATACTTCATAACTTTTACTGATGACTTTAGTAGATATGGATATGTCTACCCAATGAAGAATAAGTCTAAAACATTTGAAAAGTTCAAAGAATTTCAAAATGAAGTAGAGAATCAACGTGGCAAGAAGATCAAGGCCCTGCGATCTGATCGTGGAGGTGAATATCTAAGTCACGAGTTTAGCAATCATCTTAAGAGTTGTGGAATTGTTCCACAGCTTACGCCACCCGGAACGCCTCAGAGAAACAGTGTGTCTAAGCGACGTAATCGGACCTTGTTGGACATGGTTCAATCTATGATGAGCCAGTCGGACCTACCTTTATCGTTTTGGGGATACGCTCTAGAAACAGCTGCTTTCACATTGAATAGGGTACCATCTAAGTCCATAGTTAAGACACCATATGAGATGTGGACTGGTAAGAGTCCCAGTTTGTGTTTTCTAAAAATTTGGGGTTGTGAAGTTTATTTCAAACCACTTATATCAGATAAACTAACACCCAAATCGGACAAGTGCTTTTTTGTGGGATATCCGAAGGAAACTTTAGGGTATTATGTCTATAACCAGTCACAGGGCAAAGTGTTTATTACTCAAAATGGTGTTTTCTTAGAGAAAGAGTTTCTCAAAAGAGAAAATAATGGACAAAAGGTGTATCTTGAAGAAGTTCAAGATGAGCCAGTAGGGACTGACTCTATGAGTGATACTAATGTAGCAGAGCAAGTTGAGACACCCGTGGCAGTGGAGACACCACCACAACCACAAAGATCAGCAAAACTTCACGCATTGAGTGGGGATTTGTTATTGTTAGATGATGACGAACCTGTGGATTATGCGGAAGCTATGATGGATCCAGATTCTGAGAAATGGCAAAGTGCCATGAAATCTGAGATAGATTCCATGGGAGACAATCAAGTTTGCAACTTGGTTGACCTGCCTGAAGGGGTTAGACCCATAGAGAGCAAATGGATCTTTAAGAGGAAGAAGGATATGGATGGAAATGTTCATGTCTATAAAGCTTAACTTATTGCAAAAGGTTTTTGGCAAGTTCAAGGAATTGACTACGACAAGACATTCTCGCCGGTAGCGATGCTTAAATCTATTCGGATCATTCTAGCAATTGCTGCATATTTCGATTATGAGATATGGTACATGGATGTTAAAACAGCCTTTCTAAATGGGTATTTAGAAGAGGACGTGTATATGATACAACCTAAAGGTTTTTTTGATCCTAATAATGTTGAAAAGATATGCAAGCTTAAGAAATCTATTTATGGGTTAAAGCAAGCATCTCGGAGTTGGAATATTCATTTTGATGAGGTAGTCAAAGGGTTTGGCTTCTGTCAGAATGAAGAAGAACCTTGTGTTTACCAGAAGGTAAGTGGGAGCGCTATTGTGTTTCTCATCTTGTATGTGGATGACATACTATTGATTGGGAATGATATTCCAATGTTGCAATCTATAAAGACTTCACTGAATAATAGTTTTTCTATGAAGGATTTAGGTGAAGCAGCATACATCTTGGGAATTAAGATCTATAGAGATAGATCGAGAAGGCTAATAGGATCAAGCCAAGACATGTACATTGACAAGGTGTTGAAACGGTACAACATGGAACAGTCCAAGAAAGGGTTCTTGCCTATGTCACATGGTATGCGCTTTAGTGACAAGCAGTGTCCTTTATCAGATGAAGAGCGCAACCGCATGAGTAAGGTTCCATATGCTTCGGCCCTTGGTTCCATCATGTATGCCATGATATGTACTCGCCTAGATGTCTCATATGCTCTAAGTGTTGCGAGCAGGTACCAAGCTAATCCAGGTGAACCTCACTGGATGCTTGTTAAGAACATCCTAAAGTACTTACGAAGGACTAAGGATGTGTTCCTAATCTATGGAGGTGAGGAGGAGCTTGTTGTAAATGGTTACACTGATGCTAGCTTCCAAACCGACGGGGATGATTCACTATCTCAATCAGGTTTTGTGTTCACAATAAATGGTGGTGCAGTTAGCTGGAAAAGTTCCAAGCAGGAGACGGTGTTTGATTCTACAGCAGAAGCTGAGTACATTGCAGCTTCTGCTGCTGCAAAGGAAGGTCTTTGGTTGAGGAGGTTCCTCATTGAGCTTGGTGTGTTTCCGAATGCGTCGGGCCCATTGAATTTACATTATGATAACAATGGGGCAATTGCACAGGCTAAGCAGCCTAGGGATCACCAGAAGAACAAACATGTACTCCAGAAGTTTCATCTCATTCGAGAGTTTGTGAAATGAGAAGAGATCAAATTATGCAAAATACATACGGATTTGGATGTAGTAAATCCTTTGACAAAGTCTCTTCCATAGCCTAAACATGAGGCGCACATGAGGTCTATGGGGATTAGACATCTAAGAGATTAACTCTAGTGCAAGTGGGAGACTATTAGGAATATGCCCTAGAGCTAATCATGTAGATGATGATATTTTAATTGTATCCATGATTAATAAAGTGTTCATTCAATATCCATTAAAGACAACTTGTATTGATTAGCAATTATGTGAATTGTTTTGTGGAACTCTTTACTTGCATGGTTATTCTAAAGTTGTCCCTGGTCGGCGTTCTTGTGAGAACACACTTGAATATTGGACCAGCACATGTGGTATGTACTCAAGATGTGAAATGGCCTACTTAGGGACTATCAAACGCTGCTCCATAACTGGGGAGTTATAAATATGGTCTTCGGGTGGTCGGGAAGCATGCTATGAGACATAGACAATCAAGATGGAATTTTCCCCTCTCTACGTGAGAGAGATATCACTGGATCACTCAAATGATTGGATCAACAAATGTATAGCCGTGCTTGAGTTAAGTGTTAACCCACGAGTTGAACCATATATCGAGTGACAAAGGGAATAACTTGTTTGTGGTCGTAGTGGTTTGTCTGATATGATCTTTGCATGCACATAGGAGTTGTCACACTTGCTAGAGGCCGCTGTCAACTATTGGGCGAGTAGGAGTACTCGGCCCATGTTAATGTGTGCGTGAACCCATACGGTCGCACACTTAAGGGGCAGGAAGCCTAATTCAGGTTGGACCTGAATTAGACAAGGCTTAGGGTTACTAATGGGCCTCCAACTCATGAGCTCATTGGGGACGCCTATATAAGCAAGGGGGATGGGCGTGGTCAAGGTTTTACACGCCTTTGACAGCCACCGTCGCCCTCCCCACACTCGCGCCTTCTGCTCCTCGCGGACCTAGCAGTCCGGAGGTGCATCGCTTCTTCCCTGTACGTGTGGGATTCCTCGGAGGTGCTGCATCTGGAGCACTAGGACGAACCGCGCGAGGGGATTGATGTGACGGACGATCATGCAACTGCACTGCCTGCTGCGATGCGTACGACTACATCGAGTCATCTTCCGCTGCACCTGCGCGTCTAGTGGTAATCCCATTACCTGTAACTAGCAGTAGATCCTAGTTTATAAGGTCAAAAAGTTTTGTTTTCTGGCTACTGTAGCACCCTCATATCCCTTCATGAACTCCAAATAAGCCTTTTTAGAAGTAGGATGAATGGCAATCTTATTATGTGCCTTGGTGAGGAATCATACACCATTTGAGCGTACCATATGAGGAACATTAAGTTTTCTTTTGAAAAATATTGCAAAAACCTCCGGTATGAAACTTGCAAGGAATAAGAAAAATAGTGCTCAAGTCTAGCTGTTGGTCTCTCAACCACCCAAGACAAAGGAAAGGCCGTAAGCCCCATGAAGGACTAAGGTAATATGGTTGAGTTTTTAAGAGCTAAATTTTTCATGCTAATTGAAATACTTTGTATATGCATGATACTCTTGAAATGTGAATATTGTAGCAACTCCTGATCTAACCAAGACTAAGTTTAATTGTTTGCTCGGGACGAGCAAAGGATAAGCTTGGGGATCTAGTTGATGGTGATTATGCCATAAATTTCCACATCAAAACACCGTCGACAGTCCTAGAACAGAGTAAGAATAACATGACATAGACATATTTTTATAAAAAATTAGTTTCACTTGTACTCCTAGTATTTGGATGCAGGGATATTCAAAATGCCAGAAAATGAGCACGTGGACCCACCATAGGGGCATCGGCTGACGCCCTCTTGGGGAGGTCCAGGGCATGGTGACATAGCATGATCCATGGGAAGCCTGATGAAGTCAATTTCCACCCTCAGATCACATTTGTGTTTTCAATCAAGGCTGAGAAGCAAAGTGACATGGATTGATGGGCCCACAACATTTAATCCAAAGCGAAGCAAAGCAAGACACACAATGACATCTGGGGACATCAAGGGAAGCCATCTGGTGGGCCCACCTTGGCAGGGAGGCATTGGCCGATGCCCTCCATGTGGTCCCAAGCCACCGACTTTGCTCCACCGCTTAGTGCATGCTGCCATGTAGCTCTTTTGATCCTGGACATTGATTTATTGCGGTTCCAATGACGGTTGTTGATGCAAAATTATGTCTGCAAACACACCGGGCTAATACCCAAAATCGATATCCGGAGCGTGCCAGTCGATTTGACCTGTTAATCGACAAGGATGATAGATTTGAATAAAATCTGAACGAGACGACAGCGATACGCCCGGACGTCAAAGCTCAGATGATACTCGATAACTGTTGAACAGATCAGACGAGACGACAGCGATACGCCCGGACGTCAAAGCCTGAATCTTGCTCGGTAAAAGCGGAACCTGCAAGGCCGCTGGAGATCAAATTGATGTAGCCCGTCGACTCTTGAAAGAACTCGTTGAAAAGGGAAAAGTACTGATGACGAAGTCGCCGAAAAGTAGATTGCTTGAAAAGTAGATAAAAATAGTAGGTTTGTTGTATTGATTATTATTCTTTACATTGTCTCTCGGTACATATTTATACCCTGGTACTATGAGTCCTAAACAGACACGACAAAGTATTACCTAAACAAGTCTTATCTCTAAGGAATAAAAAATAACGACTCGTACCAAAGTCGGACTCAAAAAATAAACTAATAAAATAGTGGCATAAATATCGCCAGTTCCCTTATCCATTACTTCATGATGAAAACTCTACTGGCATGCTCCTCATCCCTGTAGATTCCATCGGCAACCCATCAATAACGGCTCATACCTGCTTTCCATGTCCTTCAGCTCCGCTTTCCATCGGCAACCATGCCTCAATTTCTATCGGCAACAGCCCTCTGGCTTCATCGGCAATGTACGAGATCAACATGTCCTTTATCGGCACTCATCCATCGGCAACTCAGAATCAACTCTGGAGAAGAACCACTCCCTTGCCGATCAGCACAGTTTTTGGTCCATATTGACACGTGTCAAAAAACGGTGTCAACAACGGTTTATCCAAGGGTGGAGAGATGGGGAGCACACGGATTGATGACATGGCATCCCCCTAGTCCACCTATAAATATGGGCTGCCTCCACCCTCTCAAGACATGATTCATTCAAGTGAGATACTAGTTATCTAATAGTCTAGTTGTAGTTTTAGTCTAGTGTGGAAGTTACAGTTGCGTCGAGCGAAGCTTGGGGTCTCCGGAGTCATCTTCTGGAGAGTCTGGTATGTTCTTGTATTTTTCTCTTTTTGTAAGACTTTCCATTATTTAATATAGTATTCTTATTTTACTTTTTTGAGTATTCACTTTGTGCAATATTATTCTTGCAATAGTGTTGTAGTGCTCTATTTAGTCTTATAGTAGTTACACACTAGATTGTGATCCTGTAAACCACTCTTGGTTGTTTACCATCGCCGCAAGGTGCTCTAGCGGGTTGTATATTCATGATAGTAGTGAGAGTTAGTGTAAGCAAGGTGCTTAGGCTAAGTTTCACCTTTGTTTGTCGCTCGTCCGCACGGATAGTTTGTGGGCGCACTCCCGAGAGGTGATAGGTCTTGGGCGGCATTATGGTTTCCCACCACGTTCAGGATAGTTCTTAAAAGGCAAGGCGTTTACTAAGAGAATAGTCACTTTAGTAGGGGTTCTGTCTCCTACTTTCTCGTCTATCCCTAGCAACCATGCATTGAGGTAGCAATCCTTGTTTGTTTTGACTATTTGACTAGATTGGAGTATGGAAGTAGAATTAGAAACACAGAAGTCCTATACTCACTCGTTGTCCTCTCACCTAGCTAGACTACACTAGTTATCTTTTAATTATCTCATAGTTACTTTTGAATCATCACCTTCCTTTTACCTTTCATTTTACCCCCTCTACACTAGTTGTCACTAAATTGAGATAGAAGTCCATCAATATTTCTAGTTGTTTTCCCTTGGGATAAATATAAATTATGATACATTGGAATATTCCCGGATGAAGTGCTACAGTGGTACATTTTATGCGCTTGCGGAATCATCTAATAGTTATTAGAATTACCCCCCAGGCATCTCTGGTGTCGTCACCTACCTTTACAGGTGATACTAAGATTTGCCAACACATCCCTAACCACTATTACGTCAGAAGAATAACTCTCGGCCCTTAATGGTGTTGGCCGAGGTAATGCGGTCTGGTAATAATAGTTAGAAGTGCCTGATTGGCATTCCTAACCATCATTACTTACGATATGCAAAATTAAAGCACAGCACCTTGGGGTGCAACAGGAATTACAGTCCTTAGGTAATGGTACTTAGGTACGCCAATCATGATAGCTCAGTATGAATTTACAATAAATTCGCAAGCATACGGAACTATCATTGTAGCATTTTGACCCGTGAGTATTCAGGGGTGTCGTATTTATAATTTCCCGGAGGACAGGACGAATGCATCTAGCTTTGGTATAAATATGATCACTTATTAAGTGCTATAACACCCTGATTTTGAACTTTAAATAGTAAACGAATTCGACTTCATTCTCTGTATAGATGCTTTACATTCATAGGCCATTTATAAATGTTTTATGAACTACCTTAAAATGTGTAGTATGTTCGAAAACCATGCATTGTTGCATTCATGCTGCTACATAGTTTTTGGTTGACTTGTTTGAGCTTGTTGTCTAAGCTTTGCTTTATTTCCTAGTTGCTAACATGCTCTAACTTGTCCCCTCTAACTCCTAGACTAACTAAACCTACTCTAACTAGCCTAGGCCAGTCCCTAGTGGACCCTGGCCACCCCCAACCCCAGCCCCAGCCGACCATGGCTAGCACTGTCACACTCCACTTTTAAGGATAAAAATAGAATGTATAAATAGCCTTAGATGCGCCCAAGAAACAGTCGCACATATAAGATGACAAATTACAAAGAGTATCATCACCCTGTTTATTACATAACGAACCAATACTTATTACAAAGTCTTGCACATAAACAAATAAATAACTAATATATTTTTATTGTGGAAGCTACACACAGGGACACGCCAACTGGTGAACACCAAGCCTAGTACTCATCACGATAGCTCTCATTCTAACCTTCATCTGTTACCCATCCGGGATTTCCCAAATTGAAAGTAAAGCAAGCGTAAGTACACAACTGTACTCAATAAGCATAACATGGGTTAATGAGGCTCAATTAAGCTGACACTGTTTGACTGCATTTAGCTTTTACAAGTTAATCATTTTGAGGCATAGCATCAAGGTAGTGAAAATTCCCATATACTCATGATTGGAATAACATTAATAAATGTGTAGCAATAACGACATCAAAATGAATATCTTAACAATTTAAGAACCATTATCCTTAATGTAAATGTGTCAAGGCTGCCCTAACCGTAGGGCACAGACAATATATTGATTTAAACTCTGCGCAGATATGTACACTTTCATTGAGAGTCATGTTTTACAAATGAGTGGGTTAATTACTCCCAAACCACCGCAAAACATATAAAGCCACCTAAGGGTTCGTCTAACAAGTTAGGGCCACTAAGGTTTCTGTGCCCCACAAATGTAGTATCCCCCTTCTAGATGGCACACAACCGCAGCCTATACTCATATAGGCAGGGGTCCAACTACACCCAACCTGGACACAGCCCTCTTGCGCCAAAATGGAAACCGCTTACAAGCTAGAAAAGGTCCCCTAGACAACTAAAGCCAAAGCCATATAGCCCTCATAGTTGTATGAAATATCCATGATAAATCACTTACAGACAAGGTCTCATACTTATTAAGAATCATCGTTATCGTTGGTAGCATAAACACACTTCAAGTTATAGGATCATGACCGGTAGAGCACTAGCATCACTACTACCCAATGCAACCCAAGGGTTCAAGGAATCAGGATATCAAAGCTAATTATAATCTCTAGGTCATCAAAGAAAACACATGCATATGAGTTGTCATTTATAGTGAATAGGTAACAAAGAAGATCCATGCTATACTTGCCTTGATTCACAAAGTCTTGCTGGTCCTGCTGATCCTCAAAGTAGCCTTGCTCAACAAAACCATCACCGTCTGAACTCGACATTAACAACCAACACCAAGCAATCCATTTGAGCATACATACATGAAGTAAACAAAGAATTATTAGAGAAATAGTACACCAAACCTATAAAAATAGAATAAAAAGTTTATAAAACTATTCTACACGCTTCACCGAAAACGGAGTTATAACAACGAAGATATGAATTTTTAAAGATTTCCTATAGACAAATAAATGCATAAATATGAACTCAAAATATAAAGTCTACAAAACATACCATCAGTGGCATCACTACATAGATTACGAAATTATGAATCTAACGGAATTTGAACGGATCCAATCGGAGTTAAAATGGAGAAGTTCTAAGCGTTCGAAGATGATGGCAAAACTGTAAATAGATAAAAATGTATTTTGTAATTGAAAAGGAAAAATACGTCTTCCAGAGGATAAAATGTATTCTGGGATCCGTTAAAGGAAAAATACGCCTTACAGTGGAGAAAGCGTATTTGGAATCTGCTAAGAAGCAAATACGCTTTCCAGTGAGCAAAGCGTAATCGGTGAAAACCGCTAAGGGCTCTTAATTAAATAGATGAAAGGCCAGGGGGTTTTCTACAAAGTTGCTGGCCAAAGCGGTACGAGCGAACCAGACCCGCTGGATCTGAGATGGATGGCTTGGATCTGATCGGGGAAAACAGGTGGCGGCGTGCTGCCTGACTGGAGGCCGACCGTGGCGGCGGCCATTGCCGGTAGTGAGCAGAGCTCACCGACGTTCGTGAAACCCACAATTTCGGACACGAAAATAAGCGCGGCCGGTACCAGTCGAAAGAGGAGCTCTTGCCGTACTCACCGGTGAGGAAGATGGCAGCTGAGATGAAGCGAGGACGGTGGGTGGCTCAACGCGGCTGACTGCGGTGACCTGCGCATGGCCGCAACACGGGTTAAGCCAAATTGACCCTAAAGAATGGCCCACAAGTGCTCAAGAGATCAAGGAGAAGGTCTAGAGCCCACTTACGGCGATGATGAACCGACGACTGTGACAAATTTTAAACTCCGACGGAACCCCGGTGGCGGCTAGGGTTTCGGCAGCCGTTCCTGCTTAAGCAAGGCAAAGGCGGCGTTGGCTAGGGTTCGGGGAGGAGTTGCCACCGCGGATTAAAGGCTTATATAGCCCGAAGGCATGGGGCGAGTGAGTGTTGAGGTGGCGCAGGTCAGAGTCAGTCTCCGCGTCGGCTCTGGGTCAGAGGAGGACGAAGGTGGCATGGATCCCGTCTGTCAACTAGAGCGAGGGAGGCGACACGGCCGCGCGCTGGTGAGCGGCTGGCTTGCTGCTGGGCTGGCCTGTTCGGCCCAAGAAGGAGTCAGCGCGCGCGGCTTCTGCGGCTGGGCCGGGAGGTGAGTTGGGCCGAGGGGCTGCGGGGAGAGCAGCGGGCCGAGCGCGGGTGAAGGAGCAGGCCGAGCGACCGGTTGGGCTGAAAAGAAGAAAAGGGTGAAGGGAGGGAAAGAAATTGTTTTTCTTTTATTTGAATCCTTTTTCAAAAGCATTTTCAAAAAGATTTTGAATTCTCATTCAACTCCAACCAAAACCAAACATCATAAAATAAATTATGCATGAGCATGAATGCACAAACATGCTTCTTGACCTAGGATTGATTTTAATTTTATAAAAATAATTATTTTGCCTAGGTTAAATGCTCACAAAAATGTTAAATTAAGTCAAATTGACTATTTTAAATTGATGAAAAATTTAGGGTGTTACAATTCTACCCCCTTAAGGGAATCTCGTCGTCGAGATTGGATTTTGCTTATTCAAACAACTGCGGATAAGCTGCCCTTAGTGCATCCTCAGTTTCCCAAGTTGCCTCAGCCTCTGTGTATCGATTCCACTGCACCTTGCACATCTTAATAACCCAGCTTCGGATAACCTTTTCAGTTGTATTCAAGATCCTTACTGGAAACTCTTCATACATGAAATCCTCTTTAATAGTAAGTTCCTCTAAAGGTAAGTGTTCCTTCTTAGGTACACGCAAACATTTCTTAAGTTGAGACACATAGAACACATCATGCACACCAGCTAAACTCTCACGCAACTCCAACTGATAAGCCACTTCCCCACATCTCTTTAAAACTTTAAATGGACCAACATACCTTGGTGCCCTTTTTGGTTAAACCTCTTCACACTCCTCATAGGAGACACCTTCAAGTACACATAATCACGTTCCTTGGATGACAATTCTCTCCTCCGTGTATTGGCATAACTCTTCTGGCGAGATTAGGCTACCCTCAGGTTCTCCCTAATCACCTGTACCTGTTCTTCTGTGGTTCTCAAAACATCTGTCCCAAACAATTGACTTTCCCCAGTCTGGTTCCAAAACAACGACGTCCTACACTTACGCCCATATAGAGCTTCAAATGGTGCCATCTTGAGACTCTGTTGATAACTATTGTTGTATGAGAACTCTGCATAGCACAAATTCTTATCCCAACTTGTACCATACTACAATGCACAAGCTCTCAACATGTCCTCCAAGATCTGATTAATCCTCTTAGTTTATCCATCAGTCTGTGGGTGATATGTTGTACTAAAGTTCAATTTCATTCCCAAAGCACTATGCACTGCTTTCCAAAAGTGAGATGTGAACTGAGTACCATTATCAGACACGATCTTCTTTGGGACACCATGCAAACACACGATCCTTTCCAAGTATAGTGTAGCCAACTGAGGTCTAGTATAGGTGGTCTTCACAGGCAAAAAGTGAGCTACCTTAGTTAGTCGATCAATTATTACCTAGATAAAATCATAGCCTCTCTTAGTACAAGGTAATCCTGTTATAAAGTCCATACCGACCTCTTCCCACTTCCATTCAGGTATTTTCATTGGCTGCAATAATCTAGCTATCCTTTGATGTTCAGCTTTCACACATTGACAAGTATCACATAAAGCAACATACTCTGCCACATCCCTCTTCAGACCAATCCACCAATACTTTTCCTTAAGATCCATGTACATCTTAGTACTTCCAGGATGGATAGAGTAAGCTGACTCATGTGCCTCTCACAGAATTGCCTGACAAAGAGCTTTTACCTCTGGAACACATATTCGGTTTCCATGCCATAAGGTACCCTCTTCATCAATGCGGAAACCGGGTGCCTTCCCTTCTGCTAACTTCTTCACTATATACTTTAGATCCTCATCTTCCAGTTGACCCTTGTGAATTTCTTCCTCTAAGGTAGGTGTCACTTCTATCTCCATAGCATTAGTAACAAGAGTAAGGTTCAAATGAGCAAACTTTGCACACAACTGCTCAGATTCAGGTGTCGCCTGAAGCTCATTAACATGCTTCATTCTACTAAGCGCATCAGCCATGACATTTGCCTTCCCAGGATGGTAATACATATCAAAATCATAATCATTTAACAGTTCCAACCAACGATGTTGTCTCATGTTCAAGTCAAACTGGGTAAAGATGTACTTCAAGCTCTTGTGGTCAGCGAAGATATCAGTCTTGTGCCCAATCAGATAGTGTCACCAAATCTTCAAAGCATGAACCACAGCTGCTAGTTCTATATCATGGGTAGGATAATTAAGCTCATGTTTCCTCAACTGCCTTGAAGCATAAGCAACAACTCTACCTTCTTGCATAAGAACACACCCCAATCCCAAATGAGATGCATCACAGTAGATAGAGAACTTCTTGCTTAGATCTGGCAATACCAACATTGGAGCTGTTGTTAATCTCTTATTGAATTCTTCAAAACTGGCTTGACACTTGTCGGACCACACAAACTTGGCGTTCTTCTCTAGTATGGCTGTCAATGGCTTAGCAATCTTCGAGAATCCTTCAATGAACCTCCGGTAATAATCAGCCAACCCAAGAAAACTGCGAATCTCACTGACATCTGTAGGTGGCTTCCAATCCAACACATCTTTCACCTTGCTTGGATCAACTGCTATCCCACCATTAGAAACAACATGGCCAAGGAAAAAGACTTCCTCCAACCAGAATTCATACTTGCTCTTCTTAGCATAAAGTTTGTGCTCTCTAAGCTTCTGCAAGACTAACCTCAAATGTTCTGCATGTTCTTCCTTGTTCTTTGAGAATACCAAAATGTCGTTAATAAAAACCACAATGAACTTATCCAGGTATTCCATAAACACCTTGTTCATCATATACATAAAGTAGGAAGGTACATTGGTCAACCCAAAGGACATAACTGTATACTCATACAACCCATACCTGGTAGTGAATGCCATCTTTGGTATATCTGAACTCCGAATCCTCAACTAATGATATCCAGAATGCAAATCAATCATAGAAAACACACAAGCACCTCTTAACTGATCAAACAAGTCATCAATCCTAGGCAAAGGGTACTTGTTCTTGATGGTAACCTCATTAAGAGAGCGATAGTCAACACACATTCATTGAGTTCCATCCTTCTTATCAACAAAAATCATAAGAGAACCCCAAAGTGATGCACTAAGGCGAATGAAACCTTTCTCTTCTAATTCCTTTAATTGTTTCTTATGTTCTTCTAATTCATTAACCCCTATTCTATATGGACGCTTAGCTGTGGGTGCAGTGCCAGGTAATAACTCAATAATAAATTCAATGTCACGGTAAGGTGGCATACCTGGCAAGTCTTCGGGGAACACATCTGGGAATTCCTCCATCACCTGATTCTGAGGATCTGCATGGTCATCAAGCTGAGTCAGTGTAGCTGTAGGTGGCGCTTGCACTCTGACATCAACACTGATTCTATCTCCTTTTGGTGTAGTCAGATCCACAACCCTCTCTTCACACTTTATCACAGCTTGGTGAGCATCCATCCAATCCAACCCCAGAATTAAATCAATCCCGGATGCATTCAACACAACAGGAGTCATTGAAAAGTCTAGCCCCTTAAGTGAATCTTAGATAAGGGGCAGCAGTAAGAAGCTGGTATAGCACCCCCCGGTGAATTTACTACCATCTGGTGCTTCATGGCTACAACTGGTATGCTATGATTTCTAACAAATGCTTGCGAGACAAAGGAATGCGAAGCTCTAGAATCAAAAAGTACAGTAGCAGAGATAGAGTTGATGTTGAACGTACCTAGCATAACCTCTGATGCTTCCTGAGCTGTCTCAGTGGACACATGATGAACTTTCCCATACTATGGAGGCTTCTGATTGCTATTCTGTCGCTGAGAAGTCTACTGATTCATCTTATTATCTGGACAGTTGAAAGACATGTGCCCCTCCTTTCCACATACAAAACACCTTGTAGGTGTGTTGGGACCGCCATTCTTTAGAGGAGTATTATTAGGAGCAGTGAGACATGAAGTCTGGTTGTTATTGGGACACTGCTGATAGTGTGAGCGTTGATTCCCATTCCAGTTTCGCTGGTTTTGACCATGATTCCACTGACTGACTGGTCCTTGGTACTTTTGCTTGAAACCTTGGTGGAAGTTAGAATAGAAATGTGAGTTATTTCTAGAGCCCTGCCCATTCATCTCCCTCTTCTTGTCCTGTGCCAGACGTTCATTATCCAGCACAATAGCACTATTCACCAACTCTTCAAAAGTGTCATACCTGTTGCCCTTCAATTGCAACCTGAGTTCATAGTAAATGCCATTGAGGAAATGGAGCCGCTTGTCAACATCGTTAGAACTTCATGGGGAGCATAGCGAGCCAACTCCTCAAACTTAGCATGATACTCACTCATAGTCATAGAGCCCATTTTGAGACTCCTGAACTCCTCCACCTTCTGCTTTTTTAAACCTTCAGGGATGTGGCGAGCCAAGAAATCTTCTTTGAACCTCTCCCAGGTAAGAGCAGGAGCATTATTAGAATGTGCAACTTGGTATGACTCCCACCAGGTATGAGTAGCTCCCTGGAGTTGCCCCGAAGCATACAACACTTTCTCGGCATCATTACACTGTGCGAGGTTCAACTACTTCTCCATAGCACGCAGCCAGTCTTTAGCATCCAAAGGATTAGTAGTGTGAGTAAACATAGGAGGATGACCTTGCATAAAGTCCCTGTATTTATCCCTTTGTGGTTGAGCATGCGGTAATCCTCCAGCTAGCATAGTCTGCACAAACTGGGTCATATCATGCATCATCTGTATCTGTGCCTCCCTCATTTCCTCATTGGTGATATGTCCAGCACCACGGCCTCTACCACGGTTATCTCTTCCACCCTGAGCAGCCATCTGTATTCCCACAAAAATCAAAGCTTAGAGATATTCAGGATAGAAATCACTTATATAATGATAAGGATTGCAAAACTAAAAATTTCTAGGCTAGCTTCAATTTTAGTATTATAGAAAAATGGCTATATCTCGAGATACATGTATCAAAAAGATACGTTCTATACATGGTTGGAAAGGATAAGAAATTCTCTACAACTTTTGTTTAGACCACATTACCAGATTCTGTCATCTCATCCATCGAATTAATCAAACAACAAAAACTATTCAAAAATTCTAAACAGCACTGAACATCAGATTGCGATAGACATAACTTTCAACTCAGAACTGATATAGACATGATTCTTATGGGAATTGATAGATAAAGAAGTCTAGTTTCACCTAGAGAAATCTCATAAGCATTAGACAAATAAATTTTGAGATATAACCAAAATATCACAGGCTTCTTTGAAGACAGCAAAAGAAGAGATAGGATAAACCAACCCAAACTCAAATTATTCAAACTTTACCCTTAACAGCCTTAACTAAGGAACTTGCGGACATACCCAAAAGCTCCAGCACTCACACAAAAATCCAAATCATCCATATTACATAATCATAAATCATCAAGCACTCAAAGTTCACAAACACTAGAATGACACGACTAAACTTGACTCACGATACTAATAATGTGCCTATTACATAAGGGTTTTCAAGCTAAGGACGAAACTCATGGTTCAGCCGTTCATAGAGCTTTGGTTGTCCAATCATGGTTCTGAGCCTATCAATTTCTTCTTGCTGCTCTTTAATCTTCTGCGCCTGCTGGTCCACCATGCTTACCAAGCGCCGATGCGTGAGCATCATGTCACAAGCAAAGTGTGTCAATTCCTATGACTTAGGTGGCAAATCTTGAGGATTCATCATAACCCATCCATCCTCCATACTGTAGTCAGCACGAGGCAAATAGCAAAACTCATCATCTCGCATATTTCCAAAGCGATGTCCACGGAGAGCAACCCAAGCCATAAAAGCAGCACCCTCTATGCCATCCTCTTGAGTTGGACAAGGACCAAGATGCTCATAGATCATCTCTATCTTATAGGAATTCTGCATCTCCCCTGGGGAACATATAGCCACATTTGTCTCCCAATAAGTACCTTCGAACGGATGGGTGTGTTAGAAACAAGTGTACTGCACAGGCGCCACTTCCTCCTCTTCTTCTTCATCGGCCTCCATTGGTTCTTCCTCTTCAACTTGAGGTGGTGTAGGCACCGGGGTTGGTGATGGCGGAACATTTTTCCTAGGCTCCATGGGACTGAACAGAGCATGATACACAGCAGCAGTCATGCAACGGCTATAAGGAGGCATCTACAAGATTTTCACAGTAGAGTAAGTATAAGAGCATTAAAATTGAGTAAATAAAAAGGTTAAAGTTAAGAAGCATGAAACTAGTGAAGCAAAGGAGACTAAGAACGACCATTCTACCTAGGCTAGCATCCTACAATCAACACGGCTCCGATACCAATTTGTCACACTCCATTTTTAAGGATAAAAATAGAATGTATAAATAGCCTTATATGCGCCCCAGGAACAGTCACACATATAAGATGATAAATTAGAAAGAGTATCATCACCCTGTTTATTACATAATGAACCAATATTTATTACAAAGTCTTGCACATAAACAAATAAATAACTAATATATTTTTATTGCGAAAGCTTCACACAGGGATACGCCAACTGGTGAACACCAAGCCTAGTACTCATCACGATAGCTCTCATTCCAACCTTCATCTGTTACCCATTTGGGATTTTCCAAAATTGAAAGTAAAGCAAGCGTAAGTACACAATCGTACTCAATAAGTATAACATGGGTTAATGAGGCTCAATTAAGCTGACACTGTTTGACTGCATTTAGCTTTTACAAGTTAATCATTTTGAGGCATAGCATCAAGGTAGTGAAAATTCTCATATACTCATGATCGGAATAACATTAATAAATGTGTAGCAATAACGACATCAAAATGAATATCTTAACAATTTAAGAACAATTATCCTTAACGTAAATGTGTTAAGGCCATCCTAACCATAGGCATAGACAATATATTGATTTAAACTCTACGCAGAGGTGTACACTTTCACTGAGAGTCATGTTTTACAATTGAGTGGGTTAATTACTCCCAAACCACCACAAAACATATAAAGCCACCTAAGGGTTCATCTAACAAGTTAGGGCTGCTAAGATTTCTGCGCCCTACGAATGTAGTATCCCCCCTTCTAGATGGCACACAACCGCAGCCTATACTCATATAGACAGGGGTCCAACTACACGAAGCAAACAAAGAGTTATTAGAGAAACAGTACACCAAACCCAACAAAAAAGAATAAAAAGTTTATAAAACTATTCTACATGCTTCTACGATCACACAGATGTCAAGTTCACCAAAAACGGAGTTATAACGGCGAAGATATGAATTTTTAAAGATTTCCTAAAAACAGATAAATGCATTAAATATGAACTCAAAATATAAAGTCTACAAAATATACCATCAGTGGCATTACTGTGTAGATTACAAACTTATGAATCTAACGGAATTTGAACGGATCCAATCGGAGTTAAAACGGAGAAGTTATAAGTGTTCGAAGATAATGGCAAAACTGTAAATAGATAAAAATGTATTTTGAAACTGAAAAGGAAAAATACGTCTTCCAGAGGATAAAACGTATTCTGGGATCCGTTAAAGGAAAATACACCTTCCTGTGGACAAAGCGTATTTGGAATCTGCTAAGAAGGAATATGCTTTCCAATGAGCAAAGCGTAATCGGTGACAACCGCTAAGGGCTCTTAATTAAATAGATGAAAGGCTAGGGGGTTTTCTGCGAAGTTGTCGGCCAAAGGGGTACGGGCGAACCAGACCCGTTGGATCTGAGATGGATGGCTTGAATCTGAATGGGGAAAACAAGTGGCCGCGTGCTGCTGGACTGGAGGCCGACCGCGACGGCGGCCATCGCCGGCGGTGAGTAGAGCTCGCCGGTGTTCGTGAAACCTAGGATTCCGGCCATGAAAACAAGCACGGCTGGTACCAGTCGAATGAGGAGCTCGTGCCACACTCACCGGTGAGGAAGATGGCGGCCGAGACGAAGCGAGGACGGTGGGTAGCTCGACGCGGTGGACGGCGGCGACCTACGCACGACCACAACACGGGTTAAGCCAAATTGACCCAAAAGAATGGCACACAAGTGCTCAGGAGATCAAGGTGAAGGTCTAGAGCCCACTTACGGCAACGATGAACCGACAGCCGTGATAAATTTTAAACTCCAATGGAACCCCGGTGGCGGCTAGAGTTTTGCGACCGTTGCTGCTCAAGCAAGGCAAAGGCGGCGCTGGCTAGGGTTCGGGAGGAGTTGCGACCGCGGATTAAAGGCTTATATAGCCAGAAGGCACGAGGCGAGCGAGCATTGAGGTGGCGCGGGTCAAAGTCGGTCTCCGCGTCGGCTCTGGGTCAGAGGAGGACGAACTTGGCACGGGTCCCGTCTGTCAGCCAGAGCGAGGGAGGCAACGCGGCCGCGCTGGTGAGCGGCTGGCTTGCTGCTGGGCCGGCCCGTTCGGTGCAAGAAGGAGTCGGCGCGTGCGCAGCTTCTATGGCTGGGCCGGGAGGCGAGTTGGGCCGAGCGACTGCGGGAAGAGCAGCGGGCTGAGCGCGGGGAAAAGGAGTAGGCGGAGCGGCCGGTTGGGCTGAAAAGAAGAAAAGGGTGATGGGAGGGAAAGAAATTGTTTTCTTTTATTTGAATCCTTTTTCAAAAGCATTTTCAAACAGATTTTGATTTCCCATTCAACTCCAACCAAAACCAAACATCATAAAATAAATTTTGCACGCGCATGAATGCACAAACATGCTTTGTGACCTAGGATTGATTTTAATTTTATAAGAATAATTATCTTGTATTGGTTAAATGCTCACAAAAATGTTAAATTAAGTCAAATTGACTATTTTACATTCATGAAAAATTTAGGGTGTTACATGGCCAGCCATGGCCAGGCGGCAGCAGCAGCAGCCAACCAGCAATGGCCTAGGCTGACCACCAGCGGCCAGGCCAGCCAGTAGGCAGCCCAGCGAACTAGCAGGCCGCCCGCAAGGCAGCCCAGCCGCGACAGGCCACACGCGGCCCAGCCAGCAGCCCAGCACAGCGGCCCGGCTTGGCCTTGCACCCGCAGCCGCATAGTGGGCCGAGCAGCCCAACTAGCCACCTAGCAGGCCGTGGTCACGCGCCCGCCCGCTCAGCCACCGACGGGCCGGGCCCGCGTGTGAGCCGCCACCCGCCTCAGCGTAGTCCAACCTGAGCCACTGACCAGTGGGGCCCACACTAGTGGGACCCATAGCACAGTGTCGTCTTCCTCGCGGATACTACCACATGCGACCTGAGGATCATCGCGCGGTATAAAGCACAGCGCGCCGCCTCCCGAGCCACCCTCCGCAACCCTAGCCGCCACCCGGTTTCGCCAAGCCGTGAAACCCTAGCCGCCATTGCCACCGAGCTCGCGCCGCCGTCGACTTTTGCCTTTGCCCCCGTCCGCCGCTGAGGTGAGCCCGCGCTCGAGTTTCGTGTGACCTCGAGGGTCATGATGCTGCCCTCTACGGCTGTCATCTTCCTCCACCGCGCCGCTACAGGCCGCTGTAGGACCGCCGCCGCCACCGTCGCGGTCTCATGTCGCCCCGGCCTCGCCCTGCCGTGCTGCTCACCGAGTGCGCGAACGCACGCTCAACGCACGTGTGGCCTTGGCTTGGCCCCGCAGCCCCGCCGTAGCAAGGTCGTTGCCGGCGACCATGGCCGAGGTCACCGGGGTTGACTCCGACCGACGCCGATCCACCGTGGACTCGTGGACTCGGTCCACGGGGTCAGTCCACGGCCAGTCCACCGGACCCGGCCACTCCCGCGCCGCCGCGTGGCCGTCAGCACAGTTAACACCGCCGCTGCTGGTACTTTTGCAGAAAAGCCCTTGTAGTTTTGCTTAATTATGATCTAGTCCTTTGCAGTTCAAAAGTATTTAGATTTGAGTCCTGTTTTCTGCAGATTAGACACTAGTCTTGTTTAGGCCATAACTTTCACATTTTAAATCTGTTTTTAGTATACTTTTTGGAATCGTCTCGATGAATAGAATAATTCTATGCTATTGTTTGCTACTGTTATCATGTTTTGGTGTACTGCCCTATATTGAAGTAAGATTGTTTGCATATTTTGCTTGTGTGTGATGATTGTGGTGTATATAGGATGAGACATGCAGCAGGACCTGGAGGACTATGTGCAGCTAGACACCAACCAAGGCAAGTGCAGGCACCTTTGATCATATTACGCCTATTCACTTTTAATTAATACATTGCATGTATCTCAAATCGGCAAAACCATAGGAATGACTAGCCACTTTACCCGGATATCACCTATGGTGGTTTTAGTTGAGAGGTTATTAGGTTGCTAGTGCTGCACTCACCTTTCACCTATTTAATGAAGATAAAACCTACTTCTTAATCTGTTGGAGCCGTGGGCTCTTGGCTTCGGCCATTGGAGAAGTTGATGTTGTTTCGCATCATTGGTTGGCGGTGAATGATGGGGGAAATGATGCTAGAGGGACTCATGTCAGCGAGGGTATCTGTATCTCCTCCCCCTTGTGGTGCTGTTCATGAGCGGCAACCTGGGACTTCCGTACATCTCCAGGCTAATGGGCACTGGCTTGGTCTATTGGCAGGACGATCATGGGCAGGTTGGACAACTTACCGACGGGTACCTATAGCTATGGTTGCTAGGGTGTTTTCAACTATTTAGTATGAGAGGGGCTAGGGATCCGTGTAGGGGGCGGCCTCACCGTGAAGTTGCCCATACGCTTGCACTCATTGCTAGCGAGTTGTCACTGCCAATGACCCTGTGAAGAACCTCATTGTGACCTCTACCAGCCTATCTCGGTAATGGGCTAAGAGACTGATCACCTCGGGCATAAAGAGTAATCACAATCTGGAGTGAAAGTGTACACCTCTGAGCAGAGTCTAGATCCTCACATGATCCTCGGAGCTCAGAGCTATATTGTCCGTGCTCACGGCCACGAGTGGCCCAGATCCTCACATGACTTAGCCAAACAGTTTAAGCTATTAATTTATGGTGATGTTGGAGGTTGCTACCTCAGGTTTGAACGGGATGGCTATCTTGTGCTCCCTTTGAGATGGCTATCTCATGTAGTCATACACGTCGCAGCAGGTAGTGCAGTTGGGTGATCGTTCGTCACGTTAATCCCCTCGTGCTGTTCATCCCAGTGCTCCAGATGCAGCACCTTCGAGGTATCCCACACGTGCAGGGAAGAAGCGATGCGCTTCCGGACTGCTAGGTCCATGAGGAGCAGAAGGCGCGAGCGTGGGAAGGGCGATGACAGCTGTCCAAGGCGTGTAACCCTGACCGCATGCCCTACCCCTTGCTTATATAGGCGTCCCCAATGAGCTCACGAGTTGGAGGCCCATTAGCAACCCTAAGCCTTGTCTAATTTGGGTCCGACCGGAATTAGGCTTCCAGCCCCTTAAGCGTGCGATCCTATGGGTTCACGCACAAGTTGACATGGGCCGAGTACTCCTACTCGCCCAATAGTTGATAGCGGCCTCTATCAAGGCATGACAACTCCTATGTGCACGCAAAGATCATATCAGATGAACCACTACGACCACATACAAGTTATTACCTTTGCCACTCGATATATGGTTCAACTTGTGGGTTAACACTTAACCCAAGCACAGCCATGCATTTGTTGATCCAATCACTTGAGTGATCCAGTGATATCTCTCTCGAGTAGAGAGGGGCAAATTCCATCTTGATTGTCTATGTCTCATAGCATGCTTCATGACCACCCGAAGACCACCTTTATAACTACCTAGTTACGGAGTAGCGTTTGACAGTCCCTAAGTAGGCCGTTTCACATCTTGAGTACATACCACAATCTCAGGTCTAAGGACATAACGTATATGACATGAATAGAGACTTTCTCATGTCGGGTCAGTCCAGCGTACATGTCTCACATGTGCCCACATTATTAGTTTGACATCTCCATGTCCATGACTTGTGAAACATAGCCATCAACTAATACATGTGCTGGTCTAATATTCAACTGTGTTCTCACAAAAACACCGACCAGGGGCAACTTTAGAATAACTATTCAAGTAATTAAGTTTCACAAACAATTCACATAATTGCCAATCAATACAAGTTGTCTATAATGGATATTCAATGAACACTTTATCAATCATGGATACAATTAAAATATCATCATCTATATGATTAGCTCTAGGGAATATTCCTAACAGTCTCCCACTTGCACTAGAGTTAATCTCTTAGATGTCTAATCCCCATAGACCTCATGTGCGCCTCATGCTTAGGCTGTGGAAGAGCCTTTGTCAAAGGATCTGCTACATTCAAATCTGTATGTATTTTGCACAATTTGATCTCTTCTTGTTTCACAAACTCTCAAATGAGATGAAACTTTTGGAGTACATGTTTGTTCTTCTGGTGATCCCTAGGCTGCTTAGCCTGTGCAATCGCCCCATTGTTATCACAATGTAAATTCAATGGGCCTGACTCATTCGGAAACACACCAAGATCAATGAGGAACCTCCTCAACCAAACACCTTCCTTTGCAACGCCAGAAGCTGCAATGTACTCAGATTCTGTTGTAGAATCAGACACCGTCTCCTGCTTAGAACTTTTCTAGCTAACTGCACCACCATTTATTGTGAACACAAAACCTGATTGAGATAGTGAATCATCCTCATCGATTTGGAAGCTAGCATCGGTGTAACCGTTTACAACGAGCTCCTCCTCACCTCCATAGATTAGGAACACATCCTTAGTCCTTCGTAAGTACTTAAGAATGTTTTTAACCAACTAGTGACTCTCACCAGGATTGGCTTGATACCTGCTTGCAACACTTAGAGCATAGGCTACATCTGGACGAGTAGATATCATGGCGTACATGATGGAACCAACTGCCGAAGCGTATGGAACCTTACTCATGCGCTTGCGCTCAGCATCAGTGGAAGGACACTGCTTATCACTGTAGCACACACCATGTGACACAGGCAAGAACCCTTTCTTGGACTGTTCCATGTTGAACCTCTTCAACATCTTGTCAATGTAAGTATCCTAGCTTAATCCTATCAGCCTTCTCGACCTATCTCTATAGATCTTAATGCCCAAGATGTATGTTGCTTCTCCTAAATCCTTCATAAAAAACTATTATTCAATGAAGTCTTTATAGATTGCAACATAGGAATATCATTCCCAATCAATAGTATGTCATCCACATACAAGATCAGAAACACAATAGCGCTCCCACTTTCCTTCTTGTAAACACAAGGTTCTTCTTCATTCTGACGAAAGCCAAACCCTTTGACGACCTCATCAAAATGAAGATTCCAACTCCGAGATGCTCGCTTTAACCCATAAATGGATTTCTTAAGGTTGCATATTTTTCTAGCATTTTTAGGATCAACAAAGCCTTTAGGCTGTATCATATACATGTCCTCTTCTAAATACCCATTTAGAAAGGCTATTTTAACATCCATCTGCCATATCTCATAATCAAAATATGCAGCAATTGCTAGAATGATCCAGATAGATTTAAGCATCACTACCGGTGAGAATGTCTCGTCGTAGTCAACCCCTTGAACTTGCCAAAAACCCTTTGCGACAAGCTGAGCTTTATAGACGTGAACATTTCCGTTCATATCCTTCTTCTTCTTGAAGATCCATTTACACTCAATGGGTCTAACCCCTTCAGGTGGGTCAACCAAGTTGCAAACTTGATTGTCTCCCATGGAATCTATCTCGGATCTCATGGCACTTTGCCATTTCTTAGAATCTAGATCCATCATAGTTTACGCATAATCCGCAGGTTTGTCATCGTCTAACAATAACAAATCCCCACGCAATGCGCGAAGTCTTGCTGATCTTCGTGGTTGTGGCTGTGTCTACACTGCCACGGGTGTCTCAACTTGCTCTACTACATTAGCATCACTCGTAGAGTCAGTCCCTACTGGCTCATCTTAAACTTCTTCAAGATACACCTTTTGTCCATTCTTTTCTCTTTTGAGAAACTCTTTCTCTAAGAAAACACCGTTTTGAGTAACAAATACTTTGCCCTCTGACCGGTTATAGAAATAATACCCTAAAGTTTCCTTCGGATATCCCATGAAAAAGCACTTGTCCGATTTGGGTGTTAGTTTATCTGATATAAGTCTTTTGACATAAACTTCACAACCCCAAATTTTGAAAAAAGACAAACTAGGACTCTTACCAGTCCACATCTCATATGGTGTCTTAACTACGGACTTAGATGGTACCCTATTCAATGTGAAAGTGGCTGTTTCTAGAGCGTATCCCCAAAATGATAAAGGTAGGTCCGACTGGCTCATCATAGACCAAACCATGTCCAACAAGGTCCGATTACGTCGCTTAGACACACCGTTTCTCTGAGGCATTCCGGGTGGCGTAAGCTGTGGAACAATTCCACAACTCTTAAGATGATTGCTAAACTCATGACTTAGATGTTCGCCTCCACAATCAGATCGCAAGGCCTTGATCTTCTTGCCACGTTGATTCTCTACTTCATTCTAAAATTCTTTGAACTTTTCAAATGTTTTAGACTTATGCTTCATTAGGTAGATGTATCCATATCTACTAAAGTCATCAGTAAAAGTTATGAAGTGTTGAAATCCTCCTCTAGCTGTCGTACAAGTTCCAACAAGTCAGACGCCCTCTCAGGAAATCCTTTGAATGTTGCCTTAGTCATCTTGCCTAGCAGGCAAGCCTCACATGTCTCGTATGATTCAAAATCAAACAAAGTTAGAAGACCATCATCATGGAGCCTCTTAATGCCATTCTCACTTATATGACCCAAACGATAATGCCACATATAGGTAGGACTTAACTCATTAAGCCAAGACCGTTTAGCACTAACATTACAGATAGGTGCATCATCAAGATTTAAAATAAATAACCCATTCACAATGGATGCAAAAGCCACAAACATGTCATTCTTGGAGATCACACAACCATTGTCTTTACTCGCAAAGAATAACCATCCTTCATCAAACATGAAGGTGATATAATGTTTGGACTTAAACTAGGAACAAAATAACAATTATTCAATTCCATAATAAATCCTGATGGCAGGTGAAGTTGCATCGTCCCGACGTTCAACGTAGCAACTCTTGCATTGTTGCCCACGCGGAAGTCAACCTCTCCCTTTTTCACGCTTCTACTTCTTATCATTCCCTGCATCGTATTGCAAATATGAGCAACCGATCCAGTATCAAATACCCAGGAATTGATATATGAGTTAGCAAGAAAAATGTCTGTAACATGAACAACAAGGGTACAAGTAGTAGTACCTTTACCGCTGCCATCCTTCTCTAAGGACGCCAAGTACTCCTTGCAATTCCTTTTCCAGTGACCTTTCCCCTTAAAATAAAAGCAATCAGAATTTGCAGATGGTCCAGCCTTAGCAACAGATGGGTTTAGCTTAGAGATCTCATCTCTAGCCTTGCCCTTCTTCTTGCCCCACCTCTTAAACCAAGGTCTGTTCTAGACCGCCAACACTTGGCTACTGCCGGCACCTTTCTTGATATCAGCTTCTGCTGTTTTCAGCATACCACATAGTTCACTCAAGCCTCTCTTTGCTCCATGCATATGGTAGTTTGAGATGAAGTTTCCATAGCTGGGCGGAAGAGACAAGAGGATAAAATCAGTAGCCAACTCTTGGCCGATTGGGAAGCCTAGCTTCTCCAACCTTTGAGTGTAACCAACCATCTTGATTACGTGTGGTCCTACTGCTGCGCCCTCTGCAAGCTTGGTTTCCACAAGTGCCTTAGAGACATTGAACCTTTTAGTCCTGGCCTGCGTGCAGAACACCTCCTCAAGCGCCACGATCATATCGTTCGCTGAGTAATTGTTATCGAAATGCATCTAAAGATCAGATTCCATTGTAGCAAGCATAAGGCAACTCACTTCAAGATCAGCATCACATGCTTTCTTGTAAGCGGTTCTTTCAGCAATAGGTGCATTTTCTTCAGGATCATCTGGTAATGGGGTGTCTAGAATATTTTCCTTTTTCTCAGCCCTGAGAACAATTCACAGGTTGCGGATCCAATCCGCGTAATTTGTTCCATTCAACTTATCTTTTTCAAGAATTGTATGCAAAGAAAATGGTTGATTGCGAGCGGCCATCTACAACAAAAGTAATGCAAAATACTAAGACAATGTATCCATGAAGGAGTAAATTATATCAAATAGAATATACTCCCACTAAAATCAATATCCCTCAATTGATACTTAGTGATTCAAGACCCACAACTAACATCCTGACCAGTGAGCTTTAGCATCACCGCTGGTCGGTATGGTAGATCGTAAGCAACACCTTGCTAATCATATCTCATATGACTCTAGTTGGTGTTTCGACCCCGGGGGCTAACACCAACGAGTGAATTTGTGATCGCGTGCTCCCTAATCCGGACGATGATGCAAGAAGCATAGAAATTTATCCTAGTTCAGGCAAGAGTAGCCCTACGTCCAGCGGGGGGATGATCTTTGTTATCTTGCACCGAAGTGCTTGTACATGGGTGAATACAAGCGTGCGAGTGAGTGAGCTAGAACTTAAGTGGTACGGCCTCTGGTTGCTAGCCCTCCTGACCTGTCTGAACTAGTACCTGGCGTCTCCTTTTATAGGAGAAGGGGGGCTCAGGGATACACGAATCTAGGGCGGACGTTGTTACTGACGTCGGGGAGGAGATGCCGATCATGTCAGTGTTGCTGTAGAGGCGTGCATCATGTATGGCGGGTCCTGCAGCGACATGCTTGGAAATGACTCAGCCATACTTCTTGTGTGTAGGATGACGTCGCCGATGGTTGGTAAAAGGCCGGCGCCCATGCCCATGCGTGCGGATCCCTGTAGCCGTCATGTCGGGAGTTGTTGGGGCGCTGACTGGTGACGACGGAGTCCTGCTCGGGGGGAGGTCGAGGAAGTCGAGACCCTGGATGGCATGGGCTGCCCCGGGAAATACGGAGGACCTACTGACTTTCTCGTCTCGAGGGGTGCCGGTTGAGGCACTATGCCTGTTATGGCAGAACTGTGTAGTACGGACCGCCGGATTCCCAGGCATGGGCAGTAAAAGTGGGATTTGACTGGTGAGTCCTGGATCTGACCCCAGGGGCCGCCTGACGATACCCGAGGCTTAGTCGAGGGGTAGCCACGAGAGTAGTGGTTGGGTGGATAAGATCAGACCTAGGGAATCCAAGGCTGTCGGTTGTCCTGTAGTGCGTCGAGGGGGTGCCGAGTGGTGGAACAGTGGTCGGCATGGTGTAGCAGTACCGATCAGTTCACCGTACGTCTTAGAGATGGGCGGTAAAGAGGGATTTGACCGTTGTACCCACTCCCTCTACTCTGTTGTAGCCATACGGTTCAGCGGGGGCAGGTAAAACGCATTGAATGCGCCAGGAGTAAAGAGGTGCGGGCGGTCGAGGGGTGCGCCGCACTTGAGGGTTGTCCGTTCGCACGGGCGGAGTTCCGTCTCCGAGGTATGGCTCGTGCCGTCCCCTCGATGGGTTCGCTTCTCTCTAGTGCGAACACCTGTTGGGCAGGCCATGGCTTTGGGCTGTCGAAACCCGTTCGTGGGCCGGCCCAGCAATCCATGGCGCGTGGGTTTTATTGTGTTAGCTGAGGGATGATGCCGATTAGTTTAGGATGCTGATCTCGGGGTTTAATCCTTGTTATTCGAGGGTTTGGGGTACACCTTTCCTAGATCCTCGACAGTAGCCCCCGAGCCCCTGGGTGAGTGATGGCACTCGGGCAGGGGGTGTAACACCTCTGGTGTTATATTAACTAAAACATGCCATGTCATCATATGCACTGCAAAGCATTCATGTTTAAGTTAATCTTAAAGTGCATTAACGAAAACAAGTTTACATTTCATAGGTTGATTGGGTTTCTGGAATGTTTTGTCACATGAAATAATAAAACCCTATTTTTGAATGTCATTGCAAATGCTTAGTTTATATTCTATGTACTTGAGGTGTAAACCATGTTTACACTAGTGTCAAGCATAGTGTATAAGTCTAAGTCCAACCCTAAACATGATTTCCATATTTGAAATTGAATTTGGATTCCAAAGTTTATTTCTAAGTTTGGAAATTCAAATTTAAATTCAAATTGGAAATGCTATAAAAGGTTTCTCAAAAGTCAACTTGGTCAACCAAGGGTGTCATTGGGTCAATGACCTAAAAATGTCCTTGGATGATGTTTGTGATCACTAATAACCAACCAATTAAATTAGAAACCAAATCAAGTTTGAATTCTATTTCAAAAACCCTTTATTCCAAAACCTAGTTTTACCCCTTTTCTCTAATTCAAAATCTATAAAGAATTTGGAGATACTCTAAAAAGATAGTTTGTAGATATTGACAAGAGCTACAAAGTTGGTATATAAAGTTTTTCAAGTTTCCAAAAGAAATTTCAAATGAATTTGAAAATACAGTTTTTGGGTATTTGACCCCTTTTGATTTTAAAAACATAATTCAAAAATTATGCAAAATTTTGGAAAATTTTATATATGAAAAAGGTTTGGTTTGGAAAGTTAAACATTTCATAGTTTTGAAGATTTTCAAGTTTTATTGAAAAATCAAAAGTAATTTCAAATGTTTGTTTCTAGGGTTTTATTCCCTTTTTAAATCTGAATTCAAATTTCAAAATCCAGACAGAATTTGAGGATGCAGTTAAAGGAAAAGTGTAGCTCTTAAAAAGTTATACAAATGATATTTTTGGAGATTTTCATGTTCTTATATAAATTTTGGAGTAATTTGTATTTTGAAACGAATGGCATTTCTATAATTTCTACGAACAGTACCGAAACCTATCGTCGGCTGCCATCGCCGGCTTCTCAACACGCGCCGTCGTCCACCGCCGCACCTGCTCGGCCGCCAGCGCACTCCTGAACACCCGAAACTTCACCGTCGTCGTGTCTCCCGTTCGTGTGTCACCCTTGGCCTATAAATACTGGTCGGGCGCCGCCGTTTCTCTTCTTTCTTCTTCGTGCCGCCGTCGCCGATGACTTCGCTCCGCCGCTCGAATTTTTCACCGACGCTTCACCACTGCCTGATTGCTCTTGCCAATAGCTCTTCCACATCCTCATGGTAATTTTGAGCTAGTTCGTGCTTACTCTCCTCGCCCGAGCTGCCCACGCGCCGTCGTCTTCTCCACGGCCGGTCGCCGAGCAGTCGCAAGCGTTTTCGCCATCGACCGTCGTCGAGGTTGAAAATATATTCTCTTTAACCATCCTGTCATGTTCTCCATGCTATCCTACCTCTTATGCACACCTTGGGTGGCTTGATGGTTCACAGGAACGCCGGTGACGCCGACCTTGCCATCGGAGCGCCGCCGCCGCCGCCGCCATCACCGCCGCCGACCGCAGCTCGATTCAAGCACTCCAGACCTTCATTAACGTGCGCATCAGCATGGGGGTGAGCTCCTGCAGCTGTTAGCGTTATCAATTTCATCATTCTCGTGTCCTAACCGCCGGCCACCGTAGCTCGCCACCGGCGCAGTGTTGCCAGCGCCGCCGTGTGCGTAGCCGTCAGGGCTGGGGTTCCAGTTTGGCTTCATTTGTTTGCCAAACGAAATCGTCTGAGTGCCCTGCGTGTGTCCGTGTAGCCGCCATCGCCGGAAACAGCTCCGATGAGCTTTGCCGCCGCGCCCTAGCTCCGTCGCGCCGCCATGGCCGCCGGCGTGGGTGCCGCCGTCGCCCCGTCGCGCCGTTAGCTACCTCCATCGACTCGCCGTGTCGAGCTAGGCCCAGTGGTCCAAGTCAGGTCACCGGAGACCTCACCGACGGCGAGTAATCGCCGGTCATCCTCCGGCGGATCGTCGGTCAGCGCGGGAGTACTGTGCCGATTTTCTTTTTCTATTTTCAGAAAATGATTTAAATGCTATTTTTTTGAAAAATCATAGTAATTCATATAAAGCTCCAAATATTCTAAAAATTTTTGTGAGTGTTCTTTATGATGTCATCTACCTAGGACAAATATGAAATGCCAAATTTGAGTAATTTTGCATATGTTAAAATTAGCCCTTTTAATTGAAAAATGGACTTTCAATGATTTTTAATAAATAAAATAATTGGCTTTTAATTCTAAAATTTGTTTTGCCATCTAATTAGGCTAAGAGCTTTCAAAAAAATTTGGGCTTAGTTTGATAACTTTAATTTTTATGCCTTTATTAATGCTTTTAAATAATTAATTAATCCCTTTATTTGAGTTTAATTATTATAGGATTTGTTTGACTTTGGGATTGATTGATGACCTTGGGTCATTAACCCTAATGACCATTGGCACTTTAATTAATTGTTTGTGCTTACCTTAATCATGTCATTAGGGCTTATTAACGTTATTTCATGTGTTTAATTAATTTCTTAAATGGCGTAGTTAACCCTAATGAGTTTTATAAGCGAAGTTTTGTTGGCTTACAACTTTATCGTGAAGAAAAGTTGTACTCGATCCCTTAATCTGATCATGCATCCATCGAGCATCATGTTTACTATTCCATCATGTTAAAGCATATTAATTATCGAATAGCTTCCGTTAACGGAGAGTTAACGTTGTCGCACCAGATCCCAAGGACGAGCAGATTCAGGAATCGGGAGTTGATCCAGAGTTTGAGACCGTCTACCCCGAATACCAAGGCAAGCCTCGGATGCATTCAAACCCTATTCTATTTATAAAAGTTTTACCGCTTCAGATATGATATGTTGCATTAAGTAATAGGAGTTGAGTGAAAAACCCACCAATTGCATTACATGTCTTATTTTCTTATTCCTTGTTACCTGCTTTGGAAGATAAGTAGTAACGCTTAGCCTTGTTTTTTTAGTTAAATGTTCAAAGGTAAAAGAATGAAAAAGATGAGTTTGGTTTTCTTTGTTGGAATCTTGATAATAGTAATAAATCGAGTTCGGACGGCTAACTTGCACTGTGAATGGAGTCCCTCTGTATTGTTTCCGTCTGTTAATGCCCTAGGTCCCGTCCGTTGGTGAACTGGTGATATCGAGAATTTAGAAATCCACATGCATGAAGTGATATACGGATGGTTGGAGCCGTGTATATCATAGAGTGACTTATAGTGGGGCCAGAGATCCCACATATGTCATAGTGTGTTTTACTGTGGGGATTAAGTTCCCACGTATCTCGGTACGCTGGGCCACAGAGCTCACGTGTATCATGTGGTGATATATGGTTGCGGTTGTTATCCCGGTATATCAGTTCATCTGGGGTGCATCGGAGTTAAAGTCTCCAGTATTCTAATGACCTAGGTCCCAGCTGGGTATGAAAATGGATTTGAATCGCCATTGCTTCTCGGAGAAGAAGACTCGATCGGTGTTCATCATCGTAGTAACAACTTGAACAAAGATTAAGGTTTAATAATGAAGTTGGTTGATAATAGGAGCTAGTCTAAGAAAACTTTACTTTCTGTTAAGCCTTTCCGCAAAATTTCTTATCTCTTACAAGCCTTACCTTGTCCCTCTAGCCTGCATTTCTTGAGTCTCCACCCCTCTTTTTCGTCGGGTCAGTCTTGTTGAGTACTTTCGTACTCAGGGTTTGTTGAACCCTTATTGCAGGTGAGCCTCATGGGCAGGAATGCTTCGCATCCTGCTGCATGACAGTTGTCGAGGAAAGCGACGATGAGTAAGGTGTTTAGCTCTTGGGCAGAGCTTTTCGTTTGGTATTGTAATAAGGTTATCTATGGCTACTCCACTACTATTATAGTTTGTACAATCTAAACTTATGGTTGTAAATATTTGAAACTCAAAGGTTTGTAAACTTATGTTATTGTAAGTCTTCCGCTATTTTACTCCATGGTATATTATTTACATCAAACTGTTATAATACTGTAATGTCCCTCTATAACGATGGATCCTGCTCGGAGAATTGTGGTTGATTCGGGATTTAACCAACAGACTTTTTAAGTCGTAAGGAACACAGTCATGGTTATTAGGAGTCTATTTAGACAATAATCATGTGTGTGGGCCATATAATTTAAAAGGTTCTGGCACAGCTGGTATCGGAGCAGGTTCGTTGTAAGAAGAGTTTTGTAGTATTCTTTTGTGAAAACTTCAAAAGTTTTGAGTCAAACAATTTTAACTTGATTATTTTGGGTCCAAATTGCTTATTCCTTACCTATGATTCTTTCTATCGACCCTTATTCTGATTTTACAAAGTGTGGTGGTGGTGGAATAGCATATTATATTGCCCTATGTTATAAAAGTTATTTATATGAAAGTGTTGCTCTCTTTTACATTTAGATCGTAAGCTCGTTCATGCATCATGCTTAATTAATCTGTTTAATTACTTTTCCCTTTAAGGTGGTTTGGGTTAAGTAGTATCAATCCTTTTTCATGCTAACCTTTAGATTTCTCCCTATCTATCCTTATCTTTTATGACCATCTTGCTTCAGGATGGCCATTACCAAGCAAAATCCTCGTAAGAGCACTGCACCGAAGGGGGTACCTCGACATTAGTTAGCCCCTAGATATGAGATCGGTGAAAGCAGTAGCAATCCGCATCCGGGTCCCCAAGCTGAAATAGCAAGGCTTAGGTCTGAGTTGGAGAGGGCTGAAGCCGACAGGATTAAAGAGGCCGCCGAAATTACTCAGTTGAGGCGATCCCGGAAGCATATGAAGCACCAAAGAAATGATGCTTGGGAACGAGAAGATGTAGCAAATAATCGTATCCAAGAACTTGAGGATTATGTGGAAGATTTGGAGGAATATGCGGATGAAGCTGATGATGAATGTGCGAGGTTAAATAACTTATTGGATCCTGAATACCAAAGATAGGCAGTCCAGGATGACCTTGGTCTTGTAATGGGTCAGGATGAAGAAGAGGAAGACCCTGAAGAACTAGAATTTGTCGATGATGATGTCATCGATGAAGAAGAAGAAAACCAAATGGATATAGAGAATGAAGATGAAGAAGATGTTATGGAAGAAGAAGATCCAGAGATAGTAGAGGAAGAGCCTGAAGAGGCGGAAGATCCTGAGTTGAGACAAAAGATCCTTGATGAAGCACATCTTTCAAAGTTTTCTATTCATCCAGGAAGTAATAAGATGTATCATGATTTGAAACAGAAATTTTGGTGGACCAAGATGAAGATAGAAATTGCTAAGTATGTGGCTCAGTGTGACACTTGTCAAAAAGTCAAAGCTGTACATTTGAAGTCAGCAGGAGAACTTCAACCATTACCCATTCCAGCTTGGAAATGGGAAGATATCAGTATGGATTTTATAGTGGGTCTACCCCGGACAACCAGAGGTTTTGATTCAATTTAGGTTATAGTGGATCGACTCACAAAAATGGCACATTTCCTTCCAGTTCAAAGTACAAATTCAGCTTTGCAATATGCCAGATTGTATTATGAGCACATCATAAGTCTTCATGGGGTACCAAAGACCATTGTTTCTGATAGAGGCACACAGTTTGTCTCCCAGTTTTGGAAGCAATTACACAAGTCTTTAGGTACTGACCTTTTGCACAGTACAGCCTACCATCCACAAATAGGAGGTCAGACTGAAAGAGTAAATTAAATACTTAAAGATATGTTGAGAGCATGTGTTCTTAATTTTCCAGAAAAATGGGATGAGTGTTTGCCTTTAGCAGAGTTCTCTTACAACAATAGTTATCAAGAAAGTATAAAAATGGCACCATTTGAAGCATTATATGGTCGCAGATGTAGAACTCCGTTAAGTTGGTCCAAACCTGGAGAAAGAAGATTCTTCGGAGTTGATCTTGTAAAAGAAACTAAAGCAAAAGTTAAGCAGATACAACAGAATATAAAGGTGGCACAATCTAAGCAAAAAAAGTTATGCGGACCAAAGGCGTCGACCATTGTGGTTCAATAAGGGAGATCTCGTGTATCTAAAGGTGTCACCCATGAAAGGAGTTACCCGATTTGGAGTCAAGGGTAAGTTAGCACCTTGATACATTGGACCATTTCCAATTATAGAAAGATGTGGACAATTAGCATATCGTCTGCAATTACCTGAACAATTATCGGCTGTACACAATGTGTTCCATGTGTCCCAATTCAAAAATTGTCTCCGTGTACCAGATAAAGTCGTTGATGTTGAAGGTATTGAACTTGAACCTGACTTGACTTACTCTGAGTATCCAATCCAAGTTTTGGATCAGAAGGATCGTGTTACTAGAAGTAGAACAATCAAGTGGTACAAGATACAATGTGATCAACATTCAGAGGAAGAAGCCACTTGGGAATCGGAAGATTATCTGTTAGAAAACTTCCCGGAGTTTTATGCTTCTATCTAAGTGATAATTCCTTCTACGAGTTGTAACTTCTCTATGTGAGTGGTACAATTCCTTTCCCTTATAAATTTAGTTGAAGTGTGTTTTCCTAACACATTTCCTTTTCCATTACTTCACTCAAGGCTTTAAATCTCGAGACGAGATTTCTTTAAGGGGGAAGGGCTGTAACACCTCTGGTGTTATATTAACTAAAACATGCCATGTCATTATATACACTGCAAAGCATTCATGTTTAAGTCAATCTTAATGTGCATTAACTAAAACAAGTTTACATTTCATAGGTTGATTGGGTTTCTGGAATGTTTTGTCACATGAAATAATAAAACCCTATTTTTGAATGTCATCGCAAATGCTTAGTTTATATTCTATGTACTTGAGGTGTAAACCGTGTTTACACTAGTGTCAAGCATAGTGTATAAGTCTAAGTCCAACCATAAAAATTATTTCCATATTTGAAATTGAATTTGGATTCCAAAGTTTATTTCTAAGTCTGGCAATTCAAATTTAAATTCAAATTGGAAATGCTATAAAAGGTTTTTCAAAAGTCAACTTGGTCGACCAAGGGTGTCATTGGGCCAATGACCTAAAAATGTCCTTGGATGATGTTTGTGATCACTAATAACCAACCAATTAAATTAGAAACCAAATCGAGTTTGAATTCTATTTCAAAAAACCTTTATTCCAAAACCTAGTTTTACCCCTTTTCTCTAATTTAAAATTTATAAAGAAATTGGAGATACTCTAAAAAGATAGTTTGTAGATCTTGAAAAGAGCTACAAAGTTGGTATATAAAGTTTTTCAAGTTTCCAAAAGAAATTCCAAATGAATTTGAAAATACAGTTTTCCAGTATTTGACCCCTTTTGATTTTAAAACCATAATTCAAAAATTATGCAAAATTTTGGAACATTTTGTATATGAAAAAGGTTTGGTTTGGAAAGTTAAACATTTCATAGTTTTGAAGATTTTCAAGTTTTATTGAAAAATCAAAAGTAATTTTAAATGTTTGTTTCTAGGATTTTATTCCCTTTTTAAATCTGAATTCAAATTTCAAAATCCAGACTAAATTTGAGGATGCCAGTTAAAGGAAATGTGTAGCTCTTGAAAAGTTATGCAAATGATATTTTTGGAGATTTTCAAGTTCTTATATAAATTTTGGAGTAATTTGTATTTTGAAACGAATGGCATTTCTGTAATTTCTACGAACAGTACCGAAACCTATCATCGGCCACCATCGTCGGCTTCTCAACGCGCGCCGCCGTCCACCGCCGCACCTCTCGGCCGCCACCGCACTCCTAGACACCCGAAACTTTGCTGTCGTCGTGTCGCCCGTCCGTGCGTCACCCTTGGCCTATAAATACTGGTCGGGCGCTGCCGTTTCTCTTCTTTCTTCTTCCTGCCGCCGTCGCCGATGATTTCGCTCCGCCGCTCGAATTCGCCGCCGACGCTGCACCACTGCCCGATTGCTCTTGCCAATAGCTCCGCCACATCCTCACGGTCATTTTGAGCGAGTTCGTGCTTACTCTCCTCGCCCGAGCTGCCCGCGCGCCGTCGTCTTCTCCACGGTCGGTCGCCGAGCCGCCGCGAGCGTTTTCGCCGTTGACCGTCATCGAGGTTGAAAATATATTCTCTTTAACCATCGTGTCATGTTCTCCATGCTAGCCTACCTCTTATGTGCACCCTGGCCGGCTTGATGGTTCACAGGAATGCCGGTGACGCCGACCTTGCCATCGCAGCGCCGCCGCCGCCATCACTGCCGCCGACCGCAGCTCGATTCAAGCACTCCGGACCTTCATTAACGTGCGCATCAGCACCGGGGTGAGCTCCTACAGCTATTTGTGCTATCAATTTCATCATTCCCATGTCATAACCGCCGGCCACCGTAGCTCGCCGCCGGTGCAGTGTTGCCAGCGCCGCCGCGCGCGTAGCCGTCAGGGCTGGGGTTCCAGTTTGGCTTCATTTTGTTGCCAAACGAAATCGTTTGAGTGCCCTGCATGTGTCAGTGTAGTCGTCGTCGCCAAAAACAGCTCCGATGAGCTTCGCCGCCGCGCCCTAGCTCCGTCGCGCCGCCATGGCCGTCGGCGTGGGTGCCGCCGTCGCCCCGCCACGCCGTTAGCTACCTCCATCGACTCGCCGTGTCGAGCTGGGCCCAGTGGTCCAAGTCCAGTCGCCGGAGACCTCGCCGACGGCGAGTAATCGCCGGTCAACCTCCGGCGGATCGTCGGTCAGCGCGGGAGTACTGTGCCGATTTTCTTTTTCTATTTTAGAAAATGATTTAAATGCTATTTTCTTTGAAAAATCATAGTAATTCATATAAAGCTCCAAAAATTCTAAAAATTTTTGTGAGTGTTCTTTATGATGTCATCTACCTAGGAAAAATATGAAATGCTAAATTTGAATAATTTGGCATATGTTAAAATTAGCCCTTTTAATTGAAAAAGGACCTTCAATGATTTTTAATAAATAAAATAATTGACTTTTAATTCTAAAATTTGTTTTGCCATCTAATTAGGCTAAGAGCTTTCAAAAAAAATTTGGGCTTAATTTGATAACTTCAATTTTTATGCCTTTATTAATGCTGTTAAATAATTAATTAATCCCTTTATTTGAGTTTAATCATTATAGGATTTGTTTGACTTTGGGATTGATTGATGACCTTGGGTCATTAACCCTAATGACCTTTGCCACTTTAATCAATTGTTTGCGCTTACCTTAATCATGTCAATAGGGCTTAATTAATGTTATTTTATGTGTTTAATTAATTTCTTAAATGGCGTAGTTAAACCTAATGAGTTTTATAAGCGAAGTTTTGTTGGCTTGCAACTTTATCGTGAAGAAAAGTTGTACTCGATCCCTTAATCTGATCATGCATCCATCGAGCATCATGTTTACTATTCCATCAGGGTTTGTTGAACCCTTGTTGCAGGTGAGCCTCATGGGCAGGAATGCTTCGCATCCTGCTGCATGATAGTTGTCGAGGAAAGCAACGACGAGTAAGGTGTTTAGCTCTTGGGCAGAGCTTTTTGTTTGGTATTGTAATAAGGTTATCTATGGCTACTCCACTACTATTATGGTTTGTACAATCTAAACTTATGGTTGTAAATATTTGAAACTCAAAGGTTTGCAAACTTATGTTATTGTAAGTCTTCCGCTATTTTACTCCGTGGTATATTATTTACATCAAACTGTTGTAATACTGCAATGTCTCTCTATAACGATGGATCCTGCTCGAAGAATTGTGGATGATTCGGGATTTACCCGACAGACTTTTTAAGTCATATGGAACACAGTCATGGTTATTAGGAGTCTGTTTAGACAATAATCATGCGTGTGGGCCATATGGTTTAGAAGGTTCTGCCACAGGGGGTCAGGAGTCAGAAGCGAGGTGTGACTCAGATTTTTTTGTGGGGGCGCGCGAACGTCCCCCGCGGGGGTAGCCCCCGAGGCCTCGGAGGAGTTGGAAGACTCCTTCGAGGGCTTTATTCATCTTCGGTCGAGGGGTGCTTGTCCAGTCAGGTATGGACCTGAACTAGAGTCGTAGCGCCTTATTTAAGGGTTGGCTCGAGTCGTTGAGCCCCTAGGTGAGTTTGACCCTCTTTCGTCGAGGGGTGCCGGGCATAGTCGAGCCCCCGAGCCTCGTGCGGCTATTGCTCTGCTAGCCTCAACATTCATCTCATGAGTCCTTTCGATCGGATGTGAGGCGAGAGGCATCGAGCTACCCATGATTTGGGTGAGCTTCGAAGTTCTCTGTGAGCTGGTAACAGGAAATCCAAGTGAGGACTCGAGCCCCATTCGATAGGGGTCGACTAGTGGCCCGGAGGCTTCCTCATTGCAGTATATGCATAGGAAATTCGGATACCATCTCCATTCGATAGGATTTGGCAGCTCGATGCCTCTCTTCGAGGGGATTCCATGAAATTTCCATGTATTTTTCCTTGGATATGTTCCGCAGGGGTCTCGAGAGTTTGTTCTCGAGCTAGGCCTCGTGCGGACTCCCCTTTGATCATCCCTGACTCGGGTGCTCGAGGGCGGCTGTCGAACCCTGGCGGAGGGCCAGCCTTTGATCCCTCGAGGCTTGTCGTGGGGCCAGAAGGCTTCGGCAGCGGTCGCTTCTGCGTTTCCACCCGTTGTGCACATCTTTTGAGGCATCAGATGAAACGGCGTGGTAGTGGCGGGCCCGGGTAACGGCTAATTGTCTAGATTGTGACGCGTGTTCAAAGCTACGCGATTCAAGGGAGCGCTTAGGTGAAATGCATTTAATGCGGGGATTTACCTTTCCCATCGCCGGACCCGCCCGTCGCTTTGCCCGGGTATAAAACCGAAAGAGGGGGAACTCGCCCGTTCCTATTCGCTTTTTCACCTCCACCGCCGTTGCCTGAGCTCTCGAATTCCTGCACGCCCGTGTGAAAAGTGAGTGAGATTAGTGCTTTAGCTGCAATTGGGAACCTTCCCAGTCGTCTGTCCAACGAGGAGTTCGCGCCGTCGTCGTCGCCGCTGCATTTGCCGAGCCGCCGCGCACCGCCGCTGCTGTCGTTATGGTGCCTTTGCCTCTCGCCATCCTGTTGCCAAAGCCATGGTCCTCGACGACTGTGACGTGGAGGAAGCTGCTGGACCTGGTGGGCGAGGGGCTGCTCCCCATGATTTCTGATGAGAATCGGCCGGAGTGGAGGGTGCCGCCGCAAGCGCACTGGGAGCCGCACCCGCCGGAGGCCTACATGGTGAGCTTCCCCAAGTATCACTGGCACAGGCTCGGGCTACCCCCTAGCCGGTTTATGTGGGTGATCCTCCACCACTTTGACATCGAGCTGCAGCACCTCTCCCCCAACACCGTCTCTGCGGCCGCCATCTTTGCGGCCGTCTGTGAAGGGTACCTGGGCATTGATCCCCACTGGGAGATGTTCCTCCACATCTACCGTGGGGAGTGGTTCAATGCCTCGGCTGGAGAGGGGAAGAGGCAGATGGTCCACGCTGGCTGCTTCAACCTGGTGCGGAAGACCGGGCAGAGGGTGTAAGTGCCGCGCGAGTACATCATCGGCACCCTGAGTACCAATCATGCTAGGTGGGATGCGGAGCGGTTCTACCTTCGCAACGACGGGGAGTATTACCCTCCATACACATGGTGTCTAGTCATCGGTCGATCGGACCATTGGATGCACGGCATCGTCTAGGACCTGTAGCCTCGTTTGAGGCCTCTCGCGGATGCGATGTGCAACCTTCGAGAGGCGGGCCTCAAGGCGTCGATCATTGTCTCGACCCTCCATGTTCGGAGGGTGCTTTGAAGCGCCCATGGCGAATCGACCAGATGACGCCCGACGTGGAGCCCGAGGTGCTCAACAAGTGGCAGATGTCCGCCGAGGGCCTTCCCGTTGAGGTGGTTGTGGCTCGAGTGACGAGTGCGATCTCGGGCACCTTCACGGCGCAGGAGGTCGCAAGCATCCCGATGCGGCCTGACGAGGGACACCTCGACCTGGTGAGTGTCTCGAGCTTCTTATCTCAATTTTTGTTCCCCTTTCTTTCCTTGTGTTCTCACGCCTGCATTTGTGTGCTTCTGCACAAGGGGAAACCAATTGCCGACTGTCACCGCCCCCGTGCGAGAGGACACCCCTGAGAAGCAGGTGAGACCCTTTGACGCCCAGCAGGCCAAGAGAAAGAAGGACGAGGAGAAGAATAAGAAGGATGAGAAGATCCTCGAACGCAAAAAACGTGAGAAACGTCGCTAGGAGCAGAGGCGCGAGGGGCTCCCGGAGGAGGAATCCCCCAACGAAGATGAAGATGAGGAAGATGATAGTGATGATGAGGAGGGAGTAGTGAGGCACCTCGACCGCTACTTCACTGATATCCCCCGCCCTAACCGTTCTTCGGTGCAGGAGGACATACTGGAGAAGCTGGCCCCACACTCGTCGAGGTCGGCCTCGACACGTCGCAAGGAGGAGCAGCCCACTGGCACTGTCTCGAGGGGAGGATCGCCCTCTTATAGTGTGCGCGGCGGGACTTCACCTGCCTCGACACGAGAGACCCGGTCCGAAGCTCAGGCGCAGCGGGCCCAGGATCAGACAACGGCCTTGACCGGCCAAGAAGGCACGACGGGCTCGTCCAAAAACTCTGGTGGCTCTGGTCCTAGGAAGGGCCTTGCCTCGAGCGGGGGTTCAAAACCCCCGAGCGGCTTGAGGGGAACTTGGAGGCTCCCCTTTGGGTAAGTTTTGATAACTGTGAGTGCTTTTCATTGCGTTTTCTTCCTAGCGGGTCCTACTAAGCATTCTTACTCATTCTCCTCTTGGCGCAGGTCCAAACGTCCTATCGCGGAGGCGAGCCCCACGCAGGCCAAGTGGCTGAAAGTGACCATGGCCACGAAGATGGTAGCTGTAGCTCTAGGTGCGGCTTCGGTGCCCCTCTCACCTCAGGATGCAAGATGGTTATCTCTGGCCCGTGATGCAATTGTTCGAGGCAGGCTAAAGAGTGCTGCTTTTGCTGTAGGGTTGAGCGACTCGAGGGCCATGACTGGCTATGGCGCCAGGCAGGAGTCGATGGTGGAGGTGAGGGGCGCCGCTGTGGTGATGACGTCCGCGGCCCCCGTGCTCGGCCTGGTGCCTGGGGATGAGACCGTCGTCTCGACCTCGACGCCCATGGTTTCTGCCTCGGGCCAACCTGAAGCCGCCCCTGCTACGCTCAAGGGGGGAGCCCCTGAGAGTCACGTACTAGGGATGGTAGAGGAGCCTATAGTCCTCGAGGATGAGGGGGCCTTGGCCCAGTCACTGGCCACCGAGGAGCAGCCCGCTGAGGAGCGGAAGCCGTGGCCGGCGGGACTGCACGAGGTGGAAACAAAGCAGAAGCATGAGCAGGAGCAGAAAAACCTGCAGATGAAGGAGGAGGAGGAGCGACTGCGTAAGCGGTCGCAGGAGAAGGAGGGTCAGCCGGAGTGGCTAGAAGGAGAGGGGTCGGCTACAGGCTAGCCCAAACAGCAGCGAGAGTCAGAGAGGTTGGCGTCGAGCCAGCTGCAGCAAGAGCGGCAGCAGCACTAGCAATAGCAAGAGCAAAAGCAACAGTGGGAGCCGCAGCAGGCGTCAACAGGGGGCGCGGAGCCCTCAGGCTTGTTGCTCCAGCAATGGGTCGATACGTTGGCAGGGGCAGAGGCCTCGAGACTCCCAGTTCAATGGGAGTCGGTGACCACCGTGCAGGAGCTGCTAGAAGCATCGGGGGCGGTGCTGCCGCCGCAGGCGCAACTTGAGGGGGCGTGGGGTGTGATGCAAGAGGTGTCGATGGTGCCATCCTCACCCCAAGCATAGCTCAAGGGAGTGCAGCTGCCTTCGAGCCAACCGGTGGACGTGGAGATGGTGGACGCGCCGGCGCTCGGCCAGTCGATGCCGCCACCAGTCGTGCCATCAGAGGACTCAGCAGGCTCGAGCCTATGGCTGCGGGTGGAGGAGGCGGGAAACACCGGCCCCTTGGTGCTTCTACTCTGAGAGGAGGAGAGGAAGGCCCTTTGGCTTGGCAAGGGGCTTCCCTCTTCTGGGCCCTGCGAGGTCATGACCGCGACGGCGATGTCGGGCATCTCCGACCTGGCGGAGCGCTACGGCGTTTCACGCGAAGTGGCCGAGGGCATCAGGACCTCGGTGCAAGCCCAGGTCGAGATGGCCCTCCCAAAAATGAGTGGGGAGCGCATCATCCTCCATGAGCCCGGCGACTCCCCCGCCCCTTGGTTCGAGCTCGATGACTCGATGGAGAAGGGGCGTTGGGTGGATATTAAGGGGGACAAGATGTGGCTGAAGCATACCCTGGAGCTGGCCATCGAGATCGTCAACAGGAGTCTCGATCGGAACCTCGGGGTAAGTTTTTCTCTTAGTACATCTAACTTTCGCCCTTCTCTTGTTTCGAACGTGCTCTCGAGCTTTCGGCTCTGTTTGTTTTTTAGGATGTGAGGAGGTGCTCTTGCTCCAAGTCTCGCTTCCTCCAGGATACACAAAGCAGCTGGGAGGAAGTGAGATGCCAACTCAAGGCTGGCCGGATTGCCACGGCCCAAGTGTCTCAAGCTGAGGAGGAGGCGAAGTAAGCCAAGGAGGAAGTTGCCGTGGTCAAGGCGGAAGCTGAGAAGGCCAAAGAGTACGCCGCCGCGCTCAAGGAAGACACCGTCTCAGCTCGGGTTGAGGCCAACCAGGCCAAGGAGGAACTCTGAGAGGCCAAGGCGGAGGCCGAGAGAGCGAGGAGAGATGGAGTCAAGGCCTCAGAGGAGGCTCAGAAGGTCCTCGAGCATGTTGCGACACTCGAGAAAGAAGCCCGTGATGCTGTGGAGCGCATCAAGGGACTCAAGGCCAACCTTGCCCATGTCTCTAGGGTGCACGACGCCCTCACCGTTTTTGCCGACACGGAGAAGAAGCGTGCTGAGGCTCTTGCGACGGAAGTCCAGCAGTTGAAGGCGGCCGTCATAGAAAAAGAGCTATCCGTCCAAGCCACTGGCCAGGCCATGGAGACCCTCTGGGTGGAGAAGGCTGACGTCCTCGCTGCTTTTCGGGCGATGAAGAAGAAGCGGGACGAGGTCCAGAAGGAGCTCGATGACGCAAAGGGCGGCTACAAGGCCCTTAAGATTCACTGCAACGGTGAGGTCCTCTGTTTTCTTTTAGTTTCTCGGGTTTGTTGTTTTGAGGTGCTACAACTAACTCTTGTCCAGGTTACCAGGCATCGAGACTGAGCTGCTCACCTCCCAAACTTTTGCCAAGGTGCTACAAGAGGGCCTCCAGATCGAGCAGGGGCTGATCCACTGGCTTTGCGCTGTGATCGACAGCCTCTGCGAGACATGGGAGATCCCACCCATCGAGGGGATCGAGGGCGAGGAGTTTGGAACCACACCCATTACCCGGTTGCGTCATCTTGGCGTCGCCCTAAGGGGTCGCGTGAAGGAGGTGCTCCACATCGGCGTGAAGTGGGCATTGGCAGTCGTCTGCTCCGGCTTCACCTTCGATATGAAAGTTGTCACCAAGGGCTTCATCTTTGACATCTCCAAGACTAAAGCAGAGAATGAGGAGTGATGTCAGCGCCTCATGGACGCCGCTGAGAAGCCGGGGAAGAAGCTGGCGAAGATGTTTGAGGAAGAGGTCCTCCTTCCTGCCGAAGGCGACGAGGATGTTGGCGGCGACGACAGCGACGACGATGACAGCGATGGCCTGTGAGCCAAATCTGGGTGGAGAGGCCCATGTAAATAAGTTAGTTTTTGTGATGTTGAAACATCATGGCCCTGGGGGCCTTAAAACATTATGCATTTATCGTGATGCTTTTGATGTTTTATCTCGAGCTTCTTTATTTCTTTTTTGTCTGATTTTTGCCCTTTGACTTTGAGTTTTTGACACCGACTCGTATCCTTCAAGGGGGAACGAGTGGGGGTACCATAGCCCAAAGGCGTAGGAGAGCCCCCGGCTCGACATCCCTCGACCCTTAAGGAGTTTGAGGTGTTTCCTACTTAGTCGCGAAGTGCACTCGAGACGTAAAAGAAAAGAGGAGCGTCGAGTTTCGAAAAAGTTTGAATTTTTGAGGGATTTAGGGGGGTTCCCCCTGTCAGCCCCCGAGGGAGCCTTGACTTTTGCCAGGGCAGAGTTGAGGGTACCTTAGCATTTGAACAAATAAAAATACTAGAATCAAAGTTTTTTCATTTATTCATGATGCGATGAATGTACAAAATACGGGAATTGTACGAGGCCTTGAGGCCCTAGGGGTAAAAGCGATGTAGCTGTTTAATGTTCCAAGCATTGGTGAAGTTCTCACCCTTGTTGTTCACTAGCTTGTAGGTTCCTGGCTTCAGCACCTTAGCTACGGTGTATGGGCCTTCCCATGGTGGATTTAACTTGTGGCGCCCTTTGTTGCTTTGCCATCGACGGAGCACGAGATCACCGACTTGGAGGTCCCTCTTGCGCATGTGCTTGTCATGGTAGCATCGAAGCTTCTGTAGGTACCTTGCAGAGTGGAGGAGAGCCATGTCGCGGGCCTCCTCGAGCTGATCGATGGTGTTTGTGAGGGCCTCTTCGTTGGTCTGCTCGTTGTAGGCCTTCAGCCAAGGGGACCCATATTCGAGGTCTGTGGGGAGGACTGCCTCAGATCCATAGACCAAGAAGAATGGGGTGAACCCCGTGGCTTGACTGGGCATTGTCCTTAAGCTCCATAGGACCGAGGGTAGCTCCATGGCCCACTTCTTCCTTTACTTCTTCAGCCGATTGTAGATTCTCGCCTTGAGGCCTTGTAGGATCATGCCGTTGGCACGCTTGACCTGGCTGTTGGTTCAAGGATGGGCAACTGCAGACCAATTCACACGGATGTGGTGATGGTCGTAGAAATCCAAGAACTTCTTACCGGTGAATTATGTGCCGCTGTCGGTGATGATGACGTTCGGGACCCGAAGCGGTGGATGATGTCGGTGAAGAACTCGATCGGTCATTTAGAGCAGATATTGCCAATCGGTCGGGCCTCGATCCACTTGGTGAACATGTCAACGGCTACAAGCAGGTGCGTGTATCCCCCGATTGTCTTCTTGAGGGGCCCCATGAGATCAAGTCCCCAGACCGCGAACGGCTAGGTGATGGGGATCATCTACAGGGCGTGTGCCAGGAGATGCGTTTGCTTGGCGTAGAACTGGCACCCCTCGCATGAGGGGACGATGTTGATGGCGTCGGAGATAGCGGTCAGCTAGTAAAAGCCTTGCCTAAAGGCATTGCCGATGAGGGTCCTTGGCGCCGCATGGTGGCCGTAAGCCCCCGAGTGTATGCCCTCAAGGAGCTTCCTGCCTTCCTCGATGGTGATGCAGCGTTGCAGGACTCCCGATGGGCTTCGCCGGTACAGCTCCTTCTCGTTGCCGTAGATGATGTAGGATTTAGCCCACCGGGCGAGCCTCGGTTCGATCCTCTGGCAGCTTCCCTCGAATGAGGCAATCGAGGTAGGGGCTTCGCCAGTCCGATGGAGCACTCGACGAAGAGGGTGGCCCCTTGATCTCCATGACCTCGGCCCTGCTCGAGGGGGCCTTAGTCGAGGAGGTGGGGTCTATCGGTTGAGCAGCGTCAGCCCCCGAGCCCAAGTCGATGGAAGGCTCGAGGAGGTCCCTTGATAAGACGTCCAACGGGATAGTACCTCGAGAGGACGTGATCTTGGCCAGCTCATCCATAGCCTCGTTGCAGCGTCGAGCGATGTGGTTGAGCTCGAGCCCGTGGAACCTGTCCTCTAGTTTGCGCACCTTGTTGCAGTAGGCTTCCATCTTGGGGTCATGGCAGCTCGAGGCCTTCATCACTTGGTTGATGATGAGTTGCGAGTCACCCTGAACGTCGAGGCGTCGAATCCCAAGCTCGAGGGCAATGCATAGGCCATTGACAAGTGCCTCGTACTCTACGACGTTGTTGGAGGTGGCGAAGTGGATGCGAATGACATAGCGTATATGGACTCCGAGGGGTGAGATGAAGAGCAAGCCTGTGCCTGCCCCCGTCTTCATGAGCGATCCGTCGAAGTACATTGTCCACAACTTGGCTTGGATTTGCGCAGATGGCAGCTGGGTGTCAGTCCACTCAGATATGAAATCTGCCAATACCTGAGATTTGATGGCCTTGCGCGGCGCGTAGGTGATAGTCTCACCCATGAGCTCGACCGACTACTTTGCAATTCTCCTTGCGGCCTCTCGATTTTGGATGATCTCCCCCAGGGGGAAGGATGATACCACAATGACCGGGTGGCTTAGGAAGTAGTGCTATAGCTTACAGCGCGTAAGGACGACGGCATAGAGTAGCTTCTGGATCTGCGGATAATGGATTTTAGTCTCTGAGAGTACCTCGCTGATGAAGTAAACCAGCCACTGGACAGGCAAGGCACGCCCTTCCTCTTGCCTTTCGACCACTATGGCCGCGCTGACCACCTGGGTGGTTGCGGTGACATAAAGGAGGAGTGGCTCGGTGGGTTCACTTTCTGTCGCGGGTCGAGGAGGTACGAGGATCGGAGGAGAGGTCAACATATTTTTGAGCTTCTCGAGGGCCTCTTCAGCTTCAGGGGTCCAAGCAAAGTGCTCAGATTTCTTCAAGAGGCATTACAGAGGCAAGGCCTTCTCTCCCAATCGTACGATGAAGCAGCTAAGGGCCGCGAGGCAGCCCATGAGCTTCTGTATGCCCTTGAGGTCTTGGATTGGCCCCATCCACATAACAGCCGAGACTTTCTCAGAATTGGCCTTAATTCTACGCTATGAGATGATGTATCCTAGGAGCATGCCACGAGGCACACCAAAGACACATTTCTCGGGGTTAAGCTTGATGCTCTTAGCCCGGAGGCATCCGAACATGATCTTGAGGTCATCAATGAGGTTGTCAACCTTTTTTGACTTGACCACGATGTCATCGACGTATGCCTATGTGCTCACCAAAAACGTGGAGCATGCACCGCTGATATGTTGCCCCAGTGTTTCAAAGGCCGAAGGACATGGTGACATAGCAGTACATAACGAATGGGGCGATAAAGGAAGTCGTGAGCTGGTCGGACTCCTTCATCTTGATTTGGTGGTACCCGGAGTAGGCATCGAGAAATGATAGAGTTTCAAATCCCGCAGTAGAATCAAAAATTTGAACAATGCGTGGTAAAGGAAATGGAACTTTAGGACATGCTTTATTTAAACTAGTGTAATTGACACACATTCGCATTTTTCCATTCTTTTTCTTTACAAGCATAGGGTTAGCTAACCACTCGGGATGATGAACCTCCTTGATAAATCCGGCCTTCTCGAGCTTGTGGACCTCCTCGCCGATGATCTTGTGCTTCTCCTCGTCGATGTGGCGCAAGGGTTCCTTCACCGGTCTGGACCCAGGCCGAATCTCCAAGGCGTGCTCGGTGACTTCCCTCGGTATGCCCGGCATGTCCAAGGGACTCCACACAAACATGTCGGCGTTTGCGCAGAGAAAGTCGGTGAGCACTACTTCCTATTTGTCGCTGAGAGTAGCACTGATAGTCAGCGCCCTCTCATCGGAGCTGCTTGGGTCGAGGAGGATCTTCTTGGTGCCCTCTGCGGGCTCGAAGCTACCTACGAGACGTTTGGGGTTGGCGGCCTCGGCGGCGAGACCGTTGAGCATGGCTGCGAGCATCGACTCCTCAGTGGCTTCTCCATTTTCGATGCATTCAACATCGCATGCATACGCATGCTCGAAGGAGGAGCCAATGGTGATGATGCCCTTCGGGCCGGGCATCTTCAGTTTAAGGTAGGTGTAGTTGGGGATGGCCATGAACTGTGCATAGACTGGCCTACCGATGATGGTGTGGTAGGTGCCATGGAACCCAAACACCTCTAAGGTGAGGGTCTCCTTCCTAAAGTTTGCCGCAGTGCCTAAGTAGACGGGGAGGTCGATGTGGCCGACGAGCAGGGCCTTCTTCCCCGGCACAACTCCATGGAAACCCCCCGTGCTGGGTTGTAGCTATGACTTCTTGATACCCAACAGATCGAGGGTTTCGAGGTAGATGATGTTGAGGCTGATGCCACCATCCATGAGCACTTTCAAGAGGCGGGTGTTGATTATAACGGGGTCGACGACGAGCGGGTAGACTCCGGGGTTGACGACATGGTCCGGATGGTCATCACGGTTGAATGTGATGGGCGCATCAGACCAGTTGAGGTAGTGAGGGGTGGCAACCTTGACGGAGAAGACCTCTCGACGCTCCCTCTTGCACTGTTGATGTGTGAGGTTGGTCGAGGGGCCACCGTAGATCATGTAACACTCATGGACGGAGGGGAACTTCTCTTCCTCCTCATCTTCGACCTTGCCACCACCCTGGTCCTTCTTCTCGTCACCCTTCTTGGTGCCAAGGCGCTCGAAGTGGCCCCGGAGCATGCGATAGTCCTTGAGCTTGTGGTTTGCACCTCCCTTATGGTAAGGGTAGGGCTCTTCGAGCATCTTATCAAAGATGGCTCCCTCTAGGGGGCCCCGAGGCTTCTTGCGTTCGGCTGTGGCAATGAGGTCATCACCCTTGGCCTCATGCTTGCCTTGTTGGCCCTTTTTCTTCTTCTTGTTGGGGTTTTTCTTCGAGCCCTTGTTGGTGCCTTTGCCATCAGCTGCCGGGGCCTTCCCCTTGTTGCGCTCGTTGCTGAAGAAAGCTTGATGGCCTCCTCGCCGGCTGCATAGTTGGCGACTACATCCATGAGCTCATCGACACTCTTGGGTCGATTACGTCCCAACTCTCAGACCAAGTCCTGGCAGGTGGTGCCAGCGATGAACGCCATGATGACGTCAAGGTCAGAGAGATGCGGGAGCTCGGTGTGCAGCTTGGAGAAGCATCGGGTGAAGTCATGCAGGGACTCCCCTGTTTGCTGCTTGTAGTTGTGCATTTCCCAGGTGTTGCCAGCACGTACGTAGGTTCCTTTGAAGTTCCCCTCGAAGACCCAAACCAGGTCAGACCAGTTATGGATCTGGTTCGGGGGAGGTCTTCGAGCCACCTGCACGCAGAGTCAGAGAGATACAGGGGGAGCTGGCGGATGATCGCTCGATCATCGCCACCAGCCTGACATGCCAACCGAAAGTCGACCAGCCAGGGCTCAGGCTTGGTTTCCCCGTTGTACTTGACGATGCTCGCAGGAGGTTTGCTCCTCTCCAGCGGCGTGCTGCGGATGGGCCGGCTGAAGACACTTGGGCCAGGAGGCTTGGGGGTGCACCGATCCTCCTCACTATCGTAGCGCCCCCCACGATGGGCGCTGTAGCCTTGATCCTCAGCGTCCCCATGCTTGTGTCGCTGATTTTCATTGATGTCGTGCCGTGCATCTCGCGGGGCATGGTCAGCGACAAGGCGGTCTCGAGCTAGGGTCCTCTTTGCCTGAGGGGTTTCCCCCCTGGTGGACCGAGGCCTCCCTTTCGTGGCGGGAGGGCCTGGCCGCATGTTCCAAGGCTACCGCCTGCTGTCTCGAGGCTGAGCTTTCAGCCTGCTGCATGGCAGTGACTTCAAGGAGTCCCTTGACCTCCTTTTGTGTCCATCGAGCCTGAGGGTTGGATGCCACGGGCATGCTTCATAGAAGCATGGTTGCCGTGATGAGAGTACCGGTTGATGACGGGTTGTGCAGGCACGCCGTCCTCTATGATCAGATGGTTCACTTCTCGAGCTCTGGCCCGAGCCCTTCCACCGGGCAGGGGCATGCGCTCCTGCTCAAGCACTTGCTCAAGCTGGCACAGGTGCTCCCAGTCAGCGTCGAGCTTGGCCTTCATCTCTTAAAGTTGTGCCAGTTGTGCGTCCCGATCATCCACGCGGAGTTGCGCGTCTCGAGGCACGGCTGCTGGGGGTTCTTCGCGATCTGCCATGACGAGAGCTCCTCCTATGGCCGTGACAGCGACTGAATTGTTTGCCACAGGATCAAGGGTCTCTTCACTAGAGGCGACTTCGCCCTCGAGGTGGAGGCACTCGCGGGTAGGATCCCAGTAGTCGGAGTCGGAGTCAGAGCCATAGCCGAAGAGGTAGAGGTTGGGAAGCTTTCCCTGAGCCTCTTCCATCAGCTGCTGCCGAAGCGTGTCGACGATGTACCTCTGGGGACTAGGCGCTCGTGAGAAGCCCAAGTCTATGGAGGGTGGCAGGACCAGCTCGATATTCATCATAGCGCGAAGGAGGGAGCCTGGGCATTCCTCTTCCATGCTCATATTTGAGTGGACCGAGTCAGTGTACGTCTTGGCGGTATTGTCGAGGCCGAACGGGAAACATCAGTGGTGCTCGAACAACCTGTGCGGAAGAAGGTTTGGCAGAGTCGGGGGTGTGTGCACCGTCGAAGCTTCACCGGGCTCCTCCACGAGCGCATGACGAAGGGGAAGTAGGGATTGTCATAAAGCGCCTCTGGTTTCCCCTCTGTCTCTAAGCTCGGGTCAGATATCTCCCCAACAAGGGGCTCTTGATCACCGAGAATGAGATGGGGGAAGTCGGCGGGCGTGAACCCAGACGTGTGCTAACAATGACGACGGTGCCGCTCGTGCCTTCTCCTGGTGGCAGCGTGGTGGCGAGAGCGACGAATGGCTCCCTCGAAGCGTGGGGGCTCAATACGGCTTTCGCTAGGATCTCTGACCGAGAGTAGGGTCTTGTTGAAGCTACAGCCAAGGGACACAAACTCCAGGCTCCCGAACCTGATCGCCGTACTACGTGGAAGCGGCGAAGCGGAGTCAGCCATCCAGAAAAACGATGGGAAATCGATGTGACACGCGGCCCCTACCTGGCGTGCCAACTGTCGGTGTTTTGACCCTGGGGGCTAACACCAACGAGTGAATTTGTGATCGCGTGCTCCCTAATCCGGATGGTGATCCAAGAAGACACAGAGATTTATCCTGGTTTGAGCAAGAGTAGGCCCTACATCCAGCGGGGGATGATCTTTGTTATCTTGCACCGAAGTGCTTGTACAGGGGTGAATACAAGCGTGTGAGTGAGTGAGCTAGAACTTAAGTGCTATGGGCTCTAATTGCTAGCCCTCCTGACCTATCTGAACTAGTACCTGGCGCCTCCTTTTGTAGGCGAAGGGGGGGCTCAGGGGTACATGAATCTTTGGCAGACGTTGCTGCTGACGTCGGGGAGGAGATGCCGATCATGTCAGTGTTGCTGTAGAGGCGTGCATCATGTACGGCGGGTCCTGCAGTGACGTGCCTAGAAATGACTCAGTCGTACTTCTTGTGCGTAGGATGATGTCATCGATGGTTGGTAAAAGGCCGGCACCCATGCCCATGCCCATGCATGCGGATCGCTGTAGCCGTCATGTCGGGAGTTGTTAGGGCGCTGACCGGTGACGAAGGAGTCCTGCTCAGGGGGAGGTCGAGGAAGTCAAGACCCTAGACGGCATGGGCTACCCCGAGAAATACGGAGGACCTGCTGACTTTCTCGTCTCGAGGGGTGCCGATTGAGGCACTGTGCCTGTTACGGCGGAACTGTGTAGTACGGACCGCCGGATTCCTAGGCATGGGCAGTAAAAGTAGAATTTGACGGTGAGTCCTGGATCTGACCCCAGGGCGGCCCGACGATACCCGAGGCTTAGTCGAGGGGTAGCCACGAGAGTAGTGGTTGGGTGGATAAGATCAGACCTAAGGAATCCAAGGCTGTCGGTTGTCGTGTAGTGCGTCGAGGGGGTGCCGAGTGGTGGAACAGTGGTCGGCATGGTGTAGCAGTACCAGGCAGTTTGTCGTACGTCTTAGGGATGGGCGATAAAGTGGGATTTGACCGCTGTACCCACTCCCTCTACTCTGCTGTAGCCATACGGTTTGGCGGGGGCAGGTAAAACGCATTGAATGCACGGGGAGTAAAGAGGTGCAGGCGGTCGAGGGGTGCGCCGCACTCGAGGGTTGTCTGTTCACACGGGTGGAGTTCCGTCTCCGAGGTATGGCTCGCGTCGTCCCCTCAACGGGTTCACTTCTCTCTAGTGCGGACTCCTGTCAAGCAGGCTGTGGCTTTGGGTTGTCGAGACCCATTCGTGGGCTGGCCCAGCAATCCATGGTGCGTGGGTTTTACTGTGTTGGTTGAGGGATGATGCCGATTAGTTTAGGTTGCTGATCTCGGGGTTTAATCCTTGTTATTCGAGGGTTTGGGGTACCCCTTTCCTAGATCCTCAACAACTCTTGTTGTTGGGCTAGCATCCCTATGCCAAGCACTCAACCTTTCCATCCTTCAAGATCCCTAACCGTTAGGATGACCTTATTCAAGTAACCAAACCTTCTTGCAGTAAGTATCCGATACGAACCTACCTCGTCGAGGAAAACCAGTGGCACCCTAATTTCATAGACCCACCACCGATTGTACAAAACTTATGACAGTGCAAGGTTTGGGGAAGCATTCAACTTAAACATTGCTGAGGGATCGTTCTACTTCACTACCGCACTCATGCAGACAAAACATAATAGCATGTGAAAGTAGAACAAATAATGAGAATCACATTCACACATAGTGACATGGTATGGCCCTTTAATGAATGGTGATCTCCATCTCCATCATCTTGCCTACATGGTGATCTCCATTTCCATGATCCATGTGTGCCATCCTTCTTGTGATACATCCTCCAAGAACTATCTTGCAGCAAGCTATACTAATTACATAGTCGCAAGATCACAAGACGGCACGCAGGCCAATACATCAAATGGCAACACATATGGCTCCAGCCGTGTTGCTTACATGACATGCAGGCCATGAATGAATTACATACATACACATGGGACATACCATTCACAATGTACCCTACAAAAACATGTTAGGCGTAGAACGATTCTATGCGCTACGACAGGTAGCAACGGCGGTCCTGCTGACCGGTCAATGGGCGAGGGGTCGAGGGGGACGCCCCCTGCGGGTTTCACAATTGTTCTAATCAAACTGCACAACCAATACTAGCAGATCGCATCTACTATCTCTGCATATCATCTATATGCCATCAACTGAACCTATAATGAACAGCTATGGCTCTGATACCACTAAAGGGTTATGAAGGTGCTATGCTAGCCAGAAAACAAAATCGATATATCGTCTGTGCTCATGGGCACGAGCGGCCTAGATCCTCACATGACTTAGCCAAATAGTTTAAGCTATTAATTTATGATGATGTTGGAGGTTGCTACCTCGGGTTTGAACGGGATGGCTATCTTTGTGCTTCCTTTGAGATGGCTATCTCATGTTTAATGATATATGCTTATATCTATGATAGTAGATGACACTTTAATTGTTACTTGAACCTTAACAAAGGGTTTGGTGTTTCAACCAAGTTGATTAGACAATACACTGTAATAAGTTAAATCTTAATTGCTACATTAAAAAGGCTACCACAGTTTACCTTTCAGCTGTACCTTGTTTTAGCCTTGCATGTCATTACTTTTCGCCTGTATTTGCTGAGTTTTGACATGGAACTCACCCTTGGTAATTCTCAAATAAAGGATGCTCAAGTGATGACTCAGATGGTGACTACCCTAAGAACTATCCGGGATATTAGGTGTTGTGATGCTATCGTTGACCTTCCTGTGGCGAGATGGAGTCGCTACATCTACTTCATTTAGTTGCCTTTCATTTTGAACGATGTTATTTATATTCCGCTTTACTCTGATAACAGTTGTTTAATAATGGTACGATGTATTATTGTTTATTTGAATATTGTGCTTATTGGACCATGTAATTTGTCATTCATGTGTGTAATTTGATTTGGGCGCACATAAGCTTTTGCCTTGCTTTTAATCCTTCAAAACCAGGGTGTGACAAGTGCATAGGTAGACATAGCATAGATAGGGGGTAAATCATAGTTCAAAGGTAGTGGAGACACATCTAAGCCATCCTCAAGGATAAAAGAGAAATAAAGAATAAAAGAATATGCCTAACTGAGTAGGCATTGGTCTTATACAGCTATGCAAAGAACTATTAGTAAACATCTAACTAGCATGTCTAGCATTAGGACTAAGCCTGGGATGATAGGGAGATCCCCGCAACTGGTGAAGAGTTATGAGAGTGCTACGCTAGCCAGAAAACAAAACTTTTCTGCCTCATAAACCAGGATCTACTGCTAGTTACAGGTCACGGGATTACCACTAGACGCGCGGATGCAGCGGAAGACAACTCGATGTAGCCGTACGTGTCACAGCAGGTAGTGCAGTTGCATGGTCGTCCGTCATGTCAATCCTCTCGTGTGGTTCGTCCCAGTGCTCCAGATGCAGCACGTCCGAGGTATCCCACACGTGCAGCGAAGAAGCGATGCGCCTCTGGACTGCTAGATCCACGAGGAGCAGAAGGCACGAGCGTGGGGAGGGTGACAGCGGTTGTCCAAGGCGTGTAACCCTGACCGCGTGCCCTACCCCTTGCTTATATAGGCGTCCCCAATGAGCTCACGAGTTGGAGACCCATTAGCAACCCTAAGCCTTGTCTAATTCGAGTCCAACCCGAATTAGGCTTCCAGCCCCTTAAGCGTGCGACCCTATGGGTTCACGCACACATTGACATGGGCCGAGTACTCCAACTCACCCAATAGTTGACAGCGGCCTCTAGCAAGGCGTGACAACTCCTATGTGCATGCAAAGATCATATCAGATGAACCACTTTGACCACATACAAATTATTCCCTTTGCCACTCGATATATGGTTCAACTCGTGGGTTAACACTTAACCCAAGCATGGCCATGCATTTGTTGATCCAATCACTTGAGTGATCCAGTGATATCTCTCTCAAGTAGAGAGGGGCAAATTCCATGTTGATAGGCTATGTCTCATAGCATGCTTGCTGACCACCCGAAGACCACCTTTTTAACTACCCAGTTATGGAGTAGCGTTTGACAGTCCCTAAGTAGGCCATTTCACATCTTGAGTACATACCACAATCTCAGGTCTAAGGACATAACGTATATGATGTGAATAGGGACTTTCTCATGTCAGGTCAGTCTAGCCTACATGTCTCACATGTGCCCACATTTTATTAGTTTGACATCTCCATGTCCATGACTTGTGAAACATAGCCATCAACTAATACATGTGCTGGTCTAATATTCAAGTGTGTTCTCATAAGAACGTCGACTAGGGACAACTTTAAAATAACCATTCAAGTAATTGAGTTCCACAAACAATTCACATAATTGCCAATCAATACAAGTTGTCTATAATGGATATTCAATGAACACTTTATCAATCATGGATACAATTGGAATATCATCATCTATATGATTAACTCTAGGGAATATTCCCAACAGCTGGTCTACCAGCCGATAGAGATTTTATGAACTCCTACTCAATACCCGAACATGGGCGAGTGCTTGGGATGGACAGGGCTATCACCACCTGCCCACCTACCCCTCTACCCGTGGGGCATCGACATATCTGCTGATCTTCGCATACCCGGGCACCATGCCCGTGTAATTGGAAACAACTCCTAACTATTGGCGCTTCTTAGCGTTAGCAGAAATGTCCACGCACGAAAGTACCATTGTAGCCTTCACCCAGAAGTATTCAGGGTATCATATTTCCACAGGGAATGGAAGTGTAAGAGATCTCTGAACTAGTTCTCCTAGAATGATAAGATGAAGAGTAGCTTAGGTAGAGAGGTTCATCTAAGGCAAGAAACCCAAAACAATGATAACTTCCCACTACTTACTTGCTTCAGGCACTGACGCACTTGGTCTGCCAAGTGATATCAGTATAAGCTCTACTCTATGTCTAGACGTGGGGGAATTCAGGTACGAGTGGACAGGGTTGTCACCACCTACCACCTACCCCTCTACCTGTGGGGGTGCACAGCATACGAAGGTAGCCCCCAACCTAGACACCGTGTCTATGAAGGCAACTACTACTCTAGCGGTGCACAGGAACATCCATCTCTATCAGGAGTCCTCTTACTAAAGCATCCGTCCAAAGGACGAACGATGATCCCACAAAGAAGTAGCTTTGTGAAAGTAACATGCTTAATGAATTAAACCAAAGTTGAACACGAACTTCTTACTTCATGTAGAAAGATGATCGTACAGGTACAAGTTGGAGCGAGAGTCGACAAGCTCGGCAGTTCGTCCGCCCGGAGGCAGAACTGCTTTGACTCTGCTCTTTCTCCAACTCTTTCCCTTTCTCACTCCCTACACTAATTTAGTTAGAAGCTAATGGAATGGAGCTTGCTCTTCCTCTCTACATTGTGACCTCTTTGTGTTGTGAATGAATGAATGTGTGAAGAGAGGAGGCCTCCTTTTATAGCTTGAGAGGAGGGGGCTCTATGTAAAGGGGCCATCCCCACATGGAAGGACCCAAACTGACCTCCAAAGGGTGGTTTCCACCTCCCACCTCAGGTGGGACCATCTTGAGGGAACCGCCATGTGCAACGCCTAAGAAAACTAGGCCCGAGAGGCCCCACTAGGGGGGCGGTCGCCCCCGGGACCGGCCGGTCCCCTGGTGGGCCTGTTTGGCCACCGCCTTCGCGTGGTTGGTTCTCCTCTGGGCCTGGACCTCCCCTATGGTTATGATTGGGCCTAGGTTTGTAATAGAGGTGGACTTCTTTGTTATTCTTGGTTGCGCATTCTCTGAATTCACATTTCTCCTTTACGCTTTCCAATTGGTGTTGTGCACTTCCACTTGTTTCACCATAAATCCTATAAAAACATAAACACTAGGGGTACAAGTGGAATTCCGTTAATAGCATAATCATATGTGTTAAAGTATGGTTGTTTCTTTCCTTTCAGGTATAAGTTGGTGGTTAAAAATGATCCGTAAGGACCGCCAACAAGACCCCTAAGCTTAACCTTTGCTCATCCCGAGCAAATAACTAAGTATGGTTGTTGATCAGGAGTTGCTACAATGCCAATCATATTTCAAATGTACCAAGTTTATAACAAAGTTTTTTACCGTAATTTGAATAAATCAGCATGCTATCCACCCTCTATTATCTTGAAACAAATGGGGCCTTTTAGCCATCTTGAGTCTTGGGTGATTGCAAGACAGAACAGATTCACAGATATTGCTTATCATTCATCCCAAGATCAACCATCTTTCTGAAGGTTTCAAAAATTTTTGTAAAGAGATGTAAGTTCCTCAAATGATTCTCTTGATCGCTCAATGTGTATGAATCCCTCACCAAAGGCATTGTAATGTTGCCTTTCATATCCTACCACTAAGGCTTATGAGTGGAGTTTTGGGCAGGTATAAAGGTGGTCATACTTGCATCACATATATTGCTAAGTCAAAGACCAAACCACAAGGAGATACAAGTCATACACTTTTATTGAGATGTGTAAGTGTGTGGAGTATGAAGATGGTGGAATCCTAATTCAAAATATTTTGGTACTCCATGCATCATGACTTTCTCCTTTATTGAATGGAATGAAACTTTTTGGAAGGATATGGGTTATAAGATCATATATCCATATTTTTTTCTTCTTGTTTTTTTCTAAATGGGTACTTAGAACTTTTCTTTCCTGTTAGTTTATTGCATGCCCCTTGGCATGTTTTTTGACATAGCCCATATCCATTACTAACATATGAGGAATTTTTGGATGGAGAGATGCCATCATGGAATGCGAGGAGTAATTATATGGTGGAAAATGAATGCGCGACTCTCAGGGTAAGAGTCAACATTTTTATTTGGTGGATAATAAATGCGTGGCTCTCAAGATGAGAATCAGCATTTTTATTTGGTGGAAGAGTGCGCAACTCTTGGGGTAAGAGTTGGCATATTTTTGGTGGATGGATGGGTGCATGTTGTGCGCAACTCTCGAGGTGAGAATTGGCTTTATTTGGTGGTGCATGTGAATCTCAATCATTGGTGCATGACCATAATCTCACTTAGGTCACAACAATTTGACCTAACTCAATGTTCCACATGCAGCATATGACTAAAAGGTTTGAAGAATTGAAACATGTCATATGGCCTTGGTAGGTATTTCATAACCATTGAGGAACTTTTGTTTTTGAATGTTTTTTGAAAATAAAACTCTGGATGTCAAGTTTTACTCAGAACAAAGTCATAGCGAAGCCCATGTCACCATATCATATCAGGTAATATCTTAGACAAGATCAGGCATGTGCAACCCAGTAGTTCAAGTTTTTAGGATGATACATTTTTAGCTGATAAACCCAAATCTTAGAGAAAGCTCGGTTATAAAATGGGTACAGGTGAAACATAAGACAGAGCAACTGTTCATCATAGTTCAAAGATAGTGGACAAACATCTGAGCCAACCTCAAGGATAAAAGAGAAATAAAGAATAAAGGAATATGTCTAACTGAGCAGGCATTGGTCTTATATAGCTATGCAAAGAACTATTAGTAAATATCTAACTAGCATGTCTAGCATTAGGACTGTCTGGGATCACAGGGAGATCCCCGCAGCTGGTCTGCTAGCCGATAGAGACTTTATGAACTCCTACTCAATACCTGAATGTAACAACCTAAAATTTGCATGATTTTGAAATAGTCAAAATGATATAATTTAGCATTTTTGGTGAGCATTTAACCTGGGCAAAATAATTATTTTTATAAAAATGAAATCAAACCTAGGTCAAGAAGCATGTTTGTGCATTCATGCTGGTGCATAATTTATTTTGTGATGTTTGGTTTTGGTTGGGTTTGAATTGGATTTCAAAATCCTTTTGAAAATGCATTTGAAAAAAAAGATTCAAACAAAAGAAAAAACAATTTCTTTCCTCCCTTCACCCTTTTTTCCTTTTCGGCCCGACCAGCCCGAAGGCTTGCTGCAGCGGCCCGCTCTCCCCTCCGCTTTGGTGGCCCAGCCGCGACAGCCGCAGTAACGCCCATGTGTCGCCTCTCCCTCTTGGGCCGAACAGGCCGGCCTAGCAACAAGCCAGCCGCTCACCAGCGCACGCCCGCATCCGCCTCCCGTGCTATGTGACGCTGCCAAGCGGGGCCTACACCTCCTTCTTCCTCCTCTGACTCAGAGTCGAGCCGAACGCTGAGATCGACCCTGACGCATGCCGCCTCCACGCTCGGTCGCACTTGCCATGCCCTCGGGCTATTTAAGCATTGAGTCAGCGCCCCTAACTCCTTTCCTAACCTAGCCGTCAGCGCCGCCTTGGTACGAGCAAGTAGGGCCATCAAACCCTAGCTGCCATTGACGGGATCCATGGAAGCTCGGAATTCACCGTCTCCATTGCTTCTTCATTGAAGTAAGCTACACCTAGAGCTCCGCCTTGACCCTGTGAACACGTTGGTGTTATCAATTTCGATCTATCGTGCTCACATGGTGTTGATTGCTACCTGCAGTCCGCCGCAGTCCGCCGTTGCCCGCCATTAGCTCGTCGTCGACCACCTCAACCTTCATCTTCTACCCTGGTAAGCCCACCTTGATTCCTTCTTTCATTTGGTGTCAGTTTATAGTTGAGCACTAGTCCGTAGCCTTCGGCATGTGAACGTCGGCGAGCTCATCTCTGTCGTTGTCGGCCATCGACCGTCGTTAGCCTACTCGGGTTCTCATCTTCATTCTAGAAGAGACCGCGTGAACCTCCACATTTGATTGGTCCTGGTCTCAGGTCCAGCCGAGGTCCGTAGGGCTAGTTCTATCTACGCTGACGAGGTTTCTCATCGCCGGCCATGTCCTCCGCCGCGTTGGTCATCGTCCCCGGCGAGGCCGACTCCTCAACCTGATCTAAGCCATCCATCTCAGATCCAACGGGTTTGGTTCGCCCGTACCCCTTTGTTTGGCAAGTTTGTAGATAACCCCTTGCCTTTCTGTCTATTCTATTAAGAGCCCTTGGCCGTTTTCACCGATTACACTTTGCTCACTGGAAAGCGTATTTTCTTCTTAGCAGATTCCAAATATGCTTTGTCCACTGGAAGGCATATTTTTCCTTTAACGGATCCTAGAGTACATTTTATCCTCTAGAAGATGTATTTTTCCTTTTTCAGTTTCAAAATACGTTTTCATCTATTTATAGTTTTGCCACTATCTACAAACGCTTATAACTTCTCCGTTTTAACTCCGTTTTGGTCCATTCAAATTCCGTTAGATTCATAATTTCATAATCTACGTAGTGGTTCCATTATTGGAATAGTTTGTAGATTTTATATTTTGAGTTCATATTTAATGCATTTATTTGTCTATAGGAAATCTTTGAAAATTCATGTCTTCGCCGTTACAACTCCGTTTTCGGTGAACTTGACGTCTGTGTGATCGTAGCAGTGTGTAGAATAGTTTTATAAACTTTTTATTCTATTTTGATGAGATTAGTGTACTATTCCTCTAATAACTCTTTGCTTGCTTCATGTATGTATGCTCGACTGGATTGTTTGGTTTGATTGTTAATGCGAGTTCAGACGGTGAGGGTTTTGTTGAGCAAGGCTACTTTGAGGATTAGCAGGACCCGCACAACTTTGTGAATCAAGGCAAGTATAGCATGGATCCTCCTTGTTACCTATTCACTATAAATAACAATTCATATGCATGTGTTTTCCTTGATGACCTAGAGATTATAATTAGCATTGATATCCTGATTCCTTGAACCCTCGGGTTGCATTGGGTAGTAGTGATGCTAGTGCTCTACCAGTCATGATCCTATAACATGATGTGTGTTTATGCTACCAACGATAACGATGACTCTTAACAAGTATGAGATCTTGTCTGTAAGTGATTTATCATGGATATTCCGTACAACTATGAGGGCTATATGGCTCTGGCTTTAGTTGTCGAGGGGACCTTTTCTAGCTTGTTAGCGGTTCCCATTTTGGCGCAAGAGGGGTGTGTCCGGGTTGGGTGTAGTTCGACCCCTATCTATATATGTATAGGCTGCAGTTGTGTGCCATTTAGAAGGGGGGATACTACATTCGTAGGCGCAGAAACCTTAGTGGCCCTAACTTGTTAGACGAACCCTTAGGTGGCTTTATATGTTTTGCAGTGGTTTGGGAGTAATTAACCCACTCAATTGTAAAACATGACTCACAGTGAAAATGTACACCTCTGTGCAGAGTTGAAATTGATATATCGTCTATGCCCTACGGTTAGGGCGGCCTTGACACATTTACATTGAGGACAATGGTTCTTAAATTGTTAAGATGATCATTTTAATGTCGTTATTGCTATACATATTTTTATGTTATTTCGATCATGAGTATATGAGAATTCTTACTATCTTAGTGCTATTTAAATGCCTCAATATGATTAACCTATAAAAGCTAAATGTAGTCTAACAGTGTCAGCTGAATTGAGCCTCATTAACCCATGTTATGCTTGTTGAGTACGGTTCTATACTTACACTTGCTTTACTTTCAATTTTGGAAAATCCCGGAAGGGTAACAGATGAAGATTGGAATGAGAGATATCGTGATGAGTACTAGGCTTCGTGTTCACCAGTTGGCGTGTCCCTGTGTGGAGCTTCCGCAATAATGTTATATTAGTTATCTATTTATTTATGTGCAAGACTCTATGATAAATATTGGTTCGATATGTAATAAACAGGGTGATGATACTCTTTGTAATTTTGTCATCTTATATGTGTGACCTGTTCCTATTGCGCATATAAGGCTATTTATACATTCTATTTTTATCCTTTAAAATGGAGTGTGACAAATTGGTACCGGAGCCGTGTTGACTGTTGGACGCAAGCCTAGATAGAATGGTCGTTCTTAGCCTCTTTTGCTTCACTAGTTTCATGCTTCTTAACTTCAACCTTGTTATTTACTCAATTTTTGTGCTGTTATACTTACTCTATTGTGAAAATCTTGACTTCACTCTAACCTAAGTCTAATTCTTGTAGATGCCTCCTCAGACCCACTGCATGACTGTTGCCGAGTATCATGCTCTGTTCAACCCCATGGAGCCTAGGGAAGAGGTTCTGCCAACACCAACCCTGGTGCCTACACCACCTCAAGTGGAAGAGGAAGAACTAATGGAGGCCGCTAAAGAAGAAGAGGAGGAAGTGGCGCCTGTGGATGAGGAGCAGGAGGTCCTCGACATCAGCGATGGTGAGACGATGGAAGTAGCTCAAGATGGTGGTCAATCTCCACCGCCGTCTGTGGGTGGTTCTGGTGAGGAGGTGGACCGTACGCTCCTATGGGATGGACTGTGAAGATCTCTCACATACCAGAGTGTCACACCAGATCGCATATACGACTCATGAGGCTTCTTCGTGACTACTATGCTGATTTGGACCCCGCTGTGCAGTACACTTGTTTCCAACACACCCATCCGTTGGAAGGTAGTTACTGGGAGACAAATGTGGCTATATGTTCCCCAGGGGTGATGCAGAATTCCTATGAGATAGAGATGATTTATGAGCATCTTGGTCCTTGTCCAACTCAAGAGGATGGCATAGAAGGTGCTGCTTTTACGGCTTGGATTGCTCTCCGTGGACATCGCTTTGGAAATATGCGAGATGATGTGTTTTTCTATTTGCCTTGCACTGACTACAGTATGGAGGATGGATGGGCTATGATGAATCATCAAGATTTGCCACCTGAGTCACAGGAATTGGCACACTTTGCTTGCAACATGATGCTCACGCATCAGCGGTTGGTAAGCACGGTGGACCAGCAGGCGTAGAAGATTAAAGAGTAGCAAGAAGAAATTGATAGGCTCAGGACCATGACTGGACAACTAAAGCTTTGTGGGCATGTCTGCAAGTTCCTTAGTTAAGGATACTAAGGTTAAAGTTTGAATAATTTGAGTTTGGGGTTGGTTTATCCTGTCTCTACCTTTGCTGTTTTTTGAGCAACCTGTGATATTTTAGTTATATCTCGCAATTAGTTTGTCCAATGCTTATGAGATTTCTCTAGGTGAAACTAGACTTCTTTATCTATCAATTCCCATAAGAATCATGTCTATTTCAGTTCTAAGTTGGAAGTTATGTCTGTCGTAATCTGATGTTCAGTGCTGTCTAGAATTTCTGAACAGTTTCTGTTGTTTGATTAATTCGACGGCTTAGATGATAGAATCTGGTAATATGGTCTGAACAAAAGTTTTAGATAATTTCTTAGCCTTTCCAACCATTTATAGAGTGTCTCCTTTTGATACATGGATCCTGAGATATGACTATTTTTTTGTACTTATAAAATTGAACCTAGCCTAGAAATTTTTAGATTTGCAATCCTTATTTTTATATAAGTGATTTGTATCCTGAATCTCTCTAAGCTTTGATTTTGTTGGAATACATATGGCTGCTCATGGTGGAAGAGGTAACCGTGGTAGAGGCCATGGTGCTAGACATATCACCAATGAGGAAATGAGGGAGGCACAGATGCAGATGATGCAGGCTATGACCAAGTTTGTGCAGACTATGCAAGATGGAGGATTACCGCATGCTCAACCACCAAGAGATAAATGCAGGGACTTTATGCAAGGTCATCCTCCTATGTTTACTCACACTACTAATCCTTTGGACGCTGAAGACTGGTTGCGGAAGCAGTTGAATCTCGCACAGTGCAATGATGCTGAGAAAGTGTTGTATACTTCGGGGCAACTCCAGGGAGCTGCTCAGACCTGGTGGGAGTCATAGAAAGCTACACGTCCTAACAATGCTCCTGCTCTTACCTGGGAGAGGTTCAAAGAAGATTTCTTGGCTCGCCGCATCCCTGAAGGTTTAAAAGAACAAAAGGCAGAGGAGTTCAGGAGTCTCAAAATGGGCTCTATGACCATGAGTGAGTATCATGCTAAGTTTGAGGAGTTGGCTCGCTATGCTCCCAATGAAATTCTAAGGGATGTTGATAAGTGGTGTCATTTCCTCAATGGCATTTACTATGAACTCAGATTGCAATTAAAGGGCAACAGGTATGATATGTTTGAGGAGTTAGTGAATAGTGCTATTGTGCTAGATAATGAACATCTGGCACAGGACAAGAAAAGGAAGATGAATGGACAGGGCTCTGGAAGTAGCTCACGTTTTTGTTCTAACTTCCACCAAGGTTTCAAGGAGAAGTACCAAGGACCAGTCAGTCAGAGGAATCATGGTCAGAACCAGCAGAACTGGAATGGGAATCAACGCTCACCCTACCAGCAGCATCACTATAACAACCAGACTCCACGTCTCACTGCTCCTAATAACACTCCTCTGAAGAATGGTGGTCCCAATACATCTACAAGGTGTTTTGTATATGGAAATGAAGGGCACATGTCATTCAACTGTCCAGATAATAAGATGAATCAGCAGACTCCTCAGTGACAGAATAGCAATCAGAAGCCTTAGCAGTATAGGAAAGTTCATCATGTGTCCACTGAGATAGCTCAGGAAGCATTAGAGGTTATGTTGGGTACGTTCAACATCAACTCTATCTATGCTATTATACTTTTTGATTCTAGAGCTTCGCATTCCTTTGTCTCGCAAGCATTTGTTAGAAGTCATAGCATACCAGTTGTAGCCATGAAGAAGCAAATGGTAGTAAATTCACTAGGAGGTGCTATACCAGCTTCTTACTACTGCCCCTTATCTAAGCTTCACTTAAGGAGGTAGACTTTTCAGCAAATCCTATAGTGTTGAATGCATCTGGTATTGATTTAATTCTAGGGTTGGATTGGATGGAAGCTCACCAAGCTGTGATAAAGTGTAAAGAGAGAGTTGTGGATCTGACTACACCAAAAGGAGATAGAATCAGTGTTGATGTCAGAGTGCAAGAGCCACCTACAGCTACCCAGAATCAGCTTGATGACAATGCAGATCCTCAAAATCAGGTGGTGGAGGAATTCCCAGATGTGTTCCTCGATGAATTGCCAGGTATGCCACCTGACCGTGACATTGAATTTATTATTGAGTTATTACCTGGCACTGCACCCATAGCTAAGCATCCATATAGAATGGGGGTTAATGAACTAGAAGAACTTAAGAAATAGTTAAAGGAATTTTAAAAGAAAGGTTTCATTCGTCCTAGTGCATCACCTTGGGGTTCTCCTGTGACTTTTGTTGATAAGAAGGATGGAACTCAGCGAATGTGTGTTGATTATCGCTCTCTCATTGAGATTACCATCAAGAACAAGTACCCATTGCCTAGGATTGATGACTTGTTTGATCAGTTGAGAGGTGCATGTGTGTTCTCTAAGATTGATTTGCGTTCTAGTTATCATCAGTTGAAGATTCAAAATTCAGATATACCAAAGATGGCATTCACTACCAGGTACGGGTTGTATGAGTATACAGTTATGTCCTTTGGGTTGACCAATGCACCTGCCTACTTTATGTACATGATGAACAAGGTGTTTATGGAATACCTGGATAAGTTCGTGGTTGTTTTCATTGATGATATTTTGGTATTCTCAAAGAACAAGGAGGAACATGCAGAACATTTGAGGTTAGTCTTGCAGAAGCTTAGAGAGCACAAACTTTATGCTAAGAAGAGCAAGTGTGAATTCTGGTTGGACGAAGTCTTTTTCCTTGGCCATGTTGTTTCTAATGGTGGGATAGTAGTTGATCCAAGCAAGGTGAAAGATGTGTTGCATTGGAAGCCACCTACAGATGTCAGTGAGATTCACAGTTTTCTTGGTTTGGCTGGTTATTATAGGAGTTTCATTGAAGGATTCTCGAAGATTGCTAAGCTATTGACAGCCTTACTAGAGAAGAACGCCAAATTTGTGTGGTCCGATAAGTGTCAAGCCAGTTTTGAAGAATTCAAGAAGAGATTGACAACAGCTCCATTGTTAGTATTGCCAGATCTAAGCAAGAAGTTCTCTATCTATTGTGATGCATCTTGCTTGGGATTGGGGTGTGTTCTTATGCAAGAAGGTAGAGTTGATGCATCATGCTTAAATTAACGAGCCTAAAGAAGCATGATCCACATCCGAACTTCAAACTAAGCACCATGCTTATTTCAAAAGATGCGTAACCAGTACTTCCCAACCAAAACTTACTAGCATAGAAATTGAGTCATCATAAGATAAAAGATTCATTCAACACAGATGGATCTTTGAACAAGGGAACCAGTTAGAAGTTTGCTCAGTCAATCTATTCAAACTCAAACAAGGCTAGGATAAAAAATGCAAAGAAATGCATGCCTTGATTCATCTCCAACATGAATTTCTTCCACTATTTGTGACAATAACTCAAAGTTCATTAATCAAAAATGCAACACCATGTCACAATTTTGATTAAAGAAGGCTAGTTTAATCTAAGCACCATGCTTAAATTAAAAACCCTATTGGTATACCACAAGAGCTATTATGTGAATACACCCAAACTCAGAGCATATGGCGTGAACAGAGGAAGTGCATGATTTTATATTTTCATGGAGACAAAATATGAGCGAATGAGTTGGTCAACATTACCTTGACATACCTGAATGTGTGTACCAACAACATGTATGGATGAAGCATCGGAGTTGTTGCTGCGGTGGCTCGGTTTCTATCTCAGGTGACTATCAAGGCGTGGGTTGGAGTTCATCACTTTTAGTAGCATGTTGTTGTGTACCAAGTCACTCATTGTTAATTCCTGCATGTTAGTGGCTTGCATACATGACAAATGTAGGAGGAACAACTTCATGCAAGCTTCTATCTAAAAGAAAAGTTACGACCATGACTCCCCTTTGTTTTTTTAGAATCTTTAAACGAAGTGTGATCAAGATATGCATGGAGTCATGGTTGGTCAAGGGAGTGAGAGGTGTTGCACAAACCATCAGTGTAGAAGAAGGAGTTCATGGAAGTCATGTATCTTGTCCCTCTATATGATGGCCTACTTGATGTTTTGCAACATCTAGGGGAGATCTTAAAGGGTATGTTAGTTGTGCTTGAGAGATCTCCCCCGTACTCTTTCTTGTACTTGTTTTTAATTTTTGACAAAGAAACAAAAATAAAGAGAACATAAAACAAGCAAGGGCTCTACGAGGTTGAACCCCAGAGAGCCAAAAACTTATTATGATTGTTTTTTATTACTTATTAACTATTTATTTTATTTTATTATAAATTTTTTTGTTCATTCAATTCGCATAACTCAAACAAGGTCAAACTTAAGATGCGAAGTAAAACAGACCTTGGCTTGTCTCCAAATCAGATTACCTCTATTGTTTATGATAACAACCCATAGCTCATTAATCAAATTCCAATACCATGCCAGAATTTGAATAAAGAAGGTCTTTTTAACCTAAGCACCATGCTTAAACTAAAAAGACCCATGAATGTGTCACATATGCATATGTGACAACACTCAAGCTAGAGTATGTAACATAAACAAAGGAAGCATGAATTTGCATTGTCAGGCTATGGGGACAAAAGAGTTTAAACGAATTGGTGAATATTACCTTTGCATACCTGGGAGTACTTACCAACAACAGATGTAAATGATCGCTCTTAACGCTTCTTGTGTTGTTCGCATGATTTAGTGTGTATGGACCATGGGCTTTGATAGTTGTTGCAAAGGCATGGGCACGGAGGTGAGCCCTTATTGCTCATGGGAGCAATGCTAGGCGAGGTCAGCTAGCACATCTTTTGAATATGTGAAGCCAGCGTGCTCCTTTTTCTCTCCTCCAATATATATATTTTTCAAAACTATATATATATATTTTTAACAATCTCCTTTTTCTTCTTTTTTTTCTTTTCACTTTCCTTCTTCTTTTTTATTTTTTTAGCAAGGTAGAGCCAACATCTCTTTTTCTTTTGAACCAAGGTGATTTTGTGGTGAGACTCACACCGTCCTCCCCCACACTTGGATTTTGTTGAAAGTCAAGTGTGCAAGGTTAGGGTCTCCTCTTGAGTTTATTCACCACCCAAGATCGTCAAGGTGTGTTGTTGATGTCGCTCCCATGTTCTCAAGCTTCGTATGTCCTTTGTTCTTCTCAATCTCTTCATGAAATGGTTAGCGACCAAGAATACCTAAAGGTGTATACTAACTTGAACACATGTTCTTGCTTTTATTGAGATAATCCGAGGTATCTCCTGGTAGTGCTTTCTTTATGGTCATAAGCTTGACCGCCAAAGCAAGGGCAAAGCTTGAAGCTAGAAGCTATAGTTGGCTTCGATGGTGGCTACAAGAACTCATCCATAGGAGAAATATTTTTCTTTTGAATTTTGAAAGGGCATTATTGTAGAAAGAGAGAACAGGAAAAATAAAAACACTTTTTTTTAAAATTATTTTCTAAAATAAGAGAAGACATTAAGAGAGTGGATAAAAATCTTTTTGTGCATGTGAAAAAGTTTGAACATTCAATTCTTTTTTTTAAAAAAATATAAATGCCCATTTTTTGAAAGATAAGCTTCATGAGGAAGGGTCATGAATATAGAAGAAAAAATATATTTTTTGGATAAAACACAAGGATACACGGGTGGACTAGGTTTGGAGACAAATACAACCCCGTTGCCCGGTAACGGCGCGAGAAAGCTTGTTGGCGCTTCTTAGCGTTAGCAAAAGAGTCTGCAAGCACACAGAAGTACCATTGTAGTCTTCACCCGGAAGTATTCAAGGTATCGAATTTCCACAGGAAACGGAAGTGTAAGAGATCTCTGAACTAGTTCTCCCAGAATGACAAGATGAAGTGTAGCTTAGGTAGAGAGGTTCGTATAAGGCAAGAAACCCTAAGCAATTAAAACTTTCCCACTACTTACTTGCTTCAGGCACTGACGCACTTGGTCTGCCAAGCGATATCAATATAAGCTCGACTTCGCATCCGAACATGAGGGAATGCAGGTACGAGTGGACAGGGTTGTCACCACCTGCCACCTACCCCTCTACCCATGGCCACGTTCAACATACGAAGGTAGCCCCCAACCTAGACACCGCGTCTATGAAGGCAACTACTACTCTAGCGGTGTGCAGGAACATCCGTCTCTATCAGGAGTCCTCATACTAGAGCATCCGTCCAAAGGACGAACGATGATCCCACAAACAAGTAGCTTTGTGAAAGTAACATGCTTAATGAATCAAACCAAAGTTCAACACGAACTTCTTACTTCAAGTAGCAAGATGATCGTACAGGTACAAGTTGGAGCGAGAGTCGACAAGCTCGGCACTTCATCCGCCCGAAGGTAGAACTGCTTCGACTCCGCTCTTTCTCCAACTCTTTCCCTTTCTCACTCCCTACACTAATTTAGTTAGAAGCTAATGGAATGGAGCTTGCTCTTCCTCTCTACATTGTGACCTCTTTGTGTTGTGAATGAATGTGTGCAGAGAGGAGGCCTCCTTTTATAGCTTGAGAGGAGGGGGCTCTATGTAAAGGGGCCATCCCCACATGGAAGGACCCAAATCGACCTCCAAAGGGTGGTTTCCACCTTCCATTTGCACCGATCGTAGGTGGGACCATCTTGAGGGAACCACCATGCGCAACGCCTGAGAAAACTAGGCCCGAGAGGCCCCACCAGGGGGCGGTTGCCCCCCGACCGATCAGTCCCTTGGTGGGCCCATTTAGCAACCGCCTTCGCGTGGTTGGTTCTCCTGTAGGCCTAGACCTCCCCTATGGTTAGGATTGGGCCCAGATTTGTAATAGAGGTGGGTTTCTTTGTTATTCTTGGTTGCGCATTCTCTAAATTCACATTTCTCCTTTACGCTTTCCAATTGGTGTTGTGCACTTCCACTTGTTTCACCATAAATACTGTAAAAACATAAACACTAGGTGTACAAGTGGAATTCCATTAATAGCATAATCATATGTGTTAAAGTATGGTTGTTTCTCTCCTTTTAGGTATAAGTTGGCTTTTAAAAATGATCCGTAAGGACCGCCAACACTAACCCCCTAGGACCCCACCCCTTCGGAGTGACAGGCTAGGCTAAGAGCAACCGAGAAGGCATGACAAACCATCACCTCATGCCTAGTTCTTCCTCTATTCATACTAAGTTGATGAACAATGAAGAAAAATAATGAACATGTTAAGAACATAACACACAAACTATATGCTAGTTCATATATCATGATCATAACATGAACAAGACTATACTCTAGTTCATATATATTGCTATATAAATAAGATAAGACTTCAACTTGGAAGAGAACTGCATTGTATTCATACCAAGGTGTTCCTCTTCTTCCAAGGAGACAAGCTCTCCTTGCTAGCTCTTGCCTTGCTCTACTACTAAAACTAATCTAAAGAGTACAAGTGAGAGGTGAGGTTAGTGGCTCTAAATGATGGTGTGTGTGTATTGGCGGGGAGCTCTCCCTCTCTTTTATAGATCAAGTAGGATGGTTTGGGCGTCTCCACATATGGAAGCAGGTGAAACCACCTTGAGGGAACCACCTACGAACCGCCTGTCGAAGCTAGGCCTGAGATGGGCTTGCTAGGGGCTGTAATAACCCAAAAATCCGAGCTACAAAATTTTTTCATAAAAACCCTGAGTGATGTTGTGTCATGTAGCAAAAAGGTCCCACACTGTTGCACAAGTATCACATGTCCTTATCTTACCTCATGTGCAATGCATCATGTTGCATTTTAAATTAACATGTGATTTGGATTTTTATTTGGATTTATGTGTGCTAAATAAAAATCAAACCAACAATATTTATTTTATAAAGAAATATTAGGGGAATAATACCCCCACATACCCAAGGGCCTTGTATGCTCACTATTTGATTATTTACACATTGGCACACTATATATATATGTATATATACAAGTATACTGGAAAAATAGAAAATAGAAAAGAGAAAGAAATAAAAAGATAAAAAGAAAAGACATCTGGCCCGCGAACTAAGGCCGACTCGGCCTGCTTCCCTCCCTCTCTTTTTTCTCTCCACGCCGGACAGCCCACGAAGGCCCAGCAAGAGCCGTCCGCGCCCGTGTCGCAACAGAAGGAGCGCCGAGCCACGGACCAGTGGGCCTCGCTGTGGGACCCACCTGTCATCTTTTTGACCGAGGTCCCCTGGCGTCCCCTGCTTTTGCCGCGCGCTGCATGAACACGTGAGCGCCACGCACGCTTCCCCAGCCGCTCGATCCGCCCTAGCACTGCATCAACGGCCGCCTTGCACGCCGCCTGGGCCGACCAGCCCTGCCACAAAACGCTCGCGGCCGCGGGGATATTTTCCACCTGCGCGCAACCGCCAGGGCGCACATGCTAATGTTCCCTACCTGTCCCCCTCTCCCTTGGCCGCCAAGGTGCCTAGCCTTGCCAGCTGCTGGCAACTGGAGCCCACAGCTCACTGCGTCAGCCCTTGGAGCCCACAGCTGGAGCCCACAGCTCGCTGAGTCAGCACCGGGTACCGAATTGCCCTTGGCCGCTCGAGCTCACGACCGTCGTGCCATCCGCCACGCCACCTACCGCTGCTCCCTCTATATAAGCACGCCCCTAGCTTCTCTAGGTTTTCCATCGCCCGCTGCTGCTTCGGTGGCCTCCAATTCATGCCAAGCTGCACCCAATTGGAGAAGAAGGGAGAGAAAGGAGAGGAAGGGGGCAGGGCAAGAAGAAGAGGAGGATCACCGTCACCGGAGAAGAAGCAGAGTGCTGCCACAAAGCTGCTGCTATGCCATCGGATCGAGGAGCCAGGAGCTATACTGTGAGCCTCTACATCACCTCGCCGAAGCTATGGACGTGTACCACACCTCCAATTCTGCTTCAAATGATGGTGAGCACCACCGAAGTCCCCTGCTCTGACCTCCACCGGCCTCTTCTGGACACACCTGCACACACACCCGCATTACCAGCTAGGCCATTGTCAATGGTGGACACCGAAGGTTTCCCAAGAAGACAAAACATGGACAGAGGATTGAAGAACCTGCTGCCCAATTCGAGAAGAACACGGAGTAACACAACGTGAAGAATTACCATATCCTAGACGGATTGTAATAGGAAAGAATAAGAAACAACTAGTTTAGGACTCATTCCTAGAATCCAACTAGGAATCATAGAACCCGTAGTCAGCCTCGCCCCATATAAGGCTGCTGCGGGTACCCCCTGTAAACAACGCCGAACTACACAATCCCTCATACTCATCAATACAATGCAACAGGCTCACGCCAACTGGATGTAAAGGTCTTTACTCGACGCAAGTCGAGAGCCCAAAATCGTATAAAATCATTTGTCTCATCACGCTTGTTGCAACAACCGCCGAGTTTTGCAGCCTGCCAAGCTCCTCTGAACAAAAACACCCTCTCGGGTACCCCAGTGGTAGGCTATCGGTGATAAAACATCGACAGGTGGCGCACCAGGTAGGGGCTTTCGGTGGATTGTACACTGAGAGTTTAGCGGACCTCACCTTTGACATGAGTTTTCCAATAGGAACCATCTTTGTTTTTTGCTCTTCGGTCTGCGAAGCCAACGATGAAGGAAAGCTCCATAGCCTTCTAGCCAAGCAGACAGAGCTCGACGACATCAGGATCGATGACATGGAAGAATCATGACTCACCGAGAAGTTGGAAAACTTTCAACTTTGGATCTAAATCAGGAAGCAGAGGGTTTCGAACCTGACTTGGAGATGAATTCCAAGGCCACTTTCGAATACAACACCTTCAAGAGCTCGATTCAGGGTCGGGAAGAAGAAGCTTATGAACCTGACTCAGACGAGGATTCAAAGACTATTTTCTACTCCAACAAGAATTTGACTCGTGATCAAGAAGTAGAAGATTATGAGACCAACCCTGAGAAGAACTTCAACACCGTCTCCAACTCAAAGACATTCATCAAGATTCCCAGCCCACTCCCATACGGGTTGTGCAACTCAGCATCTATCATGCAAGAATACTTGAAGAAATCGCATGGATGCCATGAATGCCCAATCCACAGAAGAGGAAGGAAGAACTCATCTATTGAGCTGACTACTCCAACATACAACTATCGAGACCCAAGAGGAAAGGCGAAGTAGATCGTGAAGGACTTCGAACCAATTTCAAAGCAAAGGCCACTCACAACTTCAAAGGATTAGTTGATATGGCCAAGTTCCTTTTCTGCCAAAGCTGACCGACTTGACCATTACCTCTAAGAACTACCTTTCCAAGAAGGGAAAGAACTCGCCAGCCTATCTTATGATGCTATTGATTCAGAAGAAGAAGAAACCTCGAAGATCCTAAGGAGGCTAAAAAGAAGGACCATCTACATGGCAAATGTGGTTGAACTGCCTGATTCACCCAGGCCACCGAAAGTACGTTCATCTGATGACTCAGAAGGTAACATATCTGAGGATGATAAAACTGAAGAAGAAAAAAGTGAAGAACAAAAATAATCAAGACTAGCCAAGAACCACCGTCGAGCTAGCAGAAGAACCAAGGCAAAGCGTAAGAACCAAACATGGACCAAGTACAGGCAGGATCTCATGGCTTATAATAAATTAAAGTTAGAAAAGTAAGCAGCTGAACAAGAAGAATGGGACAAGATCAGCAGGTGGTCGAACAACTCGAATCACTAAAAAAAGCACAGAGAGAGAAAGAAACCGCTCAAAAGAAGACCCAAGAACCTGACAAGATGCCAAAAGAAGCTCAACAGAAAGAACAACCTATCAATCAACCAGTCGAACAACCTCGAAGATCAGTTTTCAATAGAATAAAACCAGAAGAAAGCTATAATCACCAACACTCGAGACCAGCTCCACCGCAAAGAATGGAAAGAACTTGCCCATACCTGCCACAAAGGGCACCGGAACACAGCAGAATAATGAACAAAGAGGAAGGATGTGGAGAATCAGAATGCAGATCACGTTATAGAGAGCATAGAAGATCACCATCGCTAGATTACAACAAGAAAGACAACTATGACAAATTCATGTGTTTCACCAGGAGATTACAAGATATGAAGCTGCCTCACAAGTTCAAACCATCAAATCACTCCAAGTACAATGGGAAAGAAGAACCTAAACAATGGCTCCGAGTTTATTCACAATCCATCGAACTAGCTTGTAACACCCTAAAACTTGCATGGTTTTAAAATAGCCAAATTGATTTAATTATGCAATTTTGTGAGCATGTAACCTAGGAGAAATAATATTTTTTATAAAAGTAAAATCATTTATAGACAAGAAACATCCTTGTGCATTCACGCTGGTGTATTATTTCTGTTGGGATGTTTGGATTTGACCAAATCTGAAAATGAATTCAAAAGGATTTGAAAACCTCTTTTGAAAAGCTATTCAAATAAAAGAAAAGACTTTTCTTTTCCCTCCCCCACCTTTCCTCCCCTCATCTGGCCCAAAGGCCTTCTTCTAGCCCCGTGGCCCGCTCTCCTTTCCCTTTTGGGCTAGCCCGGACTGAAGCCTGCTCGCCCTTCTCTTCTCCCTCTTGGGCCACAAGGCCACAACCTAGCTAAGCAAGCAAGCCACCTCCCTCTCTCTCTCTATCCAACTAACGGCCAGGACCCACATGTCGGCGTCGTCTCCTTCCTCTCGCTCATGTCCGTGTAGGACACTGTCATGCGAGTCTGCGTCCTCCCCGTCCCGTCCTGGCGTGCTACCCATGCAAAGCCACCCATAAATAGCAAGAGCCACACACCGCCTCACCCTCTGCCTGAAACCTCACGCCGTGCTACCTCCGCTCGAGCTCCAGCCGCCACCGCGAAATCCTAGCCGCCGCCGTTCAACTCGAGCTTGCGACTCGAAGCCGCATCGTCTGCATCAACAAGTTACCGAGTATCTCATCACCTCTACAAACTCACCTAGATCAATTTCTTCCTTTTTCATACACTATTTTGATCTCTGTTACCATCAGACCTTGCAGGACCTCCATTGCCGTTGTCGCAAGCCGTCCGCCGTCCACAGCTCATCCTTGATCCTATTACCGTCTCTGGTGAGTTCTCCTCAAGCTCTGCTATCATTTGGTACTGGTTCCATGTCAAACCATGGCCTCTAGGGCCTGTTTCCATGAGAGCCAGTGAGCCAACCATGTCCAGCACCGCGGCGGTCTTTTTCCCCGGCGAGGCTATCACCCCGATCTAATCTGAGCCATCAACTCTTGATCTAACGGCTCAGATATAAACATACCCTTTCCCTTAGCAACTTTATAGAAAACCCCTCTGGTTTCTTTGTATTTAATTAAGCATCTCTGCCTGATGGAAAATCTTGATTTTCAATTTATTTTAATCCCGAAAATAGTTTTGTCTATTTATAGTTTTGCCATTGACTTCAAAAGCTCATAACTTCTTCGTTTTAACTCCGATTTGATCCGTTCAAATTGCGTTAGATTCATAATTTCATGATCTACATGTTAGTACCACTGTTATACCTATTTTAAACTATTTAAATTTGAGGATAGATTTAATCTATTATTTTACAATAGGAAGTCTTATAAACTTCATAACTTTCTCGTTATAGCTCCGATTTTGGTGATCTTTACGTCTATGTGATCGTAGCAATGCGTAGATTGGTTATATAGACTTTTCTCATACAGTTTTCTTGATATTGTGTACTGTTCTAATTAAATCTATTTGTTGCTCATGTATGATTGCTCGATGCTTGTGTGTTGCTGATTGTTGATCGAGTTTAGAGGGTGAGCCATTTGATGGAGAACAAGAGTACTTTGACAACCAAGATCAGTAGGTTCATCAAGAAAGCTTTGATCAAGGCAAGTATAGTTGGGACCATCCTTGTGTCTCTAATTTGATTTCCTGTCCACCTTGATAACTGGGGATGTTGCATATGGGTAGTTAATGCTAGTGCTTTATAACCATGATCTTGTAACATTGATTAATGACTATGAAATTAATGATTAAAGAAGGTTTCTATAAGATCCAAACTGTAAGTGATCATCTGGGACATAACGTACAGCAATGGGGGCTACATGGTATTGCTCTAGTTATTTATAGGACCTTTTCTAGCAAGTTACAGGATCTGTGAGTTGGCTATAGGGTTGCCTCTTCATTATGTGTTATAACTGAGATGTGCTATTCTGGGAGAGGAGTTTTCTATATTTGATGACCCTGTGGCCCTAGCATGTTAGACGAACCTATGAGTGGCTTTATATGGTTTATGGTGTTTTGGGCCTTGCAAACCCATGCATTTGGAAATTATGACCCGTAGTGAAAGTGTACACCTCTGCGTAGAGTTAAATTGATATATCGTCTGTGCCCATGGTTAGGGCGGCCAAGGGATTCTTATGGAATGGATCATCAACTCAAATTGTGTTACATGTTAATGTTGTTTTATCATATTCTTAGTCATGTCTACCTGATCATGTGGCTATGGGAATTGTTACTACCTTGATGCTAATTGCTAAAATGTGACATAACAAAAGCTACTTGTAGTTAAATCATGTCAACCTTTATTGAGCTTCATGAACCCCTTCTATGCTTGCTAAGTACGTATGTACTTACACTTGCTTTATTTTATTGCTTGGAAAATCCCGGATGGGTAATAGATCAAGATTGGAGTGGGAGTTATCGACATGACTACTAGCTTATGTCAACCAGTTGACGTGTCCCTGTGGTGGAGCTATCATCTGGAGTTATCTTAGTTATGTCTTATTTTTGTTAAAGACAATGTCATGCTATTCGTGCGCTATGTAATAAACTCTGATTTAGTACTATTTATGATTTGTCAACTTATGTGTGCGATATCCTGGGGCGCATGTAAGGCTTTTATATATCTTGTTTTAGTTCTTTAAAATGAGATATGACAAATTGGTATCAGAGCATGGTTGACTGTAGGACGCAAGCCTAGTTAGAATGGTCATTTTTAGCTTTGAGTTCTTGCTTACTATCTTGGTCTTGATATTTTCTAACTTTTTATGCTACTTCTATCTTATTCTATTACAAAATATTGAATTCTAACTTAACTTGGTCTAATTCTGTAGATGCGTACCCGTCAGACTGTCCGCAAGAGTACTGGAGGTTCCATTTCGCCATGAGTTGAAGTGCGGGATTGGATTAGTGAGGATGATGAAGATGAAGTGGCCACACTCCCTGCACAATAGGTGCCATCACCTTTACCATCACCTATGCCTGAGTTTGAAGAAGAAGAACCTATGGAGGAAGCCCAAGAAGAAGAAATGGAAGAATTGGAGCCTATGGAAGTGGAGCAAGATATCATTATCCTCAGTGATGATGAGGCGAATGTTGCTCAAGATGATGAGATGGAAGCCGCTGAAGGTGAGGACGAACCCCTCCAATGAAATGGACTTCAAGGGAGCGTACCTTATGAAACCATGACTCTGCAGCACATCATCATCTGGTGGAGGTGCTGACTCAATACTATGTTGATTAGAAGCCTGCAATACAGTATGTCTGCGTTGAGTATACTCATCCTCTTGCAATGACTTATTAGAAGACCACTGTGAACATCTTCTCTGAGAATGAGGGACTAGGAGTTTTCAAGCATGAAAGGGCTCATTTTCATTGGGGACATCGCCATACCATGGAGAGCAGTATTGATGATGCAACATTTCAAGTGTGTGTGAGTCTTCATGGAAATCGCCATGAGCCAATGCAGCATGATCGCTACCGTTATCTTCCATATGAGGATTGGAATATGGGAGATGGATGGGCAATGATGTTTCCTCTAGGTCTTGATCCAGCACACCAAGCTACGGCACACTTTGGCTATGATATGATGGGAAGGGTTAGGATCTTGGAAGCTACGCTCTACCAGCAAGGGAAGGACTACAGGAAGTTATAGAATATGCATGACGACCTTAGAGCTTCCATTGGAGAACCAAAGATTTATGAGAAGCGTGCCCCTCCTTTTCTTCTTTAGGTGCAGGAGACCTTTTATGTAATAGTCGTTAGTTTCGTTAGTCAAGTTGAGTCGAGTATTTTAATTGCGAGTGAACTTTGGTGTGTTAGTTGAGTTATTTTTATGCTTTTGACTGATTTGAATCTTTGTAATGAGTGATGGAGCTTTGTGGGCATGTCGGCAATGTTACTTAGGTACACATATTAGAGTTTTGGGGGTCTTTTAATAAAGATTGGTTTGGTCAATCTTGAATCTCTCCTATGTTAAAATCCTGGGCAGCCTGCAATCTTTCTGATATATCTCGAAATCGGCTATCTCAAATCTGGTAAAATTTGGAGGGAAATAACTAGACTTCAGTAACTTTCTAATACCACAAGAATCACCTTTAGAACATTTTTGAGTTATGAGTTATAACTTTTCAAAGTCAGTGTTTGTGCACAGTCTTGATGTCTGAAACAGTTTCTGTTGTGTACTGTTTTTGACCAATTTAACGACTGAATCTGGTGATACAATATCAAAGAAAGTTGTAGATAATTTCCTAAGCTTTCCAACCATATAAAGTTTGTCTAAATTGGATATACAAAACTCCAGTTATGATTGTTTTACTAGACGCTAAAACTGTAACTCGCCCAGAAATTTTCAAAAATCTGATTAGAGCTGACAGTATTGAGATTTCGTTGTTCTAAGGATTCCTCTGTATGAATTGGTGCAGATGTCAAGAAGGGAAAACAGGAAAGTTTCTGAAAACAATCCCTCACCAATCACCTATGAGGAATTCATGGCTTCACAAGCTCAGATGATGCAAGCTTTGACCCAGTTGGCACAGACCATGCAAGCTGGAGTACCACACATGCCACCACCATGGGATAAGCGTAGAGAGTTTATGCATAGTAACCCTCCCATGTTTTCTCACTCCATAGAACCACTAGAAGCTAATGACTAGGTACATGCAGTGGAGAGCAATTGAACCTTGCTCAGTGCAATGATGGAGAAAAGGTGCTCTATGCGTCAGGACAATTGCAAGGTGCTGCGCAAACATGGTGGGAGTCCTATCAATATGCTCATCCCGCCAATGCTCCCACCATCACCTGGGCAGATTTTGTTAGGGATTTCAAGACGCACCACATCCAAGAAGGTCTTGTGGAGCAGAAGCAAGAGAATTCAGATCTCTCAGGATGGACAACATGACTATGAGCGAGTATCACAACAAGTTCAATGAGCTTGCTCGCTATGCTCCACATGAGGTGCGGGAAGAAGTTGACAAGTGGCGTCATTTCCTCAATGGGATTTACTATAAACTTAGGTTGCAGTTGGCTGGACAAAAGTATGCCAATTTTCAAGACTGGTGAATAGCGTTATTGTGCTTGACAATATGCGCAGGGACAAGGATAGGAAGAGGAGGATGGAAGGACAGGGATCTGGAAGCAACCATCATTTTTGATCTAACTCTCAAGGCTATCAGCAGAGGTTCCAAGGCTATCTCCAACCCACCATGTCCTCAGTATCCTCAGAATAATCAGAACCACTCACAGAACCAACAACAGAATTGGAGTCTGCGCACACCACGGCAACAGGGTAATCAAAATTCATGTCTCACTACACCTAACAACATACCCTTGAAGAATGGTACCCATAGCACTCCCAATAGGTGTTTTGCGTGTGGTGATGTGGGGCATTATGCTAACAGTTGCCCCAAGAGGTCGAATCAACAAACTCCCTAGAGGCAGAGTGGCAAAGGGAGATTTTATGCTACCTATGGGAGAGTGAACCATGTGTCCACTAAGACTGCGCAGGAGGCTACTGCTCAGGAGGCGCCAGAAATTATGCTAGGTACGTTTAGCATCAACTCTATCTCCGCTACTATTCTTTTTGATTCTGGAGCTTCGTGTTCTTTCATATCACAAGCATTTGTTAAAGCACATAGTATACCCCTACTTGCCTTGAAAGAATCCATGCTAGTGAACTCACCAGGAGGAGGAATACCAGCTTCTTATTATTGTCCCTCAGTTAGTATCTTTTTGAGGGGGTAGAGTTCACTGCTAGATTGATTATGTTGAGTGTGTCTGGCATAGATGTGATCCTGGGTTTGGACTGGATGAGGCAACACAATGTGGTAATTCAGTGTAAAGAGAAAGTGGTAGTTCTAACAACACCAAAAGGGGACAGAATCAGTGTTGATGTGGCAGTGCAAGCACCACCTACAGCTATAGTGAATCTGCTAGATGAAGATGATGACGCTGATAAAGACCATGTTGTGGAGGAGTTCCCTGATGTTTTTCCTAATGACTTGCCAGGTACGCCACCTGACCGTGACATTGAGTTTATTATTAAGTTATTACCTAGTACTGCACCTATAGCAAAATGTCCATATAGAATGGGGGTAAATGAATTGGAAGAACTTAAGAAACAACTGAAAGAGTTGTAGGAAAAGGGTTTAATACTTCCTAGTTCATCTCCGTGGGGTGCCCCTATAATCTTTGTTGAAAAGAAGGATGGCATTCAGTGAATGTGTGTTGATTACCATTCTCTCAATGAAGTTACCATCAAGAACAAGTACTCGTTGCCGAGGATTGATGACCTGTTTGATCAGTTAAGAGGAGCTTGTGTGTTTTCTAAGATTGATCTACGTTCTAGTTATTATCAGTTGAAGATTAAAAATTCACATATCCCGAAGACAGCTTTTACCACTAGGTATGGGTTATATGAGTACATAGTTATGTCCATTGGTTTGACCAATGCACCTGCCTACTTCATGTACATGATGAATAAAGTGTTCATGGAGTACCTTGATAAGTTCATGGTAGTGTTCATTGATGACATATTGGTATTCTCCAAGACCAAAGAGGAACATCCTGAGCATCTCAGATTGGTGCTACAGAAATTCAGGGAACACAAATGGTATGATAAGAAGAGTAAGTGTGAGTTCTGGCTGAATGAAGTTTCTTTCCTAGGCCATGTTGTTTCTAATGGAGGTATAGCCATGGATCCTAAGAAAGCGAAGGACGTTTTAGACTGGGAGACACCTACTAATGTCAGTGAGATTCACAGTTTTCTTGGGTTTGCTAGTTACTATAGGAGGTTTATTGAAGGTTTCTCCAAGCTTGCTAAACCCATGACAGCTCTGTTAGAAAAGAATGTCAAGTTTGAGTGGTCTGATAGGTGTCAAGCTAGCTTCAAAGAGTTGAAGAAGAAATTGACTACAGCTCCTGTGTTGATACTACCAGATCTGAGTTAGAAGTTCTCTATTTATTGTGATGCGTCTCGAAAAGGTTTGGGTTGTGTTCTTATGCAAGAAAGGAGAGTTGTGTCTTATGCATCCAGGCAGTTGCGAAAGCATGAGTTAAATTATCCTACTCATGACTTGGAGTTAGCAGCAGTGGTTCATGCTTTGAAGATCTGGAGGAATTATCTGATTGGCCACAAGTGTGATGTTTATACGGATCACAAGAGTTTGAAGTATATCTTCACTCAATCAAATTTAAACTTGAGGCAATGCCGATGGCTGGAATTGATCAAGGACTATGATTTTGAACTATTTTATCATCCCGGGAAAGCAAATGTTGTGGCTGATGCACTTAGCAGGAAGAGGTATGCTAGTGAGATTCAGGAGATGACAATGACCAAGGAGCTATGTGATGAGTTACAGCGATTGAATCTTGGTGTTGTTCTCAATACTTTGGAGATAGAGGTGACACCTACTTTAGAGCAAGAAATACGTACAGGTCAATTAGGGGATGAGAAATTGAAGGAGATAGCAGGAAATGTTGTGATTGGAAAGGCACCTGGTTTTCGTATAGATGAAGATGGTACATTGTGGTTTGGCAAGAGGATATGTGTGCCAGAAATAAAAGCTATTCAGGATGCAATTCTAAGGGAGGTGCATGAGTCCGCTTACTCCATTCATCCTGGAAGTACAAAGATGTATCTAGACATCAAGGAAAGGTATTGGTGGTATGGGTTAAAGAGAGATGTGCGTGCGTATGTTGCTATATGTGATACGTGTCAACGTGTGAAAGAAGAACATCAAAGGCCAGCAGGACTGTTACAACCAATGAAGGTACCTGAATGGAAGTGGGATGTGGTTGGTGTGGATTTTATAGTGGGATTACCACGTACTAAAAGTGGCTATGATTCTATATGGGTGATCGTTGATCGTTTGACTAAGGCGGCACATTTCTACCTATCAAGACCACTTACGATGGACCAAAATTAGTAGAATTGTATATGGAAAGGATTGTGTGTTTGCATGGAGTGCCGAAGAAGATTGTGTCCGATAGAGGTTCATAGTTCACCTCTCAATTTTGGAAGCAAATACATACTTCACTGGGAACTTAGTTAAATTTCAATACTGCCTATCATCCTCAGACCGATGGTCAGACTGAGAGAATAAATCAGATTTTAGAGGATATGTTGCGGGCTTGTGCATTGTAGAAAGGGACTAGTTGGGATAAGAGTTTGCCTTATGTTGAGTTCTCGTACAACAGTTACCAATAGATTCCCAAGATGGCACCGTTTGAAGCTTTATATGGGCGAAAGTGTAGGACTCCATTGTTCTAGAATCAAACTAGGTAGACACAACAATTTGGTCCAGAGTCGCTTAGAGAGGTGGAAGAACAGGTCAGAATGATCAGAGAAAATCTGAGGGTGAGACAATCTCGTTAGAAGAGTTATGCGGATACTCGAAGAAGGGAACTCACTTTCAAGGTAGATGATTATGTGTACTTGAAAGTGTCGCCTATGAGAGGTGTGAGGAGATTCAACATGAAGGGAAAATTAGCACCAAGGTATGTTGGTCCATTCAAGGTTATTGCGAGACGTGGGGAAGTGGCTTATCAACTAGAGCTGCCTGAGGAGTTGGCCGGTGTGCATGATGTGTTCCATGTGTCACAACTTAAAAAGTGTTTGTGTGTGCCGGAAGTAGAGCAGATACCTATAGAAGAGCTTACAGTGAAGGATGATCTTACTTATGAAGCATATCCTGTTAAGATTTTGGAAACAGCGAAACGGGTCACAAGGAGTAGAATTATTAAGATGTGCAAGGTTCAGTGGAATCGTTATTCTAAAGCCGAGGCAACTTGGGAAAGGGAAGAGGATTTGAGAAAGGCATATCCAAAGTTCTTTGAGTAAGCAGCTCAATCTCGAGGACGAGATTTTTTTAAGGGGGTAGAATTGTAAAACCCTAAAATTTGCATGGTTTTAAAATAGCCAAATTGATTTAATTATGCAATTTTGTGAGTATTTAACCTAGGAGAAATAATAATTTTTATAAAAGTAAAATATATTATAGACAAGAAGCATCCTTGTGCATTCATGCTGGTGCATTATTCATCCTTGTGCTATTTATGGGCTGCTTCGCGTGGGCTCATAAAAGTAAAATTATTATGCCCACGTGAAGCAGCCCATAAATAGCAAGAGCCACACACTGCCTCGCCCTCCACCCGAACCCTCGTGCCGCGCCACCTTCGCACGAGCTCCAGCCGCCACCCCGAAACCCTAGCCGCCACCGTTCAACTTGAGCTCGCGTCTCGAAGTCGCATCGTCTGCATTGACAAGTCACGGAGTATCTCATTGCCTCTACGAACTCGCCGAGATCTATTTCTTCCTTTTTCATGCACTCTTTTGATCTCTGTGTACCGTTGGACCTTGTAGGAGCTCCATTGCCGCTATCGCAAGCCGTCCGCCATCGAGAACTCGACCCCGATTCTATCATCGTCTCTGGTCGAGCTCCGCTGTCATTTGGTACTGGTTCTTTGTCAAACCATGGCCTCTAGGGCTGTTTTCCATGAGCGCCGACGAGCCAACCTCACTGCCGGCCATGTCCAGCGCCATGCCTGTCTTCTTCCCCGGTGAGGCCATCACCCCGATCTAATCTGAGCCGTCAACTCTTGATCTAACGTCTTAGATCTAAACATACCCTTTCGCTTGGCAACTTTGCAGAAAACCCCTCTGGTTTCTTCATATTTAATTAAGAGTCCCTACCAGATGGACTTCAAAAGCTCATAACTTCTTCGTTTTAACCCCTTTGGTTTCAATTTATTTTAATCTCGAAAATAGTTCTATCTATTTATAGTTTTGCCATTGACTTCAAAAGCTCATAACTTCTTCGTTTTAACTCTGATTTGATCCGTTCAAATTGTGTTAGATTTGTAATTTCATGATCTACATGTTAGTACCACGGTTAGACCTATTTTAAACTATTTAAATTTGAGGATAGATTTAATCTATTATTTTATGATAGGAAATCTTGTAAACTTCATAACTTTCTCGTTATAGCTCCGATTTTGGTGATCTTTACGTCTATGTGATCGTAGTGTTGATGCAAAATTCTTATCTGCAAACACACCGGGCTAATACCTAAAGTTGATATCTGAAGCGTGCCAGTCGATTTGACCTATTAATCGACAAGGATGATAACTTGAATGAGATGACAGTGATACGCCCGGACGTCAAAGCTCAGAATGTATTCGATAACAGTTGAATAGATCAAACGAGACGACAGCGATACGCCCAGAAGTCAAAGCCTGAATCGTGCTCGGTAAACGCAGAACCTGCAAGGTCACCGGAGATCAAGTTGATGCAGCCCGTCGATTCTTGAAAGAACTCGTTGAAAAAGAAAATACTTGACGAAGTCGTCGAAAAGTAAAGTACTGGTAGAAGTAAATTGGATAAAAAGTAGATTTGTTTATTGATGCTTGGATCCTCGTTACAATGCCCCTCGGCATATATTTATACTTCGCTAATCGAAGAGTCCTAATTTAACACGCAAAGCTCAAATATAGAAAAAATAAACTAATTCCTTATACAAACTCTATCTCTTTAAGAAAAAGAAATAAAACTTGTATAGGAGTTGGACTTAAACTATAATACGAAAATCGTAAGCTCCGTGTCACCGATCCTCTGTCCACTTCGGTCATGATAAAGTTATCTCTCCATCGGCACATCCCTGACATCGGCAACAACCTCCTAGTCTTCCTGCCTATCTTATCGGCAATAGCTTTTCTGTCTCATCGGCAACGATCCTCTAACAACTTTTCAGCTCCATCGACAATGATCCCCTAGCTCTCTATCACTCTCATCAGCAACAGCCCTTTAGCTTCATCAACAATGTACGGAGAGTAGACGGCCGAGAGTATACTGTGCTCGAGGGTCGCCTATTTGCTCGAGGGAATTTTCGTCTTCGAGAGGTCAATGACTCGAGGGGTCGTATTCGAGGGTTGGCTCAAGTGCATCGGTAACACGTCTTCAACCCAATAGACAATAATTCAAATCAACCTGCCCTTCATCGGCAACTACTCATCGATAATATCAGAAGCAATATCAAAGAAAAACCATCTTCCTTGCCGATTTAGTTTAGTCTCCCAATCCTTATTCACACGTGCCGAAAAACGGTGTCAACACATGCCCCACAATTTCAGAGTATAAAATACTTTATGCACTGAAATTTCCTCCAGGTCATGATTACCCAAGCTGCTTGAACTTCTCCTCGAAGGTTGCGCGCGCTGTAGTAAAAATCCTGTACCAACGGGCCCATATAATGTTTCTTCCGTCATGGCCCCTTTTTCGTCTGCGATTCAACCCTAGTTTTTTCTCTTTCCGACGGCGACATCAGCAGGCGATCCCCCGGTGAACTCAACTGGTGACATTCTCGGTGATAGTTCTTATCCTCCATTAGTGTTCTTCGCTCTCTTCGTCTTCATTCGTGGCCGTGGCGGTTCCCTTCGATGTCCCCAAGGTTAAACTTCTTCTTTACCCATCCTTTGACATTTCTTTTCTCCTTGTCCGCGCAGTTCATGACTCCTTCCTATCTCAAACTTTAACCTTAGGAATTTTACAATAAGCTTCTCATCCTAACACATCAGAATCAATTTATCTGCCTAGGCCCAATGGGGAATCCAGACCCAATCGACATTATAAACGCAGAAGCCAATCGAATCCCCTTTAGTTCTCAGAATTTTGATTTGGGATTCTGGACTGACACCTTTCGATCCTGGCCAAAAACCACTAAGGGATGGAAAGACTAGTATTTGAGGGTTGCCAGGCCAATGGAGCTGTATTGGGTAGAACGTAGATTAGAACAGTGCATCAGACTATCTATTGCCGATATGGAGAGGAATGAGTCACTGTTAATCGCCGCATCCTACTTCTGGTCCAATACTATGAATGCCTTCATCTTCAGACATGGACCAGCTTCTCCAACCCTTGCTGATGTGTATATGCTTACTGGCTTGGATATCTCATCTGCCGATGACAACACTCTGTTCCAGAGAAAACCTGAGCATCGGCTGACTACCAGGAACATCGGCGGCTGGACCGGTTATATCAGCAAGTATCAGAAATCCGGATCGGTCAATCACAGGGAGCACTCAGCTTTCTTGAACATGTGGCTTGAGAAATTCATCTTTTGCGATAGAATAGTTGGACCAACCAATATGCACCTTCCTGCAGCAGAGATGTTGGCTAATGGTGTCAGACTCACACTTGGCCGATATCTCCTTGGCTCAGTTTATCATTTCCTTTACCAAGTGTCACAAAGGCTGCTGCAAGGCAAGTCCATCGGCAATTTGGGAGGTCCTTGGTGGTTCATCAATATGTGGCTGAATGCCCATATGCACAAGTATTTTCACATTGATCTGTTCGCCCAGCGGTTCCCTCGGAGTCTTCCTGAAGACTATCAACTTGGGGAAGAAGAATCGGCAACGCGCCCCCCTCTGAACTTTGGAGAAGCACTGGCAGTATTACCAGGGGCGGAAGCAAACAGAGCTCAGATCGGTAATCTCTTCCATAGACTCTACATAGGCATCCCTTCTGAGCTTCAGGCCTGGGTCCCTTATGTTGATGAAGAAGCAAGATTCCCTCTTTTCTTCAATTTTACCGATGAGGCCTTGAATAAAGATGCCGATATTCTTAGTGCAATAATCACCCCTCGCGCTATCCCGGTCAACATATTTGGAAGTGGGAAGAACATCAATCCCACATACAAGTTCTATTATCCATCGGTAGTAGCCAGACAATTAGCTTTTGGACAACTGCCCATCAACCTCTGCTTTGCCGATGTGATTAAACCAAGAGAAATTATCACTAGCAGCATGGATTGGTGCAAGATAGTAACTCTTCCTCCTGATGCCGATACCTCTAATGTTGACCTGACTGATTGGGTACCGGCTTCCTTCGTCACTGAATCTTTCAAATTATGGTGGCAAGAGTGGAAAGAGCAACTATTCTTCTCATCTCCTCATTTTTATTGGAATCTCATCGACCCTGATCATGCCATACCTGCCGATGCAGTAAGTTTGACTATCTGCACTTTTCCCAATTTTCTTTTTCAATCTATCGGCAACTAACTCCTTTTCAACAGGTTGATGATCTGATTCCAACATTGAGCAAGAGTGGCAAAATTATATGGCTACAGCCGATATCTCCAATATCCACAATCGGCTACAGAGCTCCTTCATTAGATGCTCTGATGTGCCACGGTCGTTTCAAGAAGAGCTCCAAATAAAAATTGACCAGAAGTACGACTGCTCCATTGGACACAGCTGCTCCTTTAGCACAGACATTCCAGGTGACCATCCTATTTTCTTTTGTAGATACCGATTGCTGTGATTTACCGATTTCACATTTCAGGGCGCAAGTTCTACACCAATTGAATCTTCATCGACAACTCGTCCTTCGTCTCCACCCGCAGCACCTTCTTCACCACACTTCATCATCCTTGACGATTCTCCAGAGGTACTGTCCATTTGATCTCTGATCATTACATCAGCATTTTTGCTTATCTGCTCCTCTCACAGCTCCAAATAGTTGCATCGGCAACTGTCCCAAGTGCACCAAGTCCTCAGCCATCCATTGCCGATGCCCCCCAGCCATCCGATGTCGACGCTCCTTACAAGCTCAAGGCTTCATCGGGCGAAGAATCACAATCAAAGCGGGCGAGACTTACACAAGCTCCAATTTCACCATCAGCATCCTCGCTTTCGCCCGATATCGCCTGATGTACCTGTGCAGACTTCTCCATCGACAACTGCTCTTCCATCGGCAATTGTACCCGTACAAGGATCTTCATCGGCACAGGTATCGCGGCAGCAGCCGATCGAGGTACCAACACAGGAAACGCCATCGGCAATTGTACCCGAGGTTGCTTCTTCAAGCCAAAGGCAAGAGATTGCCTTGAAACAAGTAAGTTAACTCCCGTAGCTAATCTTCGACACTTAAATGCTTCAGCTAATGACTTCTTCCTTTCCAGGAGCAAGATTTCCCCGATAGTTTATTCTCTTGCTCTATTACCGGAGATATTCCTGATGATGATGAAAACGAAGAAATCTCTGCTCCAGCCCCTGAGGCTTTATCATCTAAAACCAAATCCCGGCTGGAGATGTTATTAACCTTGCTGCAACAGGAGACCTCTTTGCTGATCTAGGACTCTGATTCCGCAAGAGCAACCTTCAAAGAAATTCAAGGCCATATTCCTGCCGATATCGAGGAAACACTCTTCCAAGCTACACATCTGGAGAGTCAGCAGCTGCAGTACCAGAGGGCTGCCCAGCAAATTGCCGATAGAGCCACTCAGGCAAAACTCCAGGAGGACATGATGAAGCACAAGCAATTTGCCGATGAGAAACACAATGACATCGATAAACTAGAAGCCTCCTGTGCAGATCTAGAAAAAACGATTGCTTAACTATCGGCAAAAAGAGAAGCCCTGCTAGCGGAGCTGAGACAAATCAAAGAAGCCTTGGACGCAGCAAATCAGGAGAAGGCCCAAATGCCCGAAGTTATCAAAACTCTCCAGCAAGAAAGGGACAATCAAGCCCTCAAGACGCTAGCGCTTAAGAAGAAAATCAAGTCAATTGAAGGTAATGCCGATGAAGACGCAAAGACACTGGAGGAAGCCGACCAAATTCGCCTTCGTGCGATATCAGCCATCCATTCATTATTGAGTCTATAAACTTTCTCCTTCATCAGCAAAGTAATACATCGGCAACTTGTAAAATCTTCACAATAACATAGTGCCGATACACTCTTTTTTGAACAAGTACTTTATCTGTTTTCTTCACACATCCATCCAAATGCTAGGATAGTACTTCTTCAAATATTTACTGTTCAATGCTTTTGGAAATATTTCTCCTTCAAGAGTTTCTAGGATATAAGCATTACCAGGAACGGACCGATTTACTCGATAAGGACCTTCCCAATTAGGAGACCACTTGCCGAATTTTGCGCTGTTAGTCCCAATCGGTAAAATCAGTTTCCAGACTAGATCACCATTAACAAGTTCCTTCACCTTTACCTTCTTGTCATACCACCTAGCAACTCTTTTCTTATTCTCCTCAATGCTAACTAAAGCCTTCAGCCGATGATTCGCCAGATCTTCCAACTCATCTTTCATGAGTGTACTGTAATCATCGGCCAACAACTGATCTTGATGAAATATCCGCCTCGAACCAGTCTTGATCTCCCAAGGCAAAACTGCATCATGTCCATATACCAACTGATAAGGCGATACTTTAGTAGCTCCATGGCATGCCATCCGATACGACCATACAGCTTCGTTCAAAACCGTGTGCCACTTTCTGGGATTTTCCTTAATCCTGGGCTTAATGAGTTTAATAATCCCTTTGTTAGAAGCTTCGGCCTGACCATTGGCTTGAGCATAATAAGGCGAGGAATTCAAGACCTTGATCCCCATCTCATCGGCAAATCTCTCAAACTCTCCTTACGTGAACATGGTTCCCTAATCGGTCGTAATAGTCTGAGGAATACCAAACCGATACACAATATGCTCCATTACAAAATCAATCATGTTTGCCGATGTCACATTCTTCAGAGGAATTGCTTCGACCCACTTTGTAAAGTAATCGGTAGCGACAATTATGAATTTATGCCCCTTGCTTGATGGTGGATATATCTAACCAATGAGATCAATCTTCATTGCAGATGACAGGATTCATTGCAGATGCAGGCGCTCTTTGAACGTTGCCGAATTTCCAACACTCCTGAAACCCTCTAAAATACTTGAAACAATCTTCAAGTATCGTCAGCCAGTAATATCCGTTCTGCCTGATCATCCACTTCATCTTGAATGCCAATTGATGCGCCCCGCATACTCCTTCATGGATTTCGCCCATTAAACTTTTTGATTCTTCTTTGCCAAGACACCTGAGCAAAACTCCATCCATCGTCCGATAATATAACTCATCGTCAAGGAGCACATACTTAGTAGCTTGAAACCTTATCCGCCTCTTGACTTTCCTAGATGGATCCTTCAGGTAATCGGCAATCTCTTTCCTCCAGTCATCAGCATCAGTTGCCGATGTCAATACTTCATGAATTGGCTGATACCCCGAGGCATGCTGTGCTAACCGATTGGCTTCTTCATTATGCAATCTAGAGATATGCTCAAGATGGAAATCTCTAAACTCCTTCAATAATTGTTGACATCTCTCATAATACAAAATTAAAACCTCACTTCGACATTCATATGCCCCAGCTAATTGATTAATGATCAGCATCGAATCACCGAAGATTTCAACAACATCGGCACGAACTTCCCTGAGTAGTTCCAAACCTTTCAACACAGCTCGATACTCAGCCTGATTGTTTGTCGATGTAGTAACAATCGCCAATGAGAATTCATATTTCTTCCCCTGAGGTGATATCAACACAATGCTGATGCCTGCTCCTTCCCCACACATAGAACCATCAAAGAAGAGTGTCCACGGAGCAATCTCCACAAAACTCATCGTTCCGCAGTGCTGAGTAACAAAATCAGCCATCACTTGCCCCTTGATTGCTTTAGCTGACTCATAGCGCAGATCAAATTCTGACAATGCTAGAATCCATTTGCCGATCCTTCCATTTAGAATTGGCATTGACAGCATATATTTGACCACATCATCTTTGCATATAACAGTGCATTCGGCCGTTAACAGATAATGCCTTAATTTAACACAGGAGAAATATAAGCATAAACATAACTTTTCAATGGCCGAATACCTGGTCTCAGCATCTACCAACCTTCTGCTCAGGTAATAGATTACACGTTCTTTCCCTTCAAACTCTTGGATTAGAGCTGACCCAATGACTTCATCATCACCCGCCAGATACAACCTGAAGGGCTCCCCGTGTTGGGGTGGAACTAGCACTGGAGGATTCACCAAGTACTTCTTAATTTCTTCTAAATCCAACTACTGTTCTTCTCCCCACATGAATTCCTGATCAGCCTTTAGCTTCAATAATGGACTAAAAGCTTTGATTCTTCCTGATAAATTAGATATGAATCTTCGAATAAAATTAATCTTGCCGATTAGAGACTGTAGTTCAGTCTTATCGATAGGAGCAATCACTTTATTGATGGAATCAATGGATTTTCTACTAATTTCAATACCCCTCTGATGCACCATAAAGCCTAAGAATTGTCCTACCGATACACCAAATGCACACTTGTTGGGATTCATTTTCAACCCATGTTTCCTTGTGCACTCCAATATTTTCTGCAAGTCAACTAGATGATTTCTGAAGTCTCCAGACTTAACCACCACATCATCTATATAAATTTCAACCAATGTGCCGATATACTCATGAAAAATTTAATTCATTGCTCTCTGATAAGTAGCACCGGCATTTTTTAAACCAAAAGTCATGACTATCCATTCAAATAATCCCACATGACCTGGACATCTGAAGGCAGTCTTGGAGATATCTTCTTCGGCCATAAAGATTTGATTATATCCGGTGTTCCCATCCATGAAGCTAATAATCTGATATCCAGTAGCAGCATTAATTAATAAATCGGCAACGGGCATCGGGTAGCCATCCATCGGTGTAGCTTTGTTAAGATTCCTAAAATCAATACAGACACGAAGTTTCCCGTTCTTCTTGTAGACAGGAACCACATTAGAAATCCATTCAGCATATTGGCATTGTCAGATGAACGTTGCTTCAATTAACCTTGTTATTTCGGCCTTAATATCAGGCAGCACTTTAGGATTACATCAGCGTGCGGGCTGCTGATGCGGCCGATATCCTTGCTTGATAGGTAGCCAATGTTCAACAATAGATCGATCTAACCCAGGTGTCTCTGTATAATCCCAAGAAAAACAATCCTTATATTCTTTCAATAAAGCAATCAACTGTTCTCTGCTTTGGAGATCTAACTTAGCACTAACAAAAGTTGGCCTTGGTCTATCACCATTACCAATATCTACTTCAACTAAATCATCTGTCGATGTAAACCCATGGCCCAGTTTTCCATCATCAGCAAACCTATCCATTTACAACTCATCTTTAGAACCGACTGCTTGGATTGGTGGCAGCTCATAATCGGCAATCCTGAGGAACTCCGAATCCCATGCTTCTCCCGATATGCACTTGGACCGCTCGTAGGTTTCTGATTCTGCCGATGCAATTATATAAGATGAATCACCAGGAACCACCTCAACTTTATCTTCAACCCACTGCACGAGGCATTGGTGCATTGTAGAAGGAACGCAGCAATTGGCATGAATCCAATCCCTTCCTAATAGTAAATTGTAAGCACCTTTACCACTAATGACAAAGAACATGGTCGGCAATGTTTTGCTGCCGATGGTCAACTTGGTACATAGCGCTCCCTTGACCGGTGATATGTTCCCTTCAAAGTCCTTGAGCTTCATGTCCATCTTGGCTAGATCTTGATCTCCTTTTCTGAGCCTCTGAAATATGGCATATGGCATGATGTTAATCGCAGCCCCTCCATCTATGAGTTATTTTGACACGGCTGCCCATCAACTCTGCCCTTGATGAATAAAGCTTTGAGATGTTGTCTCTCATCATCGGTAGGCTTCTCAAAGATGGCCATCATCGGATCCAAGATCAGCTGAGCCACTTGTTCTAAAAGAACTCTCTCTTCCTCCTCATCGGCAAGTGCTCGAAATTCCATCGGCAACATGAAAACCATGTTGATATCTGCCGATGGACTTCCATCTTTATGCTTTGGCTGCCACACTTGAGATTTTTCCCTATGGGGGTTTTCTTCTATGCGCTCCCATTGCATCTTCCTCTTCTGAGTTTTTGTCAGACCTTCACGGCACCATTAAGGAAGCTTCGTCTTCCAAACGGGCTGATACAGTTTTGTGCCTGAACCTGGGCAGTTTATACTGGAGTTTCTGTAAAGAATCGCCTCATCAAGAACTCTTTCATTGGCCATTTCCTCGAGTTCCTCTTGTTTCATTGACAAACAGTCGTCATGCCTACCTAGCCTTTCATGTACACTGGTTCTGCCCCCCAGCCAATCATGTACTGATGCCCTCTCTCTGATCGGCTTATCGATGTATTTGCTCCGATTATCATAGCGTGATCTTCTTTCTGTCCAATCGGCTCGATCATAACCATTGCACTTGGGGCAGCTATCAACTGTAGGCAATTTAATGCCTTCTTCCCAGCAGTAGATGAAGAACGGGCATCTCCAATGATCTTCGTGCCGACACCATTCTTCCCGACGCAACTCTTCCTGTCACTGCCGATAGCGATCACCTGAAACTCTATATGGAGCAGGCCTAGGAGGTCTTCTTGAACTGCTGCTTTCTTCTACTACTTCTTTCCCCTTCAAGTCATCGGTGGTTACTTGATTTCTGGGATCCACTGATGCATTCCTCTTAGCATTTGCCGATGTTAATACTCTAGCCTTGCTCACGGTATCCACCATGTTTGCTGGGAAAGGATGTTGATCAATCTTCATCGGCCTCTGAGCTTTAGAGTTATCGAACTTGATCCTCCCAGATTCAATAGCCGATTGCAACTGCTACCTGAATACTTTGCAATCATTAGTACTGTGCGAAGTTGCATTATGAAATTTATAATACCTCATCTTCTTTAGCTCTTCTGCCAATGGGATCACATGATTAGGTGATAGCTTGATTTGGCCCTCTTGAAGCAGCAGATCAAATATTCTATCGGCCTTCGTGATATCAAATGTGAACTTCTCTGGCTCCTTTGGACCGAAAGGACAAGAAATCGGCTTCTTTCCCTTTACCCACTCAGCCAAGCCGATAGTTGGTTCTTCATCTGAATCTGACTCCTCTGCCTCTTCTACAAAGGACACCTTCTTGTTCCAGCTCTTCCTATGTTCTGGAGCTCAAGCACTTTGATCAGAGATCCTCTGCACAATATGGCTTAAACTTTCAAACTCCTGATCGTATTTGTCTCTGAGGTGCGGTAATAGACCTTGAAAAGCTAAACCAGCCAACTGGCAATCATCAAGCACTAGGCTGTAGCACCTGTTCTTCATGTCTCGTACTCTTTGCACAAAACTCTCCACCGATTCGTCGCTTCGCTATCTCAATTTCATCAAATTGGTAAGCTTCTTTTCATTGACACCAACAAAGAAGTACTTATGGAATTGTCTTTCTAGATTGGCCCAAGTAAGAATAGAGTTCAGTGGCAATGAGATAAACCACGTGAATGCCAATCCAGACAAAGAGGACGAGAATAAACGAACCCTCAACTCATCCCTGTTAGCAGCTTCTCCACATTGGATGATGAATCGGTTGATGTGCTCCATCGTTGACGTACCATCCTGCCCAGAAAACTTAGTGAAATCTAGCACCTTGTACTGATTCGGGAAAGAAATTGAGTCATAAGCTGGAGGGTACGGAGTCTGATAAGAGTAAGTATTAATCTTGGGCTGAATCCCAAATTGCTCTTTCATCACTTCTGTGATCTTATCAGTTAAATGTGCATCTTGATCTTGCCAATGCACTGGGTGAATCTCCACTAGAGGCGCTGGCAGATATGCTTCTACATATCCTTGTGGTACTTGGCTTGGAAGAATCAGCATATTCACAGCACCATTGTGTGGAGCAAGGCTCATCGGCTGTTTTGCCGATGTTTGATCCTGGAAAGCTGCCTGTGGACTATATTGCTGAGTCCCCATCGCCTGGTAACCTGACTGAATAGTAGATTGCTGAACTGGCGCTTGCCCTGACCAATTGAGATTATAACTCATCGGCACCTGACTTGCCGATGGCTGATAGCTTGTAGACAATTGATGCTCTTGTATGGGTGGATGATAGCCAGCATAATTGCCCTGAATTGCAAATAACCCAGATTGAGATACAAATGGAACTATGGGCTATCCTGCAGTGGAAACTCTCTATTGAACTGGTGGAGGATTAGTCAATGGATTCGCATAAGATATCTATTGCAGAGGCGCGTGGAATCCCATTGACAATGGCTGTATAGCAGGAGGTGTAGTAGAGTAATGTGACACTTGAGTCATCGGCCGAATTGAAGTAGCCGATGTCATTGGACCCTTCCCTACTACATCATCACTTGAGGCATTCCAGAATTGGTAGTGGATGGACCTGGAGGCATCCCGTATCCCCACCAATTAGCAGCAATCTGATTATGTTGGACTGAAGAGCCTGACATTGCTGATGCTGATAGATCTGTGCTCAACTGAGTAGTAGGCTTCTCCTGAGATGTTAGATCTGATCCTATCGGCATGGCTTCAATGATAGATGTTCCTGATCTAATTGGAGGAGTAGGCGCTTCCATACTCTCAACGGCTGGAGTTGCCAATGGAGTACTGATAGATGCCAATCCTGGCTGATGATATGCTGGCCTGACATAACCTAGTGCTTGTCCGTCTCTTAGCGTTTGCACAACAGCATTGTAAACAGTATTGGACAGCACAGTGGAGTGGTTGATCAAAGCCTGATTCAATGCAGAATTAACCATCTCTTATAATTTACCAGGGTTGGAATCAAAGGTTACCTGCCGAGGCAACGACAGATCTTGCTTCTGGATGACTTCTCCGCCCCTATTCATGCTGAAAGACTTCAAGCAAAGCTGCCTGTAATCCTCCATGGCTTTTTCCATGGCAAGCTTCTGATCCTCCTTGAGATCTGACTCTAATATCTCGATAATGTTCTCTGGATTGATATCAGCAGGATTCTTCATGATAAATCTGTTGACTTGGTCCCACCAGGTGTGCCAAAAGATGTGTTAATGCAAAATTCTTATCTGCAAAAACATCGGGCTAATACCCAAAGTCGATATCCAAAGCGTGCCAGTCGATTTGACCTGTTAATCAACAAGGATGATAACTTGAATAAAATCCAAATGAGACAACAGTGATACGCCCAGACGTCAAAGCTTAGAATGTATTCGATAACTGTTGAACAGATCAGACAAGACGACAGCGATACGCCCAGAAGTCAAAGCCTGAATCGTGCTCAGTAAACGCGGAACCTGCAAGGTCACCGGAGATCAAGTTGATGCAGCCCGTCGATTCTTGAAAGAAATCGTTGAAAAAGAAAATACTTGATGAAGTCATCGAAAAGTAAAGTACTGGTAGAAGTAAATTGCGATAAAAAGTAGATTTGTTTATTGATGCTTGGATCCTCATTACAATGCCCCTCGGCATAAATTTATACTCCACTAATCAAATAGTCCTAATTTAACACGCAAAGCTCAAATATAGAAAATAAACTAATTCCTTATACAAACTCTATCTCTTTAAGAAAAAGAAATAAAACTCGTATAGGAGTTGGACTTAAACTATAATACGAAAATCATAAGTTCCGTGTCACCGATCCTCTGTTCGCTTCCGTCATGATAAAGTTATCTCTTCATCGGCACATCCCTGGCATCGGCAACAACCTCCGAGTCTTCCTGCCTATCTTATTGGCAATAGCTTTTCCGTCTCATCGGCAATGATCCTCTAACAACTTTCAGCTTCATCGGCAATGATCCCCTAGCTCTTTATCACTCTCATCGGCAACAGCTCTTTAGCTTCATCAACAACGTACGGAGAGTAGATGGCCGAGAGTATACTGTGCTCGAGGGTCGCCTATTTGCTCAAGGGAATTTCTGTCTTCGAGAGGTCAATGACTTGAGGGGTCGTATTCGAGGGTTGGCTCAAGTGCATCGGTAACACGTCTTCAACCCAATCGGCAATAATTTAGATCAACCTGCCCTTCATCGGTAACTACTCATCGACAATATCAGAAGCAATATCAAAGAAAAACCATCCGCCTTGCTGATTTAGTTTAGTCTCCCTATCCTTATTGACACGTGCCAAAAAATGGTGTCAACACATAGCAACACGTAGATTGGTTTTATAGACTTTCCCATACTGTTTTGTTGATATGGTGTACTGTTATAATTAAATCTATTTGTTTCTTATGTATGATTGCTCAATGCTTGTGTGTTGCTGATTGTTGATTGAGTTTAGAGGGTGAGCCATTTGTGGGAGAACAACAGTATTGGTGGGACCATCCTTGTTACCTATTCAATAGGTTCATCAGGAAAGCTTTGATCAAGGCAAGTATAGTTGGGACCATCCTTGTTACCTATTCACTATATGCACTAAAATCATATGCATGTGTCTCTTTGTTACCCTGTTAAGATTCCCTAGCTTTGATTTCCTATCCACCTTGATAACTGGGGATGTTGCATATGGGTAGTTAATGCTAGTGCTTTATAACCATGATCTTGTAACCTTGATTAATGACTATGCAACTAATGATTAAAGATGGTTTTCTATAAGATCCAAACTATAAGTGATCATCTGGGACATAAGGTACAACTATGGGGGCGACATGGCTCTGGCTCTAGTTATTTATAGAAACTTTTCTAGCAAGTTACAGGATCTGCGAGTTGGCTATATGCCTCTTCATTATGTGTTATAACTGGGATGTGCCATTCTGGGAGAGGGGTTTTCTATATTCAATGACCCTGCGGCCCTAGCATGTTAGACGAACCTATGAGTGGCTTTATATGGTTTACGGTGTTTTGGGCCTTGCAAACCCATGCATTTGGAAATCATGACCCGTAGTGAAAGTGTACACCTCTGCATAGAGTTAAACCAATATATCGTCTGTGCCCACGGTTAGGGCGGCCAAGGGATTCTTATGGAATGGATCATCAACTCAAATTGTGTTACATGTTAATGTTGTTTTTATCATATTCTTAGTCATGTCTACCTGATCATGTGGCTATGGGAATTGTTACTACCTTGATGCTAATTGCTAAAATGTGACATAACAAAAGCTACTTGTAGTTAAATCATGTCAACCTTTATTGAGCTTCATGAACCCCTTCTATGCTTGCTAAGTACATATGTACTTACACTTGCTTTATTTCATTGCTTGGAAAATCCCGGATGGGTAATAGATCAAGATTGGAGTGAGAGTTATCGACACGACTACTAGCTTGTGTCAACCAGTTGACGTGTCCTTGTGGTGGAGCTATCATCTGGAGTTATCTTAGTTATGTCTTATTTTTGTTAAAGACAATGTCATGCTATTCGTGCGCTATGTAATAAACTCTGATTTGGTACTATTTATGATTTGTCAACTTATGTGTGTGACATCCTAGGGTGCATGTAAGGCTTTTATATATCTTATTTTAGTCCTTTAAAATGAGATATGACATAGCTGGAGGAGATGAAGACCTAAGCACTATTTTTGCCCATGGCACTAGAAGCAATGCCACTACAATGGTTTGACAAACTACCCGCTAGGTCCATCAGATACTGAAGCGATTTGCAAAAACAATTTTGTAGCCACTTTACAGGAATCATAATACACCCGATGACCATGAAAAAATTACAAGGAATCACACAGAAGCATGGCAAATCTCTTAGGGAATATTACAGAAGATTCGATGAAGCAAGGGCACAAGTACATGAGATCACAGACAGAGAAGTCATCGAGATATTCAGCAACAGAATCAACACAAGGTGGCAGCACAAAGAATTCAACAGCAAAGATCCAAAGACCCACGAGAATTCAAGCGAGCTGTTGAGAAGATTATATCATTAGAAGAAAAGACAAACAAAAAGTTCCCTAGCAACAGGGACAACAACAACAGGAGAGGAAACAACGACTATAGAAACATTGACAAAAGGCCCAGACAAGAGAACATAGTAGCAGTAGCCAACAAAAGAACCAATACTTATCAACCTAACACCTCAAGAGAAGGACAGGATAAAGCAAAGATAATTTGCAAATTTCGAGGACATGAACTGCCCTATGCATCCAAGGTCAGGACACAAGCTCAAGGACTGCCATGATTTCAACACCCAATACCGGAAGGAAGGGAGATACAACAACAACAACCAAGAAAGAAGGTTGTTGGAACCTAAGAAGGAAGAGAAGAAGTTTGAAGGGGACTTTGAAGAAGCTCAAAAGCAACTGTACGTGATATTCTCAGGAATACCAGGTGCAAGGAACAAGCAACAACAGGAGCTGGCACACAGAGCTGTCATGGTGGCAGAACCCGCTGTCCCATGATACCTAAACTGGTCTAAGTACCCAATCAACTTCACAAGGGAGGATCAATGGACGAGTACATCCAACGCAGGTTGTTACCCACTGGTGGTAGCTCCAACAATTGCAAGAATCATAGTTCCAAAAGTACTAATTGGTGGTGGAGCCGAACTAGATATCATCTTTACCACGACACTAAAGAAGATGAGTTTTGACTACGAGGCATGATTAAACCAACAAGCACACCATTCTATTGAATAGTACCCGGAACAGCAGTAGTACCCCTCGGGCAAAATCAGATTACCGGTCACGTTTGGTACAAAGGAGAAGTATAGAACAGAGTTCATCAAATTTGAAGTAGCGAACTTTGAGTCGTGTTATCGCGCCATATTGGGGCAACCAGCACTAACAAGGTACATGGCCGTACCACACTACCCTTTCTTACTACTCAAGATGCCAACAACCAAGGGGATACTATCACTACAAGGGGATTTGCAGAAAGCTTTCGACTGCGATGTACAAGCTATGCAAATTGCAAAAAAAATGCAAGATGAACAGAGAAGAAGAGAAATTGCTATGATAGCTGCAATGCTGAACCCGCAAGAAACAGAAATTCCTATAAAAAGGCAAGTAAGAGCTTTACCACCCCAACTGATGTGAAGACAAAGAAGATTGACTTAGAAACTAGTGATCCCGAGAAGACGACGACCATCAGTGCAGAACTCAATCCTAAATAGGAACTCATGCTCACCAAGTTTCTTAGCGACAACAAAGATATCTTTGCTTGGAAGCCAGCAGACATGCCAGGAGTCCCGAGAGACTTGGTTGAGCACATCATTGACGTAAACAAAGGATCAAAATCCATCAAACAGAAACTACGAAGATTCACACAAAACAGGAAGGCAGCGATTAAGAAAGAACTCACGAAGCTCATGGCAGCAGGGTTCATCAGAGAAATAATCAACCCGGACTGGTTGGCCAACCCAGTACTCGTGGAGAAGAAGAACTCGCCTGACTGGCGTATGTGCATTGATTACACTGATCTCAACCGACATTGGACCAAAGATCCATATGGCCCTCCAAGAATAGACCAAGTAATAGACTCAACAGCAGGAGTGTCTTTACTCTCGTTCCTGGATTGCTACTTCGGATACGATCAAATATCTCTCAGAGAGGAAGATCAAAGCAAAACATCCTTCGTCATACCATTTGGAGCATGTTGTTACGTATTAATGCTGTTCGGTTTGAAGAATGCAGGAGCAACTTACCAATGAGCAATTCAGACAAACTTGGGTGATCAAATTGGAAGAAACGCTGAAGCCTATGTGGATGATGTCATGGTCAAGATTAATGAACCTGATGCTCTAATAGAAGACCTCCAAGAAACTTTCAGCAACTTAAAGAAGTGGAGATGGAAACTCAACCCAAATAAATGTGCTTTCGGAGTTCCTAAGGTCAACTACTTGGTTTCCTAGTCAGCAATAGGGGAATTGAAGCTAGCACAAAGAAAATTAATCTTTGACATGGAACCTCCAAGGAAGATCAAAGACGTTCAGAAGTTAACGGGTTGCATGGCAACCTCAATAGATTCATATCACGCCTAGGAGAGAAGGGCATTCCATTCTTCAAACTATTGAAAAAGATAGGCTAGTCCGAGTGGACAGAGGAAGCAAACGAAGCCTTCCAGAAACTCAAACACTATCTAGCTTCATCACCAGTGTTGGTACCACCAAACAAAAAAGGAAGACATGCTGCTATACATCTCAGCTACAAAGAATGTCGTAAGCACGACAATAGTGATTGAAAGAGAAGAACCCGGTCATGTATACAAAGTTCAAAGACTAGTTTACTATGTCAGTGAAGTCCTAACAGAATCAAAAATTAGATATCCGCATATACAGAAATTACTCTACGCCATCCTGATCACATCAAGAAAGCTGAGACACTACTTCCACGAACACATGATCACAGTGATCACTGAGTTCCCACTAGCAGACATCCTAAGAAACCAAGACTCAACAGGAAGAATATCAAAGTGGGCAGTAGAACTCAGAGCTCTGAACTTAGAATTCCAATCAAAGAAAGCTATCAAATCCCAAGAACTCAGCAATTTTTTAGCAGAATGGACAGAAGCAACTTTGAAAGAACCCAAGCCCATAACAGATCATTGGAGGATGTACTTTGATGGCTCACTCAAGCTTGGAGGTGCTGGAGTAGGAATCTTACTCATATCACCTGAAGGAAAACAACTCAAGTACGTTCTACAAATACTATGGCAAGCCACAAACAATGAAGCAGAATATGAAGCACTCATCCACGGGCTGAGAGTAGCCCCTCCTTAGCAATAAAAAGGTTACTAGTGTACGACGACTCAGCAGTGGTCATCAATCAAGTTAACAAAGAGTGGGATTGCACAAAAGACAACATGAGAGCTTATTGTGCAGAAGTCAGAAAATTAGAGAAAAATTTTCAAGGATTGGAAATTCACCATGTTTTAAGAGATTGAAATGTGGCCACTGACACCTTGCCCAAGTTAGGCTCCGATAGAGCAAAAGTTCCACCAGAAATCTTTGTGGAAGAATTGACAGAACCATCTATGAAACAACCCAGAGAAGCACAATTACCTGGGGCAAGCAAGGACGACCCAATGGAGATTGATCAAGATCCTTTATCAAGACAAGTCATGGTAATCTATGAAGATTAGATGCAATAGTTCAGATTACATCAAAGACAAGACACTACCAGAAGATAAAACACAAAGAACTTGACTGATCCGTAGGAGCAAGAACTACATATTGGTTGGGGACAAGCTATAGAGAAGAGCAGTAGCATCTGGAGTCCTACTCAAATGTGTACCAAGGGAAAGAGGAATCAACATCATTGATGAAATACATGCGGGTTGCTACGGGAATCATGCAGCCTCAAGAATCTTGGTAGGCAAAGCTTTCAGAATGGGGTATTACTAGCCCACAGCAATGAAAGATGCAGAAGAATTCATCAAAAAATGCAAGAAGTGCCAAATGTTTGCAAGGCAGCAGCACGTCGCGGCACACAACCTAATCTGCAGAGAGTGTGATCACATTTAGGATAAATGGTCATACTATTAAGAGGGGTTCTTAATTAGATGATATGATCATCAAGTGCCACTAGGTGTTGGAGCTCATTGAAAGGACCTAAATGATGCCTAGAGGGGGTGAATAGGCAATTAACAAATTTAAACCTGCAAAAACCAGATTAGTAAAATGCTGGCAGCACACAGGTCGGCTTAGCCGACTGTGCTGTTGGCCTAGCCGGCTGAACCGGCCCAGCGGGGTGACAGAGCCGGCCTAGCCGACTTTGCTTTGTGGAAGCACTAGCCGGCTTAGCTGGCTGATAGAACTGGCCTAGCCGATTCCTTTGAGTAGGGCACCTTCAGCAGAGTTGATGCTCATTCTTTTAATCGACTTTCTCCCATTCTTCACTCTAGGGTGCTGTGAGGTGAATGTGGTGCGGAAGTATCTGTTCAACGAGTTGCTACACCCATAAACACAAAGTACACAAGTAGATAGGAATCTAAAATCACAAAGATGAATGAAATACTAGAAATGTAAATATGAGAGCCGATCCAAACTGAGGAGTCACATGATTTGTTTGACCGAAGTTCAGAGTGAGCCTTAGACTCCGTAGTGGAAGCCAATGAGTGTTACCACTAAGGTCTACTCGTGGCCGGGTCCAAAATGACCTCTTTCCACATTTCCACTCAGCAATCTTATTTCCTTTATAGGAGGGAGGACGAGCCCACCACAAAGTCCGGTCATGCACCACTCAGGCGTCTCTCCGGATGACCACTAAGGCCATCTAGGAGCAAAGCTCCAAGAGTAACAAATGCTACACATGAACTGATGTTGCCACAAAATGCTTAAGGTGATGCTCAACTCAGATTTTGCTCACACAATCTCACAAGGCTTGGATTGGCTCTCCAATTCAAAGAATATGGTGAAGATGGAACCAATCCCACACAAGGTTAATTGGAGGCTTTCTTTTGGTTCTTCTGGTGTATGAGGAGGTGGAAAAGCTTCAGCCACCGAGCCAAGGCCGAGGGAGGAAGTATATAAAGAGATAGTTTAAAAACTAGCCGTTGGACTACCTGACCAGACAGAGTCGGCCTAGCTAACCTGCCTAGTCGGCTTTGTCGATTTGAGTAGCAGGTGACCGTTACCTGCTGGCCAGACTATCCAAGTTGGCTTAGCCAGGTTGGAGAGCCAGACTAGCTGGGTTGTGCCTTAGCCGGATGGAGCAGTCGGCCTAGCCGACTAGACAAGCCTACCAACAGCAAAGCTACTCAAAACACTTGATTTTATAGGATTTTGGCTTGGGTTTGTTTT
>CM041636.1:33286888-33337755 GCA_023333625.1 Bothriochloa decipiens | reverse complement strand
TATATCATTGCAATCATGGGGTGCAAGTGTGTGTCAACAGATAAACCATGATATGGAATATGACAAGATATACACTCAATAAATGAGAACTAATAGTACACCAACCAACACAAGCATATCACACTTAACAGATAGTGGTCCTTAGGTAATTTAAGGTACATGACACACAATAGCACACATTACATAAAAGTTCTCAAGTCCACAAGCTGAGATAGATTATGGTACAAGACATGATCCATCTCTCACAAATGATATGACAATATATCTCTCACATCAGCAAAAAAATTTATGAACTTGAAGCTTTAATCCTTCTTCTCCCCCTTTGTCATCAACTCATGCAAAAGGAGAAGGATGTGCTGAACTGATCACTCATCATGTCCATGCTGATCTACTGAAAAGGAACCACCACTAGCATATAAAGAATGGGAAAAATGTGGATCAAAGATTCTAGCTGCAGCTCTGGAGGCAAAGTCTAAAGAAGACTGAGGCATGGTTGGGTGAAAAGTCTGACTAGGAACAGTGCTGAACTAAGTGCCAAACTGAGGTCCTGTGAATGGTGGTTGAGCAAAGTGTGACCCTGAGAACTGAGAGTGAGAGGAGCTAGCATAGGGTCCAAGCTATGGCTGTTGAAGAAATGGTGCTGAAGATGACTGCCCTATAGAAAACTGACCACTTGATCCAAAACCAGACACAAACTGCTAACCTCCTATGCCATAGCCTGGTATAAACTGCTCCTAAGATGCCACATGCCCCTGAACTACAAGTGTCTCAAAGTCAGTAACTGGCTTAGGCTAGCTCTCTGCCTTTGAGTGCAACTCATTTCCATCTGGAGACACATCCTCTCCTACTTGCCGCCTCATTGCCTTGATGTCATGTCTGTTTTTTCTAACCATTTCAGTGGTCATATTCCTTGCTTGTCCCTCCTTGTGAGTTCTCTCATCAGTACGCTTGCACATACAAAATATTGATTTGAGCACATTAACTATAGAAGAATCTCTCTCTCTGGTATAAGCATACTCTGGAGATCCCCACACAAATTGAGATTGAGACTGTGAAGCAGTAGCACCTGATGGACCTGCTGAAGTACTAGCACCAGCTATCCCTGCTGAGGTGCCTGCAACTATAGTTGCACTGGTTTCCACTGGTTCTCCTGCTGCAGGCACTGCTGAAATCATAATGGGTTTCTTTGATGGAGTAAGATGAAGAGGCTGTTGTATCCCATCCTTTACAAATACAATGTCTGCGACTGCCTCAATCATCATCATGATATATGGTGCAAGTGCGCAACTCTTGTGAGGGTTGTGGGATATGTCCTTAATCTTATCCCAAATAAAAGCAAAGAGACTAAATCTGGTTGCTCTTTCTTGCATTCTAGCAAGCAAATTTCTCATGTAACTCACAATAGATTTGCCATCTCCAACTCTCATGTATATTGTTTTTCTGAACATTTTGTTGAGGGTGGAATAATATGTGTACAGGCCCTTGACCTTTCCAGGTTTATACTTGGATGAGGGAGGATACATGAATGCAGTCCGATCAATGGAAAGAATAGTCTCACTGTGAATCCTGTCATGACCTAAGTCATCCTCTGGAATACCTAGCAACTCAACAAACTTCTCATAGGTGATAGAATGAGGATCTCCCTCAGTACTAAAGTTAATCACCCACTATTTCATGTTTTCTAAACTGTCATCAAAGTAAATAGTGGAATAAAACTGAGCTATTATTTCTGTGTTCCAATCATACTGATATCCCAAGATATTCTTCAATCCCCTAGTCTCACAAGCTTCTGCAATTTGATTAAATATCTCATCATTGAAAGTAGCCATTACCTCCCAATCAATGTATTGAGACTCTACAACTCTATGTTTCTTTGCTAAGATGACAGTCTCATAATAGTCTTTTTGGAACAAGGTTCTAAATATGTAATCTGAAGCATTTGGATTTACTGACATGGGATTAATTGATCTTTCTCTTTGAACTTCCTTTGTCATCCCAGTAAGTCTATAGTTAATGGGATCTCTGCCAAGACGATGCCGAGGTGCAACCATGTAAGTTGCCACAAGCTGTCTCTACTGCCTAGGCCCATGTGGCCTGACTGGGGCCTGCTGATAATCACCATGTTGCCTGGCTGAGGACTGCTGCTGATGGGCACCAAGCCCCTGCGCATAGATGGCTACTACTGTGACTGAACAATAGTGTCGTTACCCAGGAAATGGGTACCCCAAACCCCTGGTTTACCAAACTAAACCTCGCAAAATCAGCAACACGAACCCTCCAGTGACCTCCCGCGCTAACGTACGAAGGCCCGCAGGCTAAGACATATCGGGCTGACCCACGAACGGACAACGATGGCTCAAAGTCAAAGCCTGCTGGAGGGGCTACCGAACGGACTGGGACTGTACACTCGAGGGTATAATTCGGGCGACCCCTTGAGGACGGAACTTTGTCCACCGAACGAGCCTGCCCTCGAGGATGGAACTTCGTTCGGGCGAATGGGCGGTCCTCGAGGACAGTGCACCCCTCGGCTACCGACTCTCCCGTACAGACTCGGGTGCATTTAATGCAATCTACCTACCCCCGCCTAACCGTATGGCCACAGTTATGGTAACAGTTGCAGGTGTGGTGGTCAAATCTGGCTTTTACCGCCCATACCCCGAAATCCTTCGGATCGTACTTCGCTATTGCACCATGCCGAGCACTGTGCCATGTCCAGCACCCCCTCGAGACGTATGAATCAGAACGTTTCCCGTATTTCCCGGGATTCGACCTTATCCGGTGAGGCTCGACCCCTTCAACTCGACCCCCTCGACTCAAGCCAAGACCCTCGACAGCCACCCCTCAACGTCATCATACGAATCCTCGAACGAGACTCAACAACTCCCGACGTGACGGCCGCAGGACCTCCCATATCGACGTACATCGCTACAGCAGCATCGACGTGATCGGCCTCAATGTCATACATCACCAGCCATGCAAACTCAAAATATATGTACTCCTGTGCCCCTCCTTCATCTATAAAAGGAGGCGCCAGGACGTTAGGAGAACGGGAGGATCCAGGGCGTAGAAACACTAAGGCTTTAGACCATAGAACAACACTGTGAGCTTGTGTAAGGTTGAGAGCTAGGCGTCCAAACGCTAAAGCCCCACCTCACGCTCCTCACATCTGCTTGTATTTTCCCCTGTACTAGCACTTCGGTGCAAGATAACATGAACTATCCACCCGCCACTGGACGTAGGGCCTTCTTTGCCCGAACCAGGATAAATCGCCATGTCCTTTTTGCATCACCCACCGGATTAAGGGAGCACGCAATTTCAAATATTATTCGTTGGTGTTAACCCCTCGAAGGTCAGAACACCGACAGTTGGCGCGCCAGGTAGGGGAACGCGTGTCACTAATGATTTCCCGCCATTTTTCTAGATGGGCGACTTTGTTTCACCACTTCCGCGCGCTACGGTGATCTGGTTTGGGAGCCCGGAGTTCATGTCCCTCGGCCAGGGCTATGACATGACCCTGCTCTCGATCAGTGACCTAAATGGAGGTCGCGGTACGCCCCCACACTCATGGGGGGCCGCTCGCCGGTCTCACCACCATGCTTCCACATCCAGAAGGAGGCACGGTCGACACCGTCAACGCCATCAACCTGGGTCGAGGATGGTTCCCATCGCTTTCTCCTCGCCCCTGACCGGAGATGAGGAACCTCTTGTCGAGGGATTGTCTGACCCGAGTTCAGGGGTAGAGGGCGATCCGGCAGGACCCCACCACAACCCCGACTCCACTTTCGTCGTACGCTCATCAAGGAAGCGCAATGAAGTCCCCGCTCGATCGAGCCCGCTCCCGCACGAGCTGTTCGAGCGTCGTCGGCGGCCTTCGTTTGACTTCAACAATCCCATGACGACGATCTTGACAGTGACCCACTCCAACATGAGCACATTGGAGGACCGCCTAGGCGCCCTCCTCTATGCAATGACGGACGTGGAGACTGTCACACCGGCCTCCGAGGGCTTGGCCTTCGTAAGAGCGCCCGGCCCCCAGAGGTACACTGTCGGCACACTCCGACGGCAACTGCAGGAGGAGGCGCGGGGGCAATTCCCCATCTTCTGCTACGGTGACCCCGACTCTGACTCTGATCATTGGGATCCTACCCGCGAGTGCCTCCACATCGATGGTGATGTCGACTCCGATCGGGAAACCGTCGATCCAGCGGCCACGGCAGCTACCGCTGCGGCGGGGGGTGCTCCCCCAGAGTAGAGGACCAACAACCAGACGCACCCCGAGAGGCATGCCCCCATCCTGGTGAGCAGGACGCACAGTTGGCACAAATTCAGGAGTTGCAGGTGAAGCTCGCCGGCGAGCAAGAACGATTGCGCCTGCTCGAGCTAACCCTCGAGCAAGAGTGGCGATCGCCCGGCGATAGAGCCCGAGCCAGGGCCCGAGAGGTCAACCGGCAGATCAACGAGGCAGGGGCACCCGAGCTACCCGCCAACCGTTACCCCCGAGCGAGCCAAAACATTGTCGCGGCGGCTATGCTCCTTCGCAATATGCCCACGCCATCCAACTCGCAAGCTCGGCGGATACAACGCGAGGTCGAGGACCTCCTCCAAGTAGCTGTTGTTCAGCAAGCCGAGAGCTCAGCCTCGAGGCGTCGAGGGGCAGCCTTCGAACCTCAGGTCGAGCCCTCTCGGCCCGAAAGGGAGGGCTCGGTTGATCAGGGGGTGGCCCCCCGATAGAAGAAGAAGCCGGCCCAAGAACGTATCAATGACGACCGCGCTCCCCGCGATGCGCGCCTCGACATTGTCAAGAACCGCAGACCAAGCACGGGGATGCTGAGGATCGAGGGTACAGCGCCCATCGTGGAGGGCGTTACGACAGCGACGAAGACCGACGAGACCCGGAGCCGCCTAGTCCTCGAGTCTTTAGTAGGGCGATCCACTGCGCCCAGCTGCCTGACAAGTTTTGACCCCCCACGAGCATCGTCAAATACAACGGCGAAACCAATCCCGAGCTCTGGCTAGCCGACTTTTGGCTGGCTTGTCAGGCGGGCGGGGCGCGTGACGATCACGCCATCATACGTCACCTTCCCTTGTTCCTGTCCGACACCGCACGTAGGTGGCTCAAGGAGCTTCCCCCTGACTGGATTCGTGGCTGGATTGACCTTGTCTGGATCTTCGAGGGGAACTTCAAAGGTACCTACGTGCGTCCCGGGAACTCCTGGGAACTAAGCAACTGCAAGCAGAAACCAGGGGAGTCTCTCCGCGACTTTGCTCGACGATTCTCCAAGCTCCGCACAGAACTACCCCACATCTCCGATCTCGACGTCATTCTAGCGTTCGTTGCGGGTACAACCTGCAAGGACCTAGTTCGCGAGTTGGGGCGTAACCGCCCCGACGCCTTCTACGAGCTGATGGATGTGGTCGCCAACTACGTGGCCGGCGAAGAGGCCATCGGTGCCTTCTTCAGCAACGGGAAGGACAAGGGAAAGGCGCCGATAGCTGACGACACCGGAGGCTCAAGCAAAGGGCTGAAGAGAAACAACAAGAAGAAGAAACATCAGCAAGGCAAGCATGAGGCTACAGAAGATGATCTCATCGTAGCAACCGAACGCAAAAGACCACGAGGCCCCCCTGAGGGCGCCATCTTCGACAAAATGCTCGAGGAGCCCTGCCCTTGTCACAAGGATGGGGCAAAGCACAAGCTCAAGGACTGTTGCATGCTTCTAAAGCACTTCAAGCAAGTGGGCGTGAAGAAAGGTGATGATAAGAAAGACCAAGGCGGCGGTGAGGGAGACAACGGGGAAGACGGAAAATTCCCCGAAGTCTATGACTGCTACATGATCTACGGGGGCCCCTCGACCCAGCTCACGCCTCGACAGCGTAAGTGGGAGCGTCGAGAAGTCTTCTCCATTTGAGTCACGACACCTCACTACCTCGACTGGTCTGACGCGCCCATCACGTTCGACCGCGATGACCATCCGAATCGAGTCCCCAACCCCGGGGCCTATCCGCTCATCGTCGACCCGATCATCATAAACACCCGCCTCTCGAAGGTCCTCATGGACGGTGGCAGCAGCCTGAACGTCATCTACCTCGAGACCCTCGACCTACTGGGAGTCAAGAGGTGCCAACTCTGACCCAGCGCCAGAGGATTCCATGGCATCGTGCCAGGGAAGAAGGCCCTTCCCGTCAGCCGTATCGACCTTCCTGTCTGCTTTGGCACCCCTGCCAACTTCAGGAAAGAGACCCTCACCTTCGAGGTGGTCGGGTTTCACGGAACGTATCACTCTATCATCGGCCGACCGGGCTACGCGTAGTTCATGGCGATCCCGAACTACACCTACCTCAAGCTCAAGATGCCAGGACCCAAGGGCGTCATCACCGTCGCCTCCTCCTACGAGCACGCTTACGACTGCGACGTCGAGTGCATCGAGTATGGAGAGGCCGTCGAGCAAAATTCCATGATAGCCACGACCCTCGAGCACCTCGCCGACGAGGTGCCAGATCCTAAGCGACACGCCGGCAACTTTGAGCCAGCACAAGACACCAAGAAAGTCCCCCTCGACCCGAGCTGCCCCGGTGAGAAGGTGCTAACGATCAGCGCTGACCTCGAGGGCAAATAGGAAGCCGTGCTTGTCGACTTTCTCTGCGCGAACGCCGATATGTTTGCGTGGAGTCCTTCGGATATGCCGGGCATACCGAGGGAAGTCGCCGAGCACGCCTTGGAAATCCGGGCCGGGTCCAGACCGGTGAAACAACGCCTGTGTCGCTTCGACGAGGAGAAGCGCAGGATCATCGGCGAGGAGGTTCGCAAGCTTTTGGCGGCTGGATTCATCAAGGAAGTCCATCACCCTGAGTGGTTAGCTAATCCCGTGTTAGTTAAGAAAAAGAATGGAAAAATGCGGATGTGTATTGACTATACTAGTTTAAACAAAGCATGTCCCAAAGTTCTATTTCCTTTACCACGCATTGATCGAATCGTTGACTCTACCGCGGGATGTGAAACCCTCTCCTTCCTCGATGCCTATTCTGGCTATCACCAAATCAAGATGAAAGAGTCCGACTAGCTCGCGACTTCCTTCATCACACCTTTTGGCATGTACTGCTACGTCACCATGCCCTTCGGTCTTCGAAACGCCGGGGCAATGTATCAGCGGTGCATGCTCCACGTCTTCGGCGAACACATAGGCGACACGGTCGAGGCCTACGTTGATGACATCATGGTAAAGTCTAGAAAAGCGAACAACCTCATCCATGACCTCGAAATTGCATTCAGGTGCCTTCGAGCCAAAAACATAAAACTCAACCCCAAGAAATGTGTCTTTGGAGTGCCTCGGGGCATGCTCCTCGGATACATTGTCTCCCAGCGCGGGATCGAGGCCAACCTCGAGAAGGTGGCGGCCATCACGCGAATGGGGCTGATTCGGGATTTCAAGGGCGTGCAGAGGGTCACGGGCTGCCTCGCGGCCCTCAGCCGTTTTATCTCACGCTTAGGGGAGAAGGCCATGCCTCTGTACCGCCTCCTGAAATAATCCGAGTGATTCACATGGACCGCGGAGGCCGAGGAGGCCCTCGACGAACTCAAAGCCAAGCTGACATCCACCCCGATTCTCATCCCTCCTCGACCAGCAACGTCGACTGAACCGCCCGAACCCCTCCTCCTCTATGTCGCCGCAACTACTCAGGTGGTCAGCGCGGCCATAGTGGTTGAGAGGCAGGAGGAAGGGCGCGCCTTGCCCGTCCAGTGGCTGGTTTACTTCATCAGTGAAGTGCTTTCGGAAATGAAAATCCGCTACCCATAGGTGCAGAAGCTGCTCTACGCCATCGTCCTTACGCGTCGCAAGCTCCAGCACTACTTCCTCAGCCACCCGGTTACCGTGGTATCTTCGTTCCCCTTAGGGGAGATCATCCATAACCAGGAGGCCACTGGAAGGATTGCTAAGTGGTCGGTCGAGCTCATGGGCGAGACCATCACCTATGCACCGCGAAAGGCCATCAAGTCCCAAGCGCTGGCGGATTTCGTCGCTGAGTGGACCGACACTCAGTTGCCGCTAGTTCAAATCCAAGCAGGCGCCGGCTTGCTCTTCATCTCACCCCTCGGAGTCCACATGCGTTACGTCATTCGCATCCACTTTGCCGCTTCTAATAACGTCGTGGAGTACGAAGCACTTGTCACTGGATTACGGATCGCCCTCGAACTCTGGGTCCGACGCTTTGACGTTCGAGGCGACTCGCAACTGATTGTCGACCAAGTGATGAAGGCCTCGAGCTATCACAACGCCAAGATGGAAGCCTACTGCAACGAAGTGCGCAAGTTAGAAGACAAGTTCCACGGCCTCGAGCTTATTCATGTTGCTCGACGTTACAACAAAGCTGCGGATGAGCTTGCAAAAATCGCATCGACTCGAGGTACAGTCCCTCCGGACGTATTCTCGAGGGACCTCTTCGAGCCCTCCATCGACTTGGGCTCGGGGGCTTGCACTACGCCCTCGAAGCTCTACACCACGACCTCGACCGGGGCCTCCTCGACCGGGGCACAGGTTATGGAGATCCAGGGGACTCCTCCTCCGTCGAGCCCGCCACCGGATTGGCGAGCCCCTTTCCTCGACTTCCTCATTCGGGGAGAGCTCCCGGAGGACCGGACCGAAGCTCGCCGGATCACGCGACGAGCCAAGTCCTACATCATCTACGGTGATGGCAAGGAACTCTACAGGCGAAGCCCCTCAGGCGTTCTTCAGCGTTGCATTACCATCGAGGAAGGCAGGAGGCTCCTCGAGGACATACACTCGGGGCTTGCGGCCATCACGCAGCGCCAAGGACCCTCGTAAGCAATGCCTTCCGACAGGGTTTCTACTGGCCGACCGCCATCTCCGACACCACGAGCATTGTCTGCTCGTGCAAAGGGTGTCAATTCTACGCCAGGCAGATGCATCTCCCAGCTCACGCCCTACAAATGATCCCCATCACTTGGCCGTTCATGGTCTGGGGGCTCGATCTTGTCGGACCTCTCAAGAGCGTGACCAAAGGGTACACGCACCTACTCGTTGCCATCGACAAGTTTACCAAGCGGATCGATGCCTGGCCTATCGGCAACATCCGCACCAAGCGGGCGGTTGAGTTCTTCACCGATATCATCCATCGCTTCGGGGTCCCGAACATCATCATCACTGACAATGGCACACAGTTCACCGACAAGAAGTTCTTGGATTTCTACGATCTCTATCACATCCGTGTGAATTGGTCTGTGGTTGCACATCCTTGAACTAACGTCCAGGTTGAGCGCGCCAACGGCATGATTTTGTAGGGCCTCAAGCCAAGGATCCTCAACTGCCTCAGCAAGCACGGAAAAAAAAGGGCCGCGGAGCTGCCTTCGGTCCTATGGAGCTTAAGGACAACACCTAGTCGAGCCACGGGGTTCACCCCATTCTTCTTGGTCTATGGGTCCGAGGCCGTCCTTCCCACTGACCTCGAGTATGGTTCCCCTCGACTAAAGGCGTACAACGAGCAAAGCAACAAAGAAGCCCTCGCAAACGCCGTTGACCAGCTCGAGGAGGCTCGAGACATGGCGCTAATTCACTCCGCGAGGTATCAGCAAAAACTTCAATGCTACCACGACAAGCACGTGCGCCCGAGGGCTTCCAAGTTGGAGACCTCGTCCTACATCGACGACAGAGCAACAAAGGACGTCACAAGTTGACCCCGCCATGGGAGGGCCCATACGCCGTAGCTGAGGTGCTAAAGCCTGGGACGTATAAGCTTGCTAACGACAAAGGCGAAATCCTCACCAACGCATGGAACATCGAGCAGCTACGTCGTTTCTACCCTTAGGGCACCGATGCCCTCGTACATTCTCGCATATTTTGTACATTTTCGCATGACAAATATAAGGAGTACTTTTGATTATAAGTTCAAACTTGATATTGTACATGCAAGAGGTAGCCTCGACCCTATCTCACCAGAGTCGAGCCTCCCTCGGGGGCTAACGGGGGGTAACCCCCTAAGTTCCTAAAAATACGAACGATTTTTTTAAAATTCAAGCGTCCTTTCGCTTCGCAACTAAGTTGAAAACGCCTCGAACTCCCTAGGGGTCGAGGGCTGTCGAGCCGAAACTCTCCTACGCCTCTGGGCTACGGTACCTCCACTCGCTCCCCCCTCAAGGGATACGAGCCTGCATCGAACACTTAGTCAAAAAGCAAAAGTCAGGCGTCAGAACTCGAGCGCCTCTTCTTTCTCACGCCTCGATGTGCTTCGGAATTAAGTAAAAAATGCCTCGAACTCCCTAGAGGGTCGAGGGCTGTCGAGCCAGGAGCTCTCCTATGCCTCTGGGCTACGGTACCTCCACTTGCTCCCCCCTCAGGATACGAGCATGCGTCGAAAACTTAGTCAAAAAAGCAAAGTCTAGGTGAAAGAAAGCAGAGAAGGCTCGAAAGCAAAACAACAAATTGCGTTATGATAAATGCATTTATGTTCAAAAAGGCTTTCGAAGCCACATTGAATACAAGTAATAAAAAACTAACTTATTACATGGGCAACTTTGCCCAGCCTTGCCCTACAGGCCCGCTCCATCGCCACCCTCCTCGACGCTGTACCCTTCATCCACGGGGGGAGGACTTCGTCCTCGAATAACTTCGCCAGTGCTCCCCCCAGCCTCTCGGCGTCATTGATGAGCCCTCGACATCGCTCCTCGTTCTCGGCGTCCGTCTTTGAGATATCAGGAATGAAGCCTTGGGCAACCATGTTCATGTCAAAGACGAAGCCCGAGGAGACCACTGCTAGCGCCCGCTTCACCCCGGTGTGAAGCGCCTCCCGCACGCGATCACGAAGGGTGGTGTCGAGGTAGTAGATCTGGTCGATGAGCACGGCACCTAGAATGTCTTCTTCAGTACCCTCGACGGGCTCGACCTCCCAGGAGGCACAGAGCCTGTCGAGGGCAACCCGGAGCCGGCCGAGAAGCGCCCCCTCCACCGCGAGGCTCTCCTGCAGCGCCTTGGTGGCCATTTGGGTAGCGAGCAGCTCGGACTCGAGGCTTGAAACACAAAACAAGAGTTAAGACAAACCATATGGGAAGAAAAAAGAACAAAGGCTCTTCAAGGAACTCACCGGTACAGCGAGTCTCGAGGGCGCGGCGATCCCCCAGCACGGTGTCGCGCTCCCCCCGAGCCTCGTCCCACTCCCGCTGGGCCTCCTTGAAGGCCCGGGTCACCTCCGTCTTCTCACAGCGGAGGGTCTTGAGGGCGCCGCCAGCCAGGATGATGGCCTGCTCCTTCTCTTGGAGGGTAGCCTTCATAGCCCTGAGCTAGGTTTCCAGGCTAGCGGCTCGGTTCTTCTCCTCCTGGACCAAGGCGGAGAGGGTGTTGCGCGCCGCGGAGACTTTGGCAAAATTAGCCTCGAGCGAGCGGATGCGCTCCACGGAGCTTTAAGCCTCCCCCACGAGTAGCTCGATGCGCTCTCGGGCTCGGATGCTCTCGCACCTGGCCCTCTCTGCTTTGGCCTTGGCCGCATCAGCCTCCTCCCTAGCACGCTTGAGCTCCTCCTTGTGGTGGGCGGCTGCCCCTCGAGCGGCCTCGGAGTCTTCCTTTGCCCGGGCGGCCTCCTCTTTGGCTTTGGCGGCCTCCTCCCTAGTCCGCTTCAGCTCCTCCTCGATCTCGGCCACCCTGCCCTACGTAGAGCAGCCGGCTTCGAGTTGGCGAAGCACTTCCTCCCGGCTGGTGTGCATTTCGTGAAGGAAGTATGACTTGGAGTAGGAACGCCTCCGCACCTCCTGGGGACAAGAAGTCGAGGGTTGAGGCATTTCATACGAAAGAACTCAAAAAACCACATACGCTCTACACAGGGACTCACCGCGAGGTTCTGGTTGAGGCCTTCGGCGAGCTCGACGCCCAGCTTCAGCAAGTGCTGCAGCCACGCTCGGGACTGCTCGGCGTCCTCCCAGCACTTGACTTTCATCGGGTCATCCATCTCGATCCCCGGAGCGCTGGAGTCGCTGAGTTCCCAGAGTACGATGCGCTCCTTGCCCCAATGTGGAAGGAACGTCTCGACCTTGGTTTGCACCAAGGACTCGATCTCGCCCACCACATCACGTGGGACGCCGTAACGCATGGCCAACTCCGCCGGGGTGCGGAACTCTGATGCGGCGCTGGCATCCCTCAGCCCGGGGTCAGAAGTTGACCTCCTCAGCACGCCAGAAGCCACCGTCTCCTCCGGCTGCTCCGTCGACGGTTGCGGCGGCTGGCCCGACGCTGCTTCTAGCGCCTTCGGAGGCGGCAGAGGTGTCGAGGCCGTCACTTCCCCCAACACCACGACTTGTGGCGCCGGCAGGACCACCATCGACGCATCTTCCACCGGGTTCGGTACCGAGGCCTCCTCCAGTTGCGCCCCCGGCAGCCGCAGGATCATCGACGCCTTCGACGCCGTTTCTTCTTCGGCCAGCAGCTCGTCCAGGGTAATCACGGACTCCCATTGCTTGGGCAGTCCAGAAGTCGCCTCTGTCTCCGGCGCTTCGGGCGGCTGCTGCGCTGGCGGGCCCAGCAGCACCGTGTCCCCCGGCGGCGTCTGCTACGCCTATTGGTGCTGGGGCTGGCCCCTAGTTTCCTCCTCCTCTTCCCGCCGCTCCAGCGGCTCCTTCTCCCCCTCCTGCTGCAGCCGTGGTAGCTTCGCTTCTTGCAGGGCCCCCTGCTCCTGCTCCCTCCGGGCCTCGAGCTCGCGTAGCCCCGCCGGCCAGGGCCTCCGCTCTCCCGTCGAGGGGGGAAGGGCCATGGTCTCCTCACCCTCGAGGTCCACGACGGCTACCTCCTCTCTCGGCTCGTGGCCCTCGGGGGCTCCCGCCTTGGGTGCGGGGATCGAGGCCTCCAGCCCGCCAGGAGCGGAAGCTCCCGACGTCGGGGCACCGCCCCCTGGTGCCGGGCCGAGCTCGGGGGCCATAGGCGACGATGTCATGGAGGCACTCCCTCCCTCATGCGTCCTCCCTGGCTCGGAGTTGTCGCCCGCCATGGCCCCCGAGACGCTCGACCCTGCAGCAAGAGTGGAACCCATCAGCCTACCGCACGCCATAGCACCGAGGGCTGAGGATAACCACTTGGCTTCCCACGGAGCCAAGGGCCTCGACGTCGCACCTGTGACCGAGGCCTCCATCTTCGTGGCTGCATCCATCTTGAGCCGCTTAGCCGGCGCAAGAGATGCCTCCTCGATTTGGCGCTTGGGCCTGGATGGGAAGCAGGATGGCAAAAAGTTTATTAAACTGCGCAAGGAAGATGCAACGAAAAGAAAATGAATCAATGACGCTTACCCAAAGGGGATAGAGGCCTTTTGGGTCCCCCTCGAACTGCCAGTGGATCTCGAGACCCCTCCCGAAGCCGAGCTCTTCCCAGGGCTAAGGCTACTCGGGGCCATCGGTGGGGTCGCCACGCCTCCCCGCTCTAACGGGGCCTCCTGAGCACGGCTCTGCTCCGCCCGCGCCGACGACCGGGACCGGGTTTCCCGGATCGAAGTGGGTGGGGTCCCGCCTCGAGTATGACGGGAGGGGGGTGAACCCCCTCGAGGTGAGGCCTCCACCCCCCTTTTTCCACGCCGGCGCTCCGAGGCCGACGCCACCAGCTGGGGGGCGCGCTGCTCCTCCACCTCCTCCTGCACGAAGGGGCCGTCAGCATGGGAGGAACCTGACAAGATGCGGTCAAGGCGCCCCTCCACCCCCTCGACATCATCGCTGTCATCGTCATCATCTTCATCTCCCTCGGACGAGGGAGACTCCTCCTCTGGGAGCCCGTCGCGCCTCTGCTCAACGCGGCGCTTCGCAAGCCTTTCACGCTCCCGGAGCTTCTTGGCCTTCTTCTTCTCCTCTTCGTCCTTATACCGCTTTTCTTGCTAGGCAGTGAAGCGTCTTACCTGACGATCGGGAGCGTCCTCCCTCAGCGGGGGCCTCGATCTCCGGTAGTCGATTCTCCCCTACACGAAGACGTTTAGTCACAAGGAAAAGAGAAAGGGGGCAAAAACACGAAAGGCACGGGTCGGGGCACTCACCAGGTCGAGGCAACCCTCCTCCGGCCGCATGGGGAGGCGGTTGACGTCTTCTGCCCCGAACGAGCCCGCCACCATCCCCTTTACCCGCGCGACGACTTCCACGGCGGATGGCTTCTCGCCGGACATCCGGCACCTCTTGAGAACCTCGGACGCCGCCGAGCGGAGCATCTCGTCCAACCACAGTGGGCGCTCCATCAGAGGGAGCACCCGTCGACTATGGAAGGCCGAGACCACCACACCCGCCGTCAGGCCCGCCTCTCGGAGGGACTTCATCACGACGATGAGGGGACGAAGTCGACGCTGAAGATCTACCGCGACACCATGCGGCCAGTTGTATGGACACTCGGTGATAAGCCGCCCGGTGTACGGCGGGAGGTAGCCGCCATCGTTGCGAAGGTAGAACCACTGCTCGTCCCACCGGGAGTGGTTGGATGTCAACCCAGTGGGGATGTACTCGCGTGGCTCCTCCGACCTCCCGGTCTTCAACGCAAAGTTGAGGCACCCCACTCTAACAATTCGCCTTACTCCTGGCGCCACCGGGGAGGTGAACCACTCCCCCTTGTAAAGGTGGAGCCATAGCTCCCAATGTGGCGCCATCCCGAGGTAGCCCTCGCAGACGGCCACGAAGATGGCGGCGTTGGAGATGGCATTGGGGGAGAAGTGCTGGAGCTCGACGCCACAGAAGTTCATCAATCCCCACATGAACTCGCTCGGGGGCACACCGAACCCATGCCGATGATACTTGAGGAAGCTCACCACGTAGCCCTTCGGCGGGTTTGGCTCATGGTGGTTCCTTGGCGGTGCAATCCACTCCGGCCGATTTGGATCGGTGACGGGACAGAGAAGTCCTTCCCTCACCAGCTCGATCAGCCTTTGCCATGTCACGGTCGATGGGCGCCAGGGTTCGGCGGGCTGGAGGACGGGGGCCATGGCGGCAGCGGCAGCACAGATCCGCTCGGTGGGCGCGGCGGCGGCAACAACAGCACGAATCTGCTGGGTGGACGGATGACCAGGAAGGTTCCCAATCGCGACTTCTTGCTCTAAGTTTTTACCCTCACACGCACAGGAAAGCAGGAGTTCGGCAGGATGGCAAAAGTAGGGGTGAACAGCGCCTGTCCCCCTCCATTTTTATACCCGAGAAGAGCAACGGGCGGAGTCCGGTGGCAGGGAAAAGGTAACTTCCCGCAATTAATGCGTTTACCTGACCGTTCCCCCTCGATCCTAGACCGGATGCACGCGTCACACCTCTGGCAAAGAGTCATTGCTTGGGCACACCACGATCTCCACTAGCGCATCATTTTAGCTTCCTCCTCAAAAGACGCGTCTAACGGTAAGAAAAATAAGCGCCGCTTACCGGCGGATTCTTCCAGGAGAAGGTAAATGGGCTCTGGCCCCGCCTCGAAGTCTCGAGGGAGCGAAGGCCGGTCCTTGAGTGAGGGCTCAATGGCCACCCTTGAGCACCAAAAAAATACGGGCTCTGGCCCTACCTCGAAGTCTCGAGGGAGTGAAGGCCGATCCTCGAGTGAGGGCTCAACGGCCGCCCTTGAGCACCAAAAAAATACGGGCTCTGGCCCTACCTCGAAGTCTCGAGGGAGCGAAGGCCGGCCCTCGAGTGAGGGCTTGACGGCCGCCCTTGAGCACCAAAAAAATACGGGCTCTGGCCCTACCTCAAAGTCTCGGAGGAGCAAAGGCCGATCCTCGAGTGAGGGCTCAACGGCCGCCATTGAGCACCAAAAAAAATTGGGCTCCGGCCCTAAGCCTCGAGGGAGCGAAGGCTGGCCCCACGATCAGGGTTCGACAGTCATCCTCGAGCACCCGAGTCAGGGGTGACCAACGGGGAGCCAACACGAGGCCTCGCTCAAGAATGAACTCTCGAGACCCCTTTGGACGCATCCAAGGTGAAACGCTATGGACTTTATGGAATCCCCCCGAAGGGAGGCATCGAGCCGCCGAGACCTATCGAATGGAATCGGTATCCGTAGGTCCATTGCGTTTTGCTTTAATGAGACCGCCTCCAGGCCTCCTGCCGACCTCTATCGAACGAGGAACAGGCTCTCGCTTGGATTTTCCCGTTACCAGCTCACTGAGAACTTCACGGCTCGCCCTATTGAGGGTAGTCCGACGCTTCTCGCCTCACGTCCGATCGAAAGGACTCGTGAGATGAATGCCGAGGCCAGCAACACCCCAGCCGCATGAGGCTCGGGAGCTCGACTGTGCCCGACACCCCTCGATGAAAGAGGGTCAAAAATCCCCCGGGGGCTCCCCTCGGTAAAGCGCTGCGACTCCAGTTCAGGCCTGTACCCGACTGGACAAGCACCCTTCAACCAAAGACAAATAAAGCCCTCACAGGAGTCTTTCGACTCCTACGAGGCCTCGGGGGCTACCCCCGCGGGGGTCGCTCACGTGCCCCCCACAAAAAAATCCGAATCATGTCTCATTTCCAATTCCTGACCCCCTGCCCGAGTGTCATCACTCGAGCAGGGGCTCGGGGGCTACTGTCGTTACCCAGGAAATGGGTACCCCAAACCCCTGGTTTACCGAACTAAACTCCACAAAATTAGCAACACGAACCCTCTAGTGACCTCCCGCACTACCGTACGAAGGCCCACAGGCTAAGACATATCGGGCTGACCCACGAACAGACAACGATGGCCCAAAGCCGAAGCCTGCTCGAGGGGCTACCGAGCGGACCGGGACTGTACACTCGAGGGTATAATTCGGGCGACCCCTCGAGGACGGAACTTCGCCCACTAAACGAGCCTGCCCTCAAGGATGGAACTTCGTTCGGGCGAATGGGCGGTCCTCGAGGACAGTGCACCCCTCGGCTACCGACTATCCCGTACGGACCCGGGCGCATTTAATGCAATCTACCTACCCCCGCCTAACCGTATGGCCACAGTTACGGTAACAGTTGCAGGTGTGGCGGTCAAATCTGGCTTTTACCGCCCATACCCCGGAATCCTACGGATCATACTTCGCTGTTGCACCATGCCGAGCACTGTGCCATGTCCATCACCCCCTCGAGACGTATGAATCAGAATGTTTCCCACATTTCCCGGGATTCGACCTTATCCGGTGAGGCTCGACCCCTTCAACTCGACCCCCTCGACTCAAGCCAAGACTCTCGACAGCCGCCCCTCGACGTCATCATACGAACCCTCGAGGAGGACTCAACAACTCCTGACGCGACGGCCGCAGGACCTCCCATATCGACGTACATCGCTACAGCATCATCGACGTCATCGGCCTCAACGTCATACATCACCAGCCATGCGAACTCAAAATATATGTACTCCTGTGCCCCTCCTTCATCTATAAAAGGAGGCGCCAGGACGTTAGGAGAATGGGAGGATCTAGGGCGTAGAAACGCTAAGGCTTTAGACCATAGAACAATACCGTGAGCTTGTGTAAGGTCGAGAGCTAGGAGTCCGAACGCCAAAGCCCCACCTGACGCTCCTCACATCTGCTTGTATTTTCCCCTGTACTAGCACTTCGGTGCAAGATAACACAAACTATCCACCCCCTGCTGGACGTAGGGCCTTCTTTGCCCGAACCAGGATAAATCGCCGTGTCCTTTTTGCATCACCCACCGGATTAAGGGAGCACGCAATTTCAAATATTACTCGTTGGTGTTAACCCCTCAAAGGTCAGAACACCGACAAATAGGTCTAAAACCTGATACAAGAGGACCTAGCTGCTCACGATCTTCCTCTTCCCCTGCATCATGAAGATTGATCCTGTAATTTTCATCCTCAACCTCATCATCATTGTCTATGTCATCATCATCATCTGTGCCCTATGCTGCTTCACCTTCAATTGTCATGGTGCCTCGAGGAAGCTGCTAAACACGCTGAGATACCAATCTTCTCTCTCTGTGTGACTTGCTATTCCACTGTGCTCTGGAATATCTAAAACGTTTGCCCTTGCATCTCTGAGTGGCCCAACATTTACAGAGGGGTCAACATAGCCTCTAGATCTCACATTTCTGTCATTTCCTTGCTACCCCTAAGATCACAGACATAGAATTTTGCAAGCATAAGATCTCATGAGCAAAAGATATAAATTATAAGCATCCAAGGATTCTCATTTTCAGAACACATGTGCATAGTATAGCTTAATTACAGATATGGCAATGATAAAGCTTGATCTGAATGGAAGATGTGCAATGAATGTCCACATGCCATATTTCACATATATGTAGAGATGAGCACAAGTGACTGATATTCCACTTATTAGCAATCTGAGATCATCACAATTGATTTAGACAACGCCAGCATCACATAGAAGCCATAATAAAAGATATCCAACCACTAAATCAACTTGTCATTGTGAAAAATGCTAATAAATATATTTCAATTTGATCCAAAAAATTCATCAGCAAATGTGAAAATTCATCACAATGTATTTCTCTTTAGGCTTCTAATATGTCAACATAACTCATAGAATGTGTCAATAAATAGCACAATTGCTAAATGATCCTTGTGATAACTCCATGAATACTCAACCATTGTTCAAATCCACTTAGGCATAGCGTCTAGACCATAAAAGTAACATTCCTACCCAAGGGTTTTGACTGACACACTTTGAATCATAGATCAGGCAAAAACAAAATTCAAACCTTGGGAGGAAGAGGCATCCATGAGCCGGCAGGATTTGGCCTAGCCGAGATGGGGAACTGACCACCAATCACTTAGAGAGCTTTCCCTCACTCCAATGCTTGTTTTCACTTTGTATTTTGGGACTTGGAAGAAGGGAGAAAGGAATGACCGCCGCCGTCCATGGGAGAAGAAAGAGACCACCGATGAAGCAAATGAGAGAGAGAGGAAACTGAATGGGTAAGTTTTCATCTTTTACTGGGCCTTGGCTGTGAAACTCGGCCTAGCCAAAAGAGGAACCGGCCTAGCCGTCCGGCCAGCTTAGCCGATTCTCCTGTCGGCTTAGCTGATTACATAGCTGCAACACATTCAATCCAGTGAAACTACCTCTCTTGATTCCAAATATGTTCAGACCCTTTTCCAGACATCTCCAGTAATCCAACTCCATTCAATCCTCTTTTGATGCCATATGTTTCCATGATTTCAAATCACAATTCAAAACATATTTCTCTCATTTTTGTGATTCTGCAAGAGATATGACTTTGGACCAAAAACTTAATTCCAATGCTGACACATGGTCCATTCAAACTTATTTAGATACAACTTGAGAGAAATTTAGCTTAAATGGACTTGAGACACATTTCATTAGTGACTAGCCAACATGAAACCAAACAACTATAGTCACTAATGAAAATGTGGGAATCACAAAGATCCAAGAATTCAAAAGTTTTCAAAACTCCTACACATGAGCATCTAGTGAAGTTTTTACAATCTCTAACTTATTTCAATCAAATGCACAAGCTAGCATAAATAGCACTAGATGCATGACAGTATTAAAATGCTTTTAACATAGATCCATACCTTGGCCTCTAGCTACCTCTGTGCATAGTATGTAACAATTATTTTGAGCACAACTCATTTGAGAAACACATTCTCAATCTTGTGAAACTTCATCCATTCTTCATAAGCAAGTTAGTTTCACAATTACTAGTCATAGAGTGAGCTCCCTCTTAGTAAGTGCTCCAAGAATTAGAATTTCTCATTTAGCGCACTTATTCGTGAAGAATATGGGAGATTACACTATGTCTAGATCATGGCAATAAAGATATAATGCAATGAAATTTATGCCATGGCATACTCACGAAGACACAAGCAAGACCTTATCATTTTCGTGAAACAACTCAAGTGATCCAAAAACATGAGTTGTTTTACACATCAACAAAGAGCATGGATCATGCAGAGAGTTTCAAGTGCTACTTAGAATATTTGGGACAAAATTTGACACTTGAAATAGAACAACCTTCTTATATCAGTATATAAGCTGCAAAACAAGCTTAATAAATAGATTAGTCCTCAAGGCATAAGAAATTCAATGAGCTCCCCCTATTTCAGTGCATCATGCTTTTGAATTGCTTAAATCATGCACTTAGTCAATTTCTCAACTAGAGAGACTCATTCAATTTCTTTTTCCAAAGCCACAAAGGTCAAGCTAGGATAAACTCTTGAAGCAATACTCACAGAGAATATGTCACATGGATCAGTCATAGTATGGCTGTGCAAAATATTCAGATGAATGGCCCTGTTATAATGATTTTTGCACTTGAGCTGTTCTGGTGGTGATAGTCGGCTAGGCTGACATAGCAAGTCGGCTTGGCCGACATGGACATATGGCTTAGTCAAAGGACCTAAATGGCCTAGAGGGTGCTGAATAGGCCTATTTGAAAATCTTGAAATTCACAAACTCGAAATACGGAAGTTAAATACCAACCGAAACTTCTGGGGGATTTGGATCGGAAGTTCCGGTCTGGACCAGAACTTCCGGTGCAAACTGATCGGAACTTCCGGTGCCTTACCGAACTATGAAATCAGTGTGAAATGAGTTGTGATTTTGATTTTAATTGTAACCACACCCTCCTAGATGTTGTTGGTGATGATGTCGAACTCCATGAAGCTTAGCACCTCACCAAATCATAGACCGGCTCCTCCAACCTATGAATTTTGGGGGTAGGGAGAAAGAACACGAAGAACGCAAGAGCAAGGGTAGTAGATGCTACCCCCATAGCAAGACACAAGATTCCTATGTCCTCGTTGTTGAGGTGACCATGAAGGTCCAACCACGAAGGTCTCCTCCCTCAAGCAAGGGCTTGAGATATCCACTAAGATTCAGGGGTAATACAAACACTTCGGGGTGGCCTCACAAATGAATCAACACGGGCAACCACGAAGAATGCCTAGCCGGCTAGGGTTCCAAGAACCAAAGAGTAACAAATGAAAACCAAACCAGCAAGATGAGGAATCCAAGTGCTCAAGTCAATAATCGATGCTCCCGCTCTCAAATCTCACGTCCCTAGCTCAAACAATCAAAGATTGAAGCTTGGAAGCAAAGGGGGATAGAGAGTGGGCAAGTTTCAGCTTGGAGGCAGAGAGAAGGTGGGAATGAGTGTGCAAGGTTCAGAGAGAGGTCACTAGAGAGAGGTATGAAGGTATTTATACTCGAGCCTCAGATGAACTACCAGAACTTCTGGTGGAACCCACCAAAACTTCCGGTCTATTCGAGATCTAACCGTTGGGCTTGAGAAAGTCAACACTAAGATTGGGCCGACCAGAACTTTCGGTGTAACACACCGGAACTTCCGGTACTGACCAAAACTATTGGCCAAAGGCCGGAACCAAATACTCGCACGCGCACGCTTGCGCGCTGAAAGCTGACATGGCTGACCAAAACTTCCAGTCCAGGTGACGGAACTTTCAGTCCAGGTGACCGGAACTTTCGGTGGTCACCAGAATTTCCGGTCGGAGGCCGAAACCGATTTCTGGTACGCAGTTGCACACAGGCTTCCTACTACCAGAACCTTTGGTCTAGGTACCAGAACTTCTGATTATGATCAGAACTTCCGGTTCAAGGCCAGAACCAATCTCTTGCACGCGGTCGCGCGGGATCGGTGCACAACCAGAACTTCCGATCACAGGACCGGAACTTCCAGTGCACCAGCTGAGAAAACATCTAAGTGTGTGTGTGCACGGTGTCTCTCAAGTGTGTAAAATAAACCAACATGAGCACTTGTATCCTCATCTATCTAGTCTAATTTGCATCCCTCTTGATAGTACGGCATTTCCTATAAATCAATTTTTAAGATAAAAGGATAATCAAATTGAGTCAAAGCGCCTTTCATTCATAGAAAATTTTCGGGGTGCTTGTATCCCTGAATATCATCATTCAAATCTTTCAATGGACTAACACCTGTGAATTCTCTTGAATAAATTTGTTAGTCCCTAATTTGATTGTCATTAATTATCCAAAACCCACTTCGGAGGCGAATGCATTTACAAACTCCCCTTTTTTGGTAATTGATGACAACCAACTTAGGCTTACAATAAATTGAAAGAATTGAAGCTTTTGAATTCCAAATTTTGTGGAGAGCTCCTCTTAAATGTATGCATAGGATTTTGAATTTCAAATCTTGACTAAAATCAAGATTACATACATTTAGAGCAAGCTCCCCCTAAATTTTGCAATCCATGGGATGCCTAAAAAGTGTGTGTGACAATAATCATCTGTGATGCTTATGACAAGATATAACATATAGAGAAAATAAAAGGGATATGAATGGTTATGCAAGAAAGAAGATGACTTAAAACCGACATAACCATTCTAAAATAACAAACATAATAATAATATCAAATGTAGGCCAACACAACAAGATTAATATTGAATAATCATGTGTTTAGCCTATAATCATCCATCACAAACATAGTTCATAGTTCATCACTTAGTTCACCACATAGAGAGAATTATTACAAAACCAAATAGATAGCTATCCTATTATATCATGATAAAGCCTAACACTCCCCCTTTGGCATCAAATGCCAAAAAGGGTAGGCAACGTGAAGCGCCAAGGACAGCAGCAAGGACACTAAAAGGCATCATAGTCGTACTCAGGGTCGATGTGGTGGGAGTACCGGCTCCTGCCAAATGGCGCTAAAGAGGAAGGAACGGCCTAATCTGGTGCAACAGAGGTGGAAGTCCGAGTGATCTCATCTGCCTCATCAAAGATACTGCCAATGGTGCCACCCTGATCTGTGTCCTGAATGGAGTAGCCAATAGGAAGAGGAGGTGCGTAGGGAGCATCACCATGAGGGGCAAAGCCCTCCTATGCAGCGAAGTCTGGCTCCTTTCCTGCAACGTCCTCCTATGGCACATAGCCCTGCTCTCCATCATAGTCATATCTGAAGTGATCATAGTGACCAAACTGTGAAGCACCACCAGTAGAGGTCCCTTGCATAGTATCCCACTCCTCATATGGGTTTCGAAAGGTACAGAACAGAGATGCAGGAGGAAGACTAGCCTTCTCCTCCAGACGGCGCATACGGCGATCTTGCTTCCTCTAGCAGTAGCAAAAGAAGGACATGAACCTCTCAAGAACATAGCGAGTGGAATCACCAAAGCCACGGCCACGTCCATGTCCAAGACCACGACCATGGCTAGTAGGAGAAGCATGGGCAAAAGGAGCAGCATCATCATCATGTTCAGTGCCGTCACCACCACCAAGAGCAGCAGTATCATCATCATCACCATGAGCAGTCCCGCTACCACTAGCCTCAGTTGCTTTGCCCTTGCCCTTTCCCATATGAGGGCTCAATTGTTTAACATTGTAATCTAGATGAATGATATCATGCCCAAAATAAAAGCCTGTGACTTGCTCAACGACATGCATGAGGTAGGGAGTATAGGGAAAATTCTTGTGGGAATCCATAGAAACATCTCTGATGTTGCGCCAAAGAAGATCAGTGACACTAAATCTCTTATTAAGTCCAAAACATACAAGAATGGTTGGAGTATGATTGTGAAGATTCGTAGAATCACCAACCTTAGGATCAATTGTAGCACGAATCAAATTGTTTAGAACATAGAATTGGGGTAGAAAATTGTGACTCTTCCATCTGCTAGCATTGGATCCTTGTACAGTCCGGCTTGAATGAACTCATTTCTGCTAACACTTTGAGGAAAGTGATCATATAAGCTCAATGCCTCTCTGTCAAAGTGATCATACCCAAGAAGACGGGAGAATTGAAGATAGGAACATCGGTAATGCAATCCTTCAGTCATCCAATGAAGAACCTTGTTCTTCTCATCCATCCACAGAGTAGCCCAGAACTGGCAGATAATTTCAGTATGCCAATTAGACTTGACGGTCATAAGTGGCAGAATGCGCCACTCCTGGAGCTTAAAAATCAAAGCATTAATCTGAGAATTATTGTGACTTTCCAAGGAGGCAAGGGAAGGAGCCTTGTGCTAAATGATAGGGGTAGTGAGACCCCTAGGGTTGTCCTTCATGCAAATAGATGCATAATAATCTCTATGAAATTGAGACCAAAAGTGGTAGTCCACAGCCTCATATCGGGTCCACTGAAAAGGATTCTCTTTTCTCATGGTGCGAAGATCCCTTACTTGGTGCTTGTAATTGATAGCCCACATTTCAACAATGTGGTCAGGATCTTCAGGCCGATGTTGGTGAGCATTTCAATTGATTGGATGATGGGTAAGCAGATGCCCAACTATGGCCAAACCAATACGCACAGGTGAGCGGCGAACAACCTCATGATCAACTACACGACCCTCCACATCAAGTGGTGACTGCGGAACTGCATCATGGACCAAGTCTCGATGAGGGAGAGGCAGACAGGGTCTTGTAGAACGATCTGGGCAGACTTTTGGACCTTCATCACTATCATGCTACCACTGAGAGGACTCCCCATGCCTAGAACCATGATGACGACCACCATGAGGACGCTCTTCCTCGCCATCCCCCAAACTTAGAGGACGAGGACGAGCACCACGGGGAGGATTGGCGTGACGGTCAGTCATACGGCAAAATAAGGGCCAAGAGGAAGTCTTCAGACATGGCAAAGGAATGCGGCGAAGGAGCAAGCTCGAGGAACCGCGTGAATGTTCTGCACATGGTCCACTGGAACTTCTGGTCGGGAGTGACCAGAACTTCCGATCGGGAGTGACCAGAACTTCTGGTCAGGAGTGACCGAAACTTCCGGCCGAGCCGTGTAGTGGCACATTCCATGGGATTTTGTGAAATCGACCATGGAAGTTGCATAGAAAGCATTCACAGAACATGTAGACACTAAATCCAAGTAGCATGAACGAGGAAATGGCCTAGAACAAGGTACATTGGGAGATCGAGCAAGAACTCCATGATACCTTGCTACTCCGAAGGAAGAGGCTGATTCAACACCGTCCAAGCACTCCCGACGAGCACCAACACCGTCCACGTGATCTCCACGGTAGGGGGAAGCTCCCCCTCAAAGGGTTTGAGAAAAGAATAGAGGAGGGAGATCGAGGAGGCGGCGGGCGGTGGTGCCAACGCCGAATAGGGTAGGTAGGTCGGGCGTGGGGGAAGGGAAGAGAAAGGGGTAAGAAAGGAAAAAAATTTAACCGGTGGCCTCTGTTACCTTAGTACTTTTTGGTTGACTGGAAGTTCCGGTGCTGGCAAAAGTTCCGCCCAACGATCGAAACCAAATACTGACGGGCGGTCGCATGCGACGGACAACTACCGAAACATCCAGCCAGTGCCATTGGAACTTCCGGTAGTTCAATTTCTAGCCAACAGCAAGACTAAAATTTGGTGAACATATAGTGAACATGAACTCAGTCAAAAATATGTCCAGATTTCAAAAGATCTTTACAAAGCAATGGATGCATAATTGAGATGTAAAAGTAGATTTTGAAATGTTGCACACAATATTTTGATAATAAATTTTATGCAATATACTAAATCAATCAAGGTGTGCAAGATGTCATTCCATGTTATGAGAATTAATGATATTGAGCTCACGCCGCAAAGCACAAAATCTTGACTCATCTAGAGGCTTTGTGAAGATATCGGCTAATTGTTTTTTGGTTCTCACATGTTGAAGGGTGATATCTCATTTGGCTTGGTGGTCTCTAAGAACGTGATGATGAATGTCTATGTGCTTTGTGCGGGAGTGGTTGACGGGGTTATCGGCTACCTTGATTGCACCCTCATTGCCACATAAGAGTGCAATCTTGGATAGGTTGTAACCAAAATCTCTCAAAGTTTGCTTCATCCAAAGTAGTTGGGCACAACAAGCGTCAGTCGCCACATACTTGGCTTCAGCGGTGGATAGGGCAATGGAGTTTTGTTTCTTGGAACTCCAAGACACCAAAGACCTACCAAGAAATTGGCAAGTCTCGGATGTACTCTTTCTCTCTACTTTGCAACCAACATAATCTAAATCAGAATAACCAAGTAGAGTGAAAGATGAGCCCTTGGGATATCATAAGCCAAGATAAGGTGTGAGCACCAAATACCGAAAAATTCTCTTAACGGCCATGAGATGACATTCTTTTGGATTAGATTGAAATCTTGCACACATGCACACACTAAACATAATATCGGGCCTAGATGCACAAAGATAAAGCAATGACCCAATCATGGAGCGATATACCTTTTGATCAACCGCTTTACCACCTTGGTCAAGGTCAAGATGTCTCGTAGTTGGCATTGGTGTATTGATGGGTTTGGCCTTGTCCATGCCAAACTTCTTCAACATATCACTGGTATACTTAGTTTAGCAAATGAACGTTCCTTCCTTGAGTTGCTTGATTTGAAAACCAAGGAAGAAGGTCAACTCCCCCATCATGGACATCTCAAACCTCTTGATCATAGTCCTACTAAATTGCTCACAAAGCTCATTATTAGTACTACCAAATCTTATTTCATCGACATATATTTGGCAAATAAAAATATCACCATTAACTTTGTGAGTAAATATAGTAGGATCGGCCTTTCCTATCTCAAACCCTTGTTTGAGTAGGAAGTCCTTGAGACAATCATACCAAGCTCTAGGGGCTTGTTTGAGCCCATAGAGCACCTTGTGAAGCTTGTAGACGTAATCGAGATGATGTGGATCTTCAAAACCCAGTGGTTGTTCAACATACACCACTTCGGAGAGGGGGGCCATTGAGGAATGCACTTTTCACATCCATTTGAAACAACTTGAATTCATGGTGAGCAACAAAGGCAAGTAATATATGAATAGATTCAAGCCTAGCTACCGGTGCATAAGTTTCCCAAAATCTAAACCTTCAATTTGGGTGTATCCTTGTGCAACCAACCGAGCCTTGTTCCTTGTGACTGCGCCATACTCATCTTCTATGTTGCGGAAGACCCATTTGGTACCTATCACATTTGGCTTGGGCCTTTCCACCAAGGACCAGACATCATTTCGGATGAAGTTTCCCAACTCCTCTTGCATAGCCATCACCCAATTCTCATCTTTCAAAGCTTCCCCAACCCTAAGAAGCAGCATAGAAGAAACAAAAGAGTAATGCTCACAAAAAGATGCTAAACAAAAACAAGTCATCACTCCTCTTCGTATGCTTCCTATCACATTATCAATGGGATGGTCCTGTTCAAGTGTTTGATGAACTCTTGGGTGAGGTACTGTTGTCCTTCTTTGAATTGGGTCATCATCTTCACTATCAATGTCTTGGTTGATTGGGGAAGTTCCATTAAGCCCTCCCCCTTGATCATCATCTTGGTTGCTTTCTTCAACTTGTGGTGGATCTTGATTTGCTTGTTCTCCTAAGTCATGACCATCTATTGATGTGGAAGCATCACCATGGGCATCGGTTTACCCATGATGCATGTATGGATCATGATGGACTTGCACTTGTGCATCATCATTATCATCTTCTTCAATGGGTTTCACTTCACTGGTTGCAAGCTTCTTTATCACTTTATGAGAAGGCTCCTCTTTACCTACAATGTCCATATTGACTTGCTCTTTTTGAGAGCCGTTGGATTCATCAAAAGTCACGTCTACCATTATTTCAGTAAGACCGGTGGTCTTATTGAAAACAAGATATCCATGTTCGTTAGTACCATAACCAAGTAGAAAATCTTCATCAAAATTCAGTTCAAACTTAGAGCTTTTAGATTTCTTTCTAAGTATGAAACACTTGCATCCCAAAACTCTAAAGTAATCAACCTTAGGGTTTTTACCCGTGAGTAGCTCGTAGGCAGTTTTGTTCCTAATCTTGTGAAGATATAGGCAGTTGATTGCAAGACAAGCCGTGTTGACCACCTCCGCCCAATAATCCTTCTCCAAAATCTTGTATTCATCCAACATTGCTCTTGCAGCTTCTATGAGCGTTCGGTTCTTCCTCTCCACAACCCCATTTTGTTGGGGTGTGTAGGGAACCAAAAACTCATGCTTGATCCCTTCTTTGTCAATGAACTTTTCAATGTGGGTATTATTGAACTCCGTCCCGTTGTCACTTCTCACTCTCTTGATCTTTACATCAAACTCATTTTGAGCTCTTCTTGCACACTTCATGAAGATTTCTTGAGTCTCACTTTTATCTTTCAAAAAGAACACCCAAGTGAAGCGAGAATAATCATCAACAATTACAAAACCATATTTTGTTACCTCCAATGCTTATATAAGCATTGGGTCTGAATAAATCCATGTGTAGTAACTCAAGTGGTCTTGAGGTTGATATGACATTCTTTGCGGGATGTTTGGCTCCAACTTGTTTCCCCGCTTGACATGCACTGCAAATCCTATCTTTCTCAAAAGAAACATTTGTTACTCCAAGAATGTATTCACCTCATTGAAGGTTGGACAAGTTCCTCATCCCAACATGAGCTAGTCGGCCACTAAACAAGTCTCAGACTCATGCTAGAATTTGCCACTAAACAAGTCTCAGACTCCACTCTACTAGCTGTGAAGTCAACTAGATAGAGCTTGCCCTTTAGTTGACCCGTAAAGACAATAGAGGAATCCACCCTTCTAGAGACTTCCACACCCCTATCTGTAAATAGACAATTGTAACCCATCTCACAAAGTTGTGAAACGGATAACAAGTTGTATCCCAACGAATCCACAAGTAATACATTTGAAATTGAATTATCATTTGATATAGTAATTTTACCCAAACCAAGAATCTCTCCTTTACTATTGTCACCAAAAGTGATTCTTTCACCCATGCCTTCATTTGGTTGAAAGGAGTTCAACATTTTCTTCGCTCCGATCATAAGATTGGTGCATCCACTATCTAGCACCAACAAGATCCACTGGAGGAATAGGCCTACAAAACAAAATTAAGCCTTTGTTTTAGGTACCCAATTTGACTTGGGTCCTAGGGGGTTAGACACATAAGATTTGGGCACCCAAACACTCGTCAAGATTTACCTCTTCTTGAGGACGCCCACATATTTTACAACAATTTTACCATCCTTATCCCAACAACACAAATAATCACAAAAGTTGTTCCTTTAGATAGGCACTTGTTGCTTGGTAACCTTCATTTCCTTCATGTTCTTGTTGTCGAAGGAAGAGTAAGGAGAAATCTCAACATTATTCACCTTGTTGATGAGATCAACAAGGGGCACGCTCTTGTTGAACTTTACACAAGGCACACCATTTACCATGTTTCTCCCATTAGCCTTACCATCATACCTATTGTATCCTAGGCCATCTTTGATGAGTGGATGCCTTGGTGCCTTGTAAATTGTGGTTGGCTGCTTATCCTTGCTTTTGCAACCAATCTCCACAATTGTCTTCAACATAAGAATCTCTTTTTCTTTCTTCTCTAGCTCAACAAGGTTAGTGGCATATGCATTTATATAAATATTATAGCATTTTTCACATCCTTAACTAGTTGAACCTTTGGAGTCCTTAGAAGAGGTAGAAGTTCTCTTCCAAAGAGTGTCATAGTTTAGTTCAAGCTCATGATATTTATTTGTCAAGCTTGTAAGGCTTTCTTGAGCTATACTATGATCATTCTTTATACTAGCCAAAGAGTCATTAAGTGAGGAATGTTCCATAGTCAAGCGCTCAAGAGTGTCCTTGGCCAAAGACAATTCTACACTTAACTTCTCAACCTTCTCCTTTTCCTTGATGAGACATGCTTCTAGCCCTTGGTTCTTCTCCCTTTCCACTAGGAGCATTTCACTTTGTGACTCTAAGCATGTCTCATGCTTCTCTATGGTGTACATCAATTTCAAGATTTTAGAGGCAGCTTCTTTTTCATATAGCTTAACGATCTTGATAGCATAGTTCTCATCAAGTTCATCATCATCACATTCATCATTAGAGTGTGTGGAAGTGTGTGATGATACCTTTTCCTCCTTTGCCATAAGGCAAGTAGGAATGACATCGTCATCATCGTTGGAGAGGTTGGCGAAGAGCTTAGGTGATGAAGATGTGTTGGTGAAGAACAATGTCGATGAAGAGGATGTCTCATGTATAGCAATTGTAGCTACACTCTTCTTGTCATTGTCATTTTCTTCATCACTATCATCATCAGATTGCCATTCTTCACCTATATGAGCTTCACCCTTCTTCTTGCTCTTGTACTTCTTGTCACGTTCCTTGTTGTATCTTGATACTTTGCCTTTGTTAGGACAATCCACGGCAAAGTGACCGGTGAGACAGCACTCATAGCAAAATCTCTTCTTATATTGCTTGTTTCCACCACTATTCCTCATCTTTTGCTTCTTCTTGATACAAGAACTTTGCATAATTTTTCACCATGAGAGCTTGTTGTTCATCAAGTTCTTCATCACTATCATTATGCTTTTGCTCACAACATCCTTTATTGCAATGACTTGATCCACTTGCTTGTGATGCCATAAGGGCAATGTTTCTCTTTTGACTAAGTGTTTCCTTGACCTCATCATCTAGAACTTCATGATGCATAATCTTTGTAAGCATCTCTTGAGTTGTCATGGTGGTGTAATTTTCTCTCTCCATTATCATAGAAGCTAGCATGTTGTTCTTTTCTCTATACACTCTACATAGCTTTCTTGCTGTGGCTTGTTCATCCCATCATGTACATCCAAGTGCTCTAACTCTATTGATCAAGGTCATGAATCTATCTACATAGCTTTAGTGGTCTCTCCTTCAAGCATGGTAAACTTCTCAATCTTTCCTTGTTGAAGCTCAATGTTTCCAATTCTCACACTTTTGTCACCTTCAAAAGATATTTTCAAGGTTTCCCATATTTGCTTTGCATTTACCATACCATTCACCTTGTTGTTGTCTTCCGGAGTGAGGCATTGCAAGATCAAGGTTGTAGCTGTAGCATTGAGTTGAAAATCCACCTCATCTTTGGGTGTCCGTTCCTTAGGATTTTTAGGAATATTGACACCAACTTCAACGGCTTCCCAACATCTTGCGGCTATGAGATGCAACTTCATCATATGAGCCCAATCGGTGTATCTTACTCCATCAAACGGAGGTGGCTTGCCAGGATTGACCATTAGCAAATGAGCGTTGATGTTCTTGCTTGTGGAGCTATACTCATAACCCACTCTAGAGTATCTTTTTGGTGTCTTGCTTGCATCTTCCCTTTCATTCTCCTTCTCCTCACTTGTTCCTTCTTGACCTTTCTTGTCAATGATTTCTTTCATCTTGTCTAGTTGCTCTTACATCTTGTTCATTTTCTCTTGTTGCTACTTTTGTAATGTGAAGGTAAGCTGTGCCATTATTTGAGCCACCAACTCCTTCATTGTACCTTCATCCATTGCAGCCATTTTTACTCCTCACATGGTGAAGCGTTTAACGGAAGGACCACAGCTCCGCTACCACTTGAAAAGACCTAAATGGCCTAGAGAGGGGTGAATAGGCCTGTTTGCAAATCCTAAAATTCACAAACTCAAAATGCAGAAGTTAAATACGGAACTTTCGGTGGATTTGGATTGGAAATTTCGGTCTGGACTGGAACTTCTGTTGCAAACTGACCGGAACTTCCGGTGCCCAACTGAGCTACGAAATCAGAGTGAAATGAGTTATGATTTTGATTTTAATTGTTATCACACCCTCCTAGATGTTGTTGGTGATGATGTTGAACCCCACGAAGCTTAGCACCTCACCAAATTGTAGATCGGCTCCTCCAACCTATGAATTTCGGGGGGAGGGAGAAAGAACATGAAGAACACAAGAGCAAGGGTAGTTGATGCTACCTCCACAGCAAGACACAAGATTCCTACGTCCTCGTTGTTGAGGTGACCATGAAGGTCAGACCATGAAGGTCTCCTCCCTCAAGCAAGGGCTTGATATATCCACTAAGAATCAGGGGTAATACAAACACTTTGGGGTGTCCTCACAAATGAATCAACATGGGCAACCAAGCCGGCTAGGGTTCCAAGAACCCAAGAGTAACAAATGCAAACCAAACTGGCAAGACGAGGAAACCAAGTGCTCAAGTCGACAATCGATGCTCTGCTCTCAAATCTCACGTCCCTAGCTCAAACAATCAAAGATTGAAGCTTCAAAGCAAAGGGGGAGAGAGAGTGGGCGAGTTTCAGCTTGGAGGCAGTGAGAAGGCGGGAATGAGTGTGCAAGGTTAGGAGAGAGGTCACTAGAGAGAGGTAAGAAGGTATTTATACTTGAGCCTCAGATGAACTACCGAAACTTCTGGTGGAACCCACAGGAATTTTCGGTCTATTCGAGATCCGACCGTTGGGTTTGAGAAAGTCAACACTCAGATTGGGCCGACCAAAACTTCCGGTGTAACACACCAAAACTTCCGGTATTGATTGGAACTATAGGCTGGAGGCCGGAACCAAATACTCGCACGCGCACGCTCGCGCGCTGAAAGCTGACATGGCTGACCGAAACTTCTGGTCCAGGTGACCGAAACTTCCAGTGGTCAACAGAACTTTCGGTCGGAGGCCGGCACCGATTTCTGGCACACGGTTGCACGCAGGCTTTCTACTACCAGAACTTCCGGTCTAGGTACCGAAACTTCTGATTATGATCGGAACTTCTGGTTCAAGGCCGAAACCAATCTCTTGCATGCAGTCACGTGGGATCGGTGCACAACCAGAACTTTCGGTCGCAGGACAGAAATTCTGGTGCACCAGCTGAGAAAACATCTAAGTGTGTGTGTGCACGGTATCTCTCAAGCGCGTGAAATAAATGAACATGAGCACTTGTATCCTCATCTGGCTAGTATAATTTGCATCCCTCTTGATAGTGCAACATTTCCTATAACTCAATTTCAAATATAAAAGGATAATCCAATTGAGTCGAAACGCATTTCATTCATAAAAAATTTAGGGGTGCTTGTATCACCAAATATTGTCATTCAAATCTTTCAATGGACTAACACCTGTGAATTCACTTGAATAAACTTTTTAGTCCCTAATTTGATTGTCATTAATTATCCAAAACCCACTTCGGAGGCAAATGCACTTACACTTAGCCAGTTCAATCACCCGGCCTAGCCGAGTTAGTCAGTGTAGAGATAGCCATTTAGTTGTATTCGCTTCACTAGTCCATTTCTTCAAATTCTAGTGTTGCTTTCACTTGAAAAACATAATGGCATTAGGTATAAAATAGATAAATATGAACTAAATACTTGACTTGATTTGAATTTCAATGAATTAATCCAAAGTCAAGCTTCCAATGCATCTCCAAATTCCTGAAAGAACTATTCTACAGATTTTGGTACCCAACTTTTGTTGGGTCCACCAAGGTTAGTTCACAAGATCTTAGGCACCCAAATGGATCTAGTCCTAGTATATGGTGAGCACTTCACTTTTCTAGTGCCAGACCCATTTGTTGCCTTCTAAGCATATTAATATCTTGAATTGAAGAGTTAGGCTTAGGAATGTTACCCATGGGACAATCTTTGCTGAGATGTCCCCTTTCTCTACAAGTTTAGCAGATGCGGCCCTTGTTGTCCACATGTCTTGGTTGCTTGTTGGTTACTTGTATTTTGGTTGATCTTGGTGAGTCACTTTTGTTGGGGCAGCCACTAACTTCGTGTCCCTTTTCTTTGCAATTGAAACAAGTCACAGAATCACTCTTGTCTTGTATGACTACTTTGTTCAGTTCCTTTTGATCAGCCACCTCACACTTATCAGCCCAACTTTTGTATGAACAAACAACATGTTCATGTCCATACATTCCACAACCATAGCATAATATTTTTCTATGTCTCTTGCTCTTGGTTGCATTCTTATGTTCAGATTTGGAGACAGCAAGGTTTGAACCCTTCTCAAGCTTCTTCACCATGTTTTCTTTATCTTGAGAAGGTTGTGCTATTTCCAAATCCATCACCGGAATCACATTTTACTTTATCTTTTCAACCTGCTCTTTGGGTTCAACTTTTTCTATAAAAGTATGCTCAATCAAAGATTGGCTTGCTTGAGAGATGCACTTGTTAGTACAAAAAGTATTTATTTGAGATGGTGCACAAGTGCGTGTGTGTGAGTAAGGTTGACATGATTTTACCGATGTGATTACAACCTTAGGAGCCACTTCAAGCATGAAATTGGATTCTACTAATTCTTCATGTGAACACTTGAGATGAGCATGGTTGGTTTGTAGAGCATGGTACTTGCTTGAAAGTTCATCTAACTTTTCCTTGAGTTCTATGTTATCTTTTTCTAGTTGAGCCATACTAGAAGAGGAGTTAGTAACCAAGGCATGCTCAATTGACAACTTTCATACATTTCCGTGATTGCTTTTAGCTCTTCCAACTTGGAGATGAGAAACAATTCTTGTTTTTTCAAATAATCTTTCTTGCTCCTCATTCTCATGTTCTAGCTCATTATTCCTCTTGAGTATCTCCATCATTATGTGCTTGTCTTTGCTGCTTAAATGATCAAAAGTGTAAGTATCTTGAATCTCAATATCACTCTTGATTTGATCATCATTTTGAATCGCATTCTTCTACTACACTTTATCTTTCTTTGCCTTCTTCTTCCTTTTCTTTTCCTTCTTTGCAGTGAGGCACAAGTGTGGCGGGTCACATTTTGTATGGGTGATGTTCTTCTTAACTTGATGTACATCAGATTTGGATGTTCCAGACTTTTCACAAAGCTTGGCCCAAACCTGATGAGCATCATCGAGTGGCTCTTTGCCACCAAAGATATGTCCCGCTCTGCACACATTGTTATCAATAGTACTTTAAAAGCTTAAAAGTTGGGTAGCAAGCATTTTTCTTTCCAAATGCTTGTTTCCACAATACTTTGAACAGATGGACACATAGTCCGAAACATATTCATAACATTAAGTGACCAAGAAGAGAAGTTTGAGCCATCCTTATGGAGTTTCTCAAACGATACCTCCCACAAAATCGACATCGTTTCTCACAAGCGGTTAAGCTCAAAAGTGAGAACCCGCTTCGATACCAATTGGAAGGACCTAAATGATGCCTAGAGGGGGTGAATAGGCAATTAACAAATTTAAACCTGCAAAAACCAGATTAGTAAAATGCTGGCAACACACAGGTCGGCTTAGCCAACTGTGCTGGTCGGCTAGCCGACTTTGCTCTGTGGAACCACTAGCCGGCTTAGCCGGCTGACAGAACCGGCCTAGCTGATTCCTTTGAGCAGGACACCTTCAGCAGAGTTGATGCTTCTTCTTTTAATCGGCTTTCTTCCCTTCTTTACTCCATGTTGCTGTGAGGTGAATGTGGTGCGGCAATATCTGTTCAACGAGTTGCTACACCCACAAACACAAAGTATACAAGTAGATAGGAATCGAAACTCACAAATATGAATGAAATACTAGAAATGTAAATGAGAGCCGATCCAAACAGCGAAGACAGAGGATTTGTTTGACCGAAGTTCAGGTCTCACAAATGTGAGCCTTAGTCTCCATTATGGAAGCCAATGAGTGTTACCACTAAGGTTTACTTGTGGCTGGGTCCAAAATGACCTCTTTCCATGTTTCCACTCAGCAATCTTGTTTCCTTTACAGGAGGGAAGACGATCCCACCACGCAGTCCAGCCGTGCACCACTCAGGCGTCTCTCCAGATGACCACTAAGGCCATCTAGGAGCAAAGCTCCAAGAGTAACAAATGCTACACACAAACTGATGTTGCCACGAAATGCTCAAGGTGATGCTCAACTTAGATTTTGCTCATACAATCTCACAAGGATTGGATTTGCTCTCCAATTCAAAGAATATGGCTAAGATGGAACCAATCCCACACAGGGTGAATTGGAGGATTTCTTTTGGCTCTGCTGGTGTATGAGGTGGTGGAAAAGCTTCAACAACCGAGCCAAGGCCGAGGGAGGAAGTATATAAAGAGATGGTTCAAAAACTAGCTGTTGGACTCACTGACCAGGCAGAGTCGGCCTAGCCGACCTGCCCAGTCGGCTTAGCTGACTTGAGTAGCAGGTGACCATTACCTGCTGGCCAGACTATCCAAGCCGGCTTAGCCAGGTTGGAGAGCCGGCCTAGCTGGGTTGCACAACCGGCTTAGCCGGATGGAGCAATCGGCCTAGCCGACTAGACAAGCCTGCCAACAGCAAAGCTACTCAAAACACTTGATTTTATAGGATTTTGGCTTGGGTTTGTTTTAAGCACTTCTAGGTCACATCAAATACATTGTGTTGCATCCCTCTTGAAAGTACGACATGTCTATACTTAAAAAATAGAAATCCACTAATGAAACCACTTGAGTTTGTCTCTTTCTTGAATAATGCCAATTTCACCAAATTGAACATTGAGGGCTTCCAACACTATCAAAAAATTGAGTTGAGTTTCCTTGAGCTGTGACTTTGTGTTGATCAAGTCATTTAATTAGAACTCCACATATCAACTAAAGTCACCTTTCCTGTTACTTGCGTTGATCAAGTCATTTGATTAGAGCTCCACATATCAACCGAAGTCACCTTTCCTGTTACTTGATTTTTTAAACTAATATGACCTTCATCTCTTGATTTGATGTCTCGAGGTTTCTTGCTATTTTCATCACTTCAAGCCTCAAGTCATGTCTTTTTTGAATCAACAATTGAGTGCATGAAATACATTGTCATCATAATCTTGATTGACCAAGCTTCAATAGTAAGACCACTTCATATGCAAAACTTAATGTCTCATATATATAGAATGAATATATGCCAATCTTGTCAATTCATCTTGATAATATGCCTTGGACTCATTTCTCATTTGTATGATATGTCATGTTGAGTCAAATCTTGTTTGGGGCTAAGCACATGTCAAAGCCTGTAATTCTCATGAAGCTTATTAGTCCCTTAATCATGTTGTCATTCAATCCACCAAAGCCCACTTAGAGGCTAGATGCACTTTCACTCATGCATTGCTGCCATACCCAAATTTTGAAACAAAATTGGATATATAAAACCTTATGTGTACCCCAAATCGGTCACACACATAAGTACAAATTATTGGAATGTACCATCACAATGCTTATTACATAACAAATAGTATCGAATACAAATTCTTAAGCTTATTACAATGGAAACTATGATAACTCTCAATGTGGAAACTCCAAGCACGGGTACACCGACAGGTTGAGCACAAGTCTAGTACTCTTGGCGGTAATCCTCATTGTAGCCTTGATCTGTTACCCATCCAGGATTTTCCAAAAATGAAATATAAACAAGCGTGAGTACAAATGTACTCAACAAGTATAGCAAGTAGTTTGATCCCATGACTCATGAATAATGTAACATAAGTAATATAAAGCATAAATGGTAAACGATGAGCATGTTAACAAATAATTCGTTATCTTAATGTAAATGTGTCATGGCCGCCCTGTCCGTGGGCATGGACGATATATCGATTTAAACTCTACGCAGAGGTGTACACTTTCACTATGAGTCATGATTTCCAAATGCATGGGTTTGCAAGGCCCAAACACCAGAAATCATATAAAGCCATTTAAAAGTTCGTCTAACAGGTTAGGACCGCTAAGGTTTTTGAGCATGCGGATGTAGGACTCCCCTTCTCGATGGCACAATGACGCGCAGCCTATACACATAAAGATAGGGGCTTACACTACACCCAACCCGGACACACCCCTCTTGTGCCCTTTTGGGAGACCTCTAACAAGCTAGAAAAGGTATTTGAAACAACTAAAGCTAGAGCCATATAGCCCTCATAGTTGTATGGTAAATCATGATAAATCAGTTATAGATAAATCCTCGAGTTAATAAAATATTATTTTTATCATTTGATTTCTTAAACATTAAGTAAGACACGTAGATCATAGTCATAGAAGGAAAACCCAAACTATACTTGCCTTGATTATCAAATTCATATTGGTACTGCTGATCTTCAAAATACTGTTCCCGCTCAACGTGATATAGCTCACCGTCTATACCTGATAATGCATCAACACATAATCATCCATAGGTAATCATGCACGAAGAAAACAAGATATAATTAGAATAGTAGACCAACAGAGAGAAAACTTGTTTAAAATCCTATAAAAATATTTTACACATCGCTACGAACACATAGACGCGAAAATTACTGAAATCAGATTTAAAACGGAGAAGTTATGAATTTATCAAGTTTTCCTATTATAAAAATAATGAATTAAATATAAGCTCAAATTTTAAAAGTTGCAAACAGTACTAATAGTAGAACTAACTTGTAGTTTATGAGATTACGAATCTAACAAAATTTGAACGGTTCAAAACAGAGTTAAAATGAGGATTTTATAAGCATTTGAATGCAGGGTCTTTTCTATAAAACTGAAATTATAAACAGATTAAAATAAATCCGCAAAATCCTGATTTTCAACTCGGCCAAGGACTGATCTGTGAATGCAAGGAAGTCCAAGGACTCTTTAACAAAACTAACCCGTGAAGGGGTACGGGGCGTTCCTGGCCATTCGTTCCAAGATGGACGGCCATGATTAGACCGCGCGGGTGCTAGCGGCGTTTTGGCCGGAAAGAAGGCCAGCGCGGCGGCGTGACATGAACGGCGGCAAGGATCTCACCGGCGTTGGCCGTCTGGGCGATTCCAGCCATGAAATCAAGCAGTTCCAGTCCTGTTCAAACGAGGAGAGTGAGCCGTGCTCAACTGTCAAGAAGATCGAGGCCGGGGAGCGATGGGAACGGAGCGCGATGGAGAGGGGTGGACGGTGGCACTCCGGGCTTCGGCGAGGTCAGGGTAGGGTTGCGGTGAGTGGGAAGCGACGCTAGGAAGTGGTGGAGAGGGCACGGTATCCTCCCGTGAAGCCAACAGAGGGGTTGGTGAGATCGGAGGTGGACTAGAAACGGCAAATCGACGGCGCCGGCAATGGCTTCAGCGGTGGCGGCGCTCGGTGGGGGGTACTGCGGCAATGCAGAGGGCAGAGGATGGGTGAGAGAGTGGAGGTTTTCTGGTGCGGTGTTTGTGGCCCCTTCAATTAGAATAGGAGGGAGCAAAGAGGGCTGGTTGCGGAGCTCGGCTCTATGTCGTTCATGGCGGCCATGGTTACGCGATGTGGGATGACCAGGTGGCGACCCAACCGCATGGGCTAGGGCGTGAGTGGAGCGGGGCTTGGTCCTCGTGCGTTGTGCGGGCGCATGTGCTTGGGGATGACGGAGCTCAGTCGCTCAGCTCGCGGTGACGGATCGGGAGAAAGAAAAGGGGGAGAGTCAGAGGTAGGAGACGGCGTGGTGGGGTCCATGTGGTGGTGACTGCGTAGAGTGGAGCCCGGCTGTAGTGGGAGAAAAGGAGAGAAGTAGGCGGCTTGGGCTGCTGACGCTGTTTCTGTTGGGCCGGGGCGCGCGCTGGGCCGCCAGGCCGACTGGGCCACCAGGCCGAACAGTGGAGAGAGAGGAGCTGGGCTAGTTCGGGCTAGCAGGCCGAAATGAGAAGGGAGGAAGAGAAATCCATTTCCTTTTCTTTTTCTCTAATTTTTCAAAGGCATTTTCTAAAGTAATTTTGAATCCTTTTAAGTTTTGTTCAAATCCAAGCAATACCAAAAAATAAAATGTAGCAGCATGAATCCATCAACATATTCCTAACCCATTAGTTGACTTCAATTTGCCCTAAAAATATTATTTTCCTTGGTTGAATAATCACCTAAATTGCATAAAACAAATTAATTTAGCTATTTTAAAATTATGGAAAATTTAGGGTGTTACAGTTCTATCCCCCTTAAAGAATCTCGTCCTCAAGCTTAGATTGTGCTTACTCAAATAACTGAGGATATGCTTCTCTTAGAGCGTATTCTATTTCCCAAGTTGCCTCAGCTTCTAAATACCGAATCCATTGTACCTTGCACATCTTAATCACCCTGCTTCTAGTAACCTTATCTGTTGTATCCAAGATCCTGATTGGAAACTCTTCATATGTAAGATCTCCTTTAACTGCAAGTTCATCTAAAGGTAAATGCTCCTTCTTGGGTACACGTTGTTTGCACCAAAATTTGGACTAGTGGGCATGAAGATGAAACTTCTTAGAGAAGACACTGCTGGAGTCGGCTAAATGCTGATTATAGCTAAATATTGAGGAATCGGCAAAATCAGTACAGAATCAGCTAACCAGAATCGTCTATTTGGAGAGCCTACAAGCCATCTCAACTCTGATCCGGTCAAGCAAGTTACGATGCATTAACAGCGCGGGACTCTACAGAACGGAATAGTAGAGCCTAAGTTATTGAGTTTTGGTAGTTTTTGAGTCTTTTCCTTATTTTACAGTCGTGTCAAATTAGGACTTGGTCAAAGCCCAGGGTATAAATATGTGAGCCTTGGCACCTGTAAAAACTCTCTCGACAATCAATACAATCTTTCAGCTCCGGCCACAAACCCTTAGTTTTAGGATCTCGGCGAGTTTCTTCATCAAGCTAGGCTGCATCGGGTCGTCTGACCTCTGGTTTGCTGTAAGTATCATCATGGCTTGTATTTATGTTAGATAGGGCCGGTTTGACCTCCTATTTAAACATCGATACGACTATAGGGCTTGTGTTTATGCTTGATTTGGCTGGTTCGACCTCTTATCTATGCATTGACACGACTAGCAGTTTATGTTTTCATTTGATAGGGCCGGTTTGACCTCCTATTGTATGCATTGACATAGGCTAGTTATTTGCTCTTTTAGGCTTGGCAACCTTGTAGATTCATTAAGTTACTGATGTTGTTTATTTTACATTATTTATTTTATTGCAACAACATCCTTTCCCGATCAAGATTGGTAGATTTGGCTTATATCTTCTTAGATTCGATTGTCACCAATGCTCATCATGTTTATTCCCTTGTTTTGATGATCGATCTCGTGCTTGCATTAGCTAGATTGTATCAATCTTGTTCATGACATGTGGCGTGTTCTAGGGTATAGATGGTTTTATGATAGAGCTTGTTAATCTCTTCTATTTTTAGTGGCTACAGTGGGTTAAGTCACTGATCTCACTGGGATAGATCGGGTTAGTGGGTTTTGTCATGAAGTTGTTTATATACCTAGTTCGTTCTCATGTCGGTGTCGACAACTTAGTCGATTCACCAGAGCTTTACCCATAACATTGCATGCATGTATCTGTTTAAGGCTAGTTGGTTTGCTAAGCTTGCTTGGACGAGACTTGGTCCGATGATTACTTAGTCTCAGGATTTCAAATTCACGAGTTTAGTAGATCTATTAGTTTTAACCTAGATTATTGTAATGCATGTTGAATCTTTACATATTGTATTGAATGGGCTAGATCGGCTAATGGATTTGTTCCTTTCACGTGTATTAGAATAGCCGATTTAACTAGTTCTTTAACATTCCTAGCACGTATCATGAATGATTTATACTTGTTCTTGTCTTGGTTAATCACATCATATCATGATCATCCGTTTCATCCATGCATTTTTACCTTTTTGCTTATTTAGAAATGCATATGGATGTTGACTCTCTAGTCAATGCCTTGACCAGATCAGCTATTCAGCCATACATGAGGAACTGTCTAGAATCACAGTCGGTAGGTTCCATAATTTGATTATTCTTTTCCTCCTTGTCAGTTTCAGGGTCAAATTGACTGGCACGCCTCAGACTCGATCGACCGGATCAGTTGCTGGAGAAAGTCGCAGGGATCGGAGAACTTTTCACGCTCTGATCCACCTGGCTTGCGAGAGACTGTTGATGTGAGGATTCACATTTTTGCGTCAACACTCTTTTTGGCACGCTCGGTGGGACACACAATCGTCGACCATGGCTCCACCAAATGGATCTGACCTCAACATCAACAACATCCTTGACGTCACGGAGGAAGAACTTGATCCAGAGTAGAAGCAAGCAATTGATTGAGCTGCTGAACAACTAAAACAAAAGTGCTTGACTTGCTTTAGAAGAGTGCGTAGTGGCAAGGTGGTCTTGAAGGAACCAATGCCAAGGGTCTTGATGTCAGGAGAAACTGACGCAGGAGAAGAAGCAGACAAACAGTTTATGCTGGAACAGTTTAACAAGATGATTCACGAAGCTATTGCAAATCATCAGGCGTACTTCTTAAAGACCTTAGGCAACATCATGAAGGAAATCTTTGTTTGTTTCCCTGTGGATCAAGTTGGACCTGCATATTTCAATCAGAGTACAGCATTAGGTTCTGGCACAAAGAATTCTTCTGGTGCAGAAATTCTAGCAAGTTCTAATGGAGGTAAAAATGGCAGTGCTGCTCCTCATGCACAACCTAATTTTAGTACAACTCCAACTGTACCACCTTCGGCTCAAAAAATAGCTCCGACAGTTGAAAGGATCAGAAGGAGTATGAATTTTCATGTGAATCAAGCTTTGGGAGGACAAGTCAGCTAGGCCCAGGAGAATGACGAAGAACCACCAGCCAACTTTGCAAATATTTCAAGTTACAACCATTGGGGAATGCCTTCCTATCCAAGCATTAAAGGGCCTACTGATCCTACTGATCAATTGGTTAGCAAGCTTGCAGAGGTGATGGACAAGCAGTTTGTCATGAAGAGGAGTCATTCCAGATCATATAGCATGCCATATCCTAAATGGTACAATCGTCTAGAGCTTCCACGCAATTACAGAATTTCAGAATTCTCCAAGTTCACTGGAGAGGATGGTACCAACATAATGGAGCACATAAGCAGATACTTGGCCCAATTAGGTGATGCTGCAGTTGAAGAAATTCACAGGGTCAGGTTCTTGGCTTTATCACTGTCAGGACCAGCTTTTACCTAGTACTCATCTTTGCCAAGTAATTCTATCCGCATTTGGGATGAATTAGAGAGCAAGTTCCATGCCTACTTCTTCATTGGAACTGTTGAGAAAGACATTGATGACTTGACTAGTATGAAGATGAGGAGCAATGAATCTGGTCTAGAGTTCATTTAGAGATTCAGGCAAATGAAGAGCCTTTGCTTTTCATTGAACCTGTGTGATAGCCAGTTGGTCAAATTGGCTATCCAAGGGATGCAGCCTTATTTGAGGGAGAATCTCGTTGGCATGCACTTCGACAATCTTGGAGCATTGGCACAAAGGGTGGCTACATTATCTAAATATGTACAACCACCTCGTCAGCAGAATCGCTTCCCAAAAGCAGCCAATGTAGCTGATTACTACAAGCCACTGATGCCATTTGAATTGGAAGAAGAAGATGAAGAAGTGGATGCTATCGAGTGGAATATCAACAAGAAGTTTATCATTGAGCATCCTTGGGGTAGGACACATGAGACGTTTGATTTTAACACTTCAAAGGCTTATAAAATCTTTGATTATTTACTAAAGCACGGTCAAATCAAGGTGTTGCTTGAAAAGTTGCTCAGTACTAAAGAAGTAAAGGGAAAGAAGTACTGCAAGGTTCACAATTCTACCACTCATTCCACTAACGAGTGTAATGTGTTCAGAAGGCAGATTCAGAAAGCCATTGAGGCTTGCAAGCTGATTTTTTATTCAAGTAAGATGAAAGTTGACCAGTCACCTTTTACCGCTACAATAGCTAATGTTGTGCTACCCAAAGGCAAAGCTAAGGTGCTGACCTCTGCTAGAGCAAAGGAGTCAAGGATAGTAGATACAAGACTGCAATTGACTATTGAAGAATATTAGGAAATCAAGAGGAGACGCAAGAAGCAGAATAGCCGATTTGACCAACCTGAGTCATCTGCATCGGCTGAGAGAAGGCCACGTGTGACATCCCACATACTTCTCAACAGGTGGTAGAGGCAGCAAGAGAAGGACCGTAGGAGATGGTTTGAAGAGCAAGAATGCTTGAGGAGGAAGAAGAAAGGTATGAAAGAGAGCAAGCTGAGTCACATTGGAATTGTCCTTTCTTTAGGCATTGTTGGAACGAAGGCTTCAGGTTGCCAACCAAGAGAGATTGCCCTTAATGTAGTGATTAGTACAAGGGATATCGGCAATCACAAACCAACCGCCGGTCTATTCATGAAAGACTTGGACAACAAATGAAAGATCGGCGCATTAATAAATGCAGAATTCATGGTCATTGTGATGCTTATGATGAAGAAGTTGAAAAGGTGCAGCATGTTTGGCAAGAAAACTAATGGTGCCCTGGTGGTCTTTCTAGAAGTCAGAAAAGAAGAGTCCAACGCTTGAGAGAGACTGAGATCAAACTAGAAAAGGCTAAGAAAGCTAAGAAAACATAGGTTTGGAAGGCCAAGCAAATAGCCGATTCAGGTAAATCGGCTCCTATTAGAATGTAGTGTATTTTTCATGCTGAGTTCAAAGCATCAAAGAATCAAGAAGTCTATTATGACTTTGATGAATCAGAGTATGAAGATAGAGCTGCTTACCTAGCACTTACTTCTCATGCTATATTTGACAAGCCAATGCATCACCGTCATTTGAAATCTTTATATATCAAGGGGCGTGTGAATGGTAAAACTATGAGTAGGATGCTTGTGGACAGAGGTGCTACAGTTAATCTTATGCCTATATCAACATTCAAGAGATTGGGCAAAACTTATGAAGATTTGATCAAGACAAATGTGTAGCTGAGGGATTTTGCAGATAAGATCTCTAATGCTCGGGGGCAATTAATGTGAAATTGACAATTAGCAGCAAGACCTTGATCACTACATTCTTTCTCATCAATGGAGAAGGGTTTTATAGTTTGTTTCTTGGTAGGGACTGGATACATGCCAATTATTGCATGCCCTCAACAATGCATCAACATGTGATTCAGTAGGTGAACAATGGTGTTGAAGTTGTGCCTGTTGATGATTGATTTTGTGTTCCTTCTATTAGTCATGATTACTGGGACCTCAAAGATGTTGAATGCCTTTCTAGAAGAAAGTTTCATAGAGATTTCATCACTATCAATGATGAATATCAACAGCCGATCTAAGCAGTCGGCTTTGAAAAATTGTTATTTAATGGATAATCCAATCGATGGTACTGAAGGGAAGCTTGGACATGGTTTTACGTCAGCCGATATTTTAGAGGTAGATATTGGACCAGGTGATAGACCAAGGCTGACTTATAACATCGTTTGCCGATCAAGGAGGGGTATCGACCTTTCAAACAACCTCCAAGAAGATTTAAACCAGAAATATTTGATGATGTGAAGAAAGAAATTGAAAGGATGCTTGAAGCCAAATTCATCAGGCCATGTAGATATGCAGATTGGATTTCTAATATTGTTCCTGTCTACGAGAAGAATGGCAAGATGAGAGTGTGCATTGATTATAGAGATTTAAATAAAGCCACACCAATGGATGGGTATTCGATGCCGGTAGCCGATATGCTCGTTGATGCAGCTGCTGGACACAAGGTAATTAGTTTTATGGATGGGAATGCTAGATATAATCAAATATTTATGGCAGATAAAGACATTCCTAAAAACAGCGTTCCAATGTCCAGGAGTAATCGGCTTATTTCAATGGGTTGTCATGACTTTTGGTTTGAAAAATGCTGGTGCAACTTATCAAAGAGCTATGAATTATATATATCATAAGTTGATTGGCAAAATAGTAGAAATATATATTGATGACGTTGTTATCAACTGTGAATGGTATGAGCAGCATCTAGTTGATCTGAGGAAGACTTTGGAGTGCACAAGGAAGAATGGTTTAAAGATGAATCCACTCAAGTGTGCCTTTGGAGTTTCTGCTGGACAGTTTTTGGGGTTCATGGTCCATGAGTGAGGAATTGAAGTTGGAAAGAAAAGTATGGATGCGATTGATAAAGTTGTCCCTCCCACTGTTAAAGTAAAACTTCAATCATTTCTTGGCCAAATCAATTTTATTAGAAGATTCATTGCTAATCTGTCCAGCAAAGTGTTACCATTTTCTCCTTTGCTGAAATTAAAGAATGATCAAGAGCTTAAATGGGGTGAAGCGCAACAAAAGGCATTTAATGAGATCAAAGAGTATATGAAATCACCTCCAGTATTGATTCCTCCTCAATTAGGAAAGCCTTTTAAGTTGTACTTGGCGGCCGAAGACTTAGCAATTGGCTTGGCCTTAATGCAAGAGTTTGAAGGAAAAGAAAGAGTTGTCTATTATATGAGTAGAAAATTATTGGATCTAGAGATGAGGTATACCTCGATAGAGAAGTTATGCATGTGCTTGTACTTTTCCTTCATAAAATTGAGAAGGTATTTGTTATCTTCTGAATGTGTTGTGGTGTCGAAAGTTGATGTCATCAAGCACATGTTATCAATGCCTATTCTAAATGGCAGAATCAGCAAATGGATGTTAGCTTTGTCAGAATTTGACTTGAGATATGAATCCACCAAAGCAGTTAAAAGACAAGTACCGGCTGATTTTATTACTCAACATCATAAACTAGATGTTGGAGTTGTGGAGGTAGCATCCTGGGTTGTATTTTTTGACGGATCAACTTGCAAGCAAGGTGGAGGCATTGGTATTTTTATGGTTTCCGCTCTGGGGGCAACGTTTGAGTTTGCTTTTCAGATTGCACCAATCAACAACTAACAATCAAGCCGAATATGAGGCAATTCTGAAAGGACTTCAACTTCTACAAGCAGTAAAGGCTGAGTCAGTTGAAATATTTGGTGATTCCGAGATCTCGGGGAGGCGCTAGTTGACGTTCTCTACCCGCTCCACAATTGTTGTGCCGGTGGCGTTCACGGCATTGGCAAGTTGAGTCCCGGCAGCTTCAAGAGCCTCAAGCTGTGCTGATAGATCTATAGATAAGAGGTAATGGTTAGAATACCGAGAGGAGCATCAAGAAACATCAGGAAAACCCAAGAGATTTACACTTACTAGCAACTTGATTCCTGGCGGCATCCCGCTCCTGGGTGATCTTGGCAATCTCCTCCTTTTTATCCGCCAGGTCGTATTGGAGGTCTAGGACCTCACACTGGAGCTTGACGTTCGTGCTCCCCTACAACTCGAGTTGCCTCCGCACCTCAGCCAAATCCTGAGCCAGAGGGCGCCCACTACCCACAAAGGATTGAGAGGTATCATCACTGTTAGCCCTGCAGGAATCGGGTAATTAAAACCAGATTGATTTGAATAAAGTCATCGAATTGATTTACCTCTTTAGGAAGACCCGGTGGGAAGTTGCCTCCTCCTCTACTGGGCGTTTGCCGTGGCCCGCCATTGATGGGATGACAAGATGGAAGAAGATTTCACTTTGAAGGTTGAAGGGGGATTTTCTGGCTAGAAAGAGAGAATGCTTGGAGGATGCATGGGTTGGAACAAGGCAGAAGGCTTCGGGAAGTGAATCGACGAATGTCATTAATTGGAGACGCTGTGTGAATGGCCGGTCAAATTAATCATGTTCATGCTTTTTCAGGGAAGAAAAACATTTAGTATTCTTGAGAAAATCGGGAACTTTCATCGGGATGGTGAATTGGCTAATACTCTTCTTGAAGCAAAAGCATCAAAGTAAAGGAGAATGGCCCAAAGATGGTGTAAGGAAAGATAAGTTATGAAGAATAAAAGACAATTGAATACATGAAGAGCCTCAAAGGACTGGATCAAAGACAAGAGAAGAATTTTAGAATAAAATAATTTTATCCCAAAATTGGGGCATGTGTTTGCACCAAAATTTAGACTAGTGGGCGTGAAGATGAAACTTCTCGGAGAAGACACTGCTGGAGTCGGTTAAATGCTGATAACCGCCGAATATTGAGGAATCGGCTAAATCGGTACATAATTGGCTAACCAGAATCAGCTATCCGGAGAGCCTACAGCCACGTCAACTCCGATCCGGTCAAGCAAGCTATGATGCATTAACAGCGTGGGACTCTACAGAATGGAATAGTAGAGCCCAAGTTATCGAGTTTTGGTAGTTTTTGAGTCTTTTCCTTATTTTACAAGTCGTGTTAAGTTAGGACTTGGTCAAAGCCCAAGGTATAAATATGTGAGCCTTGGAACCTATAAAACTCTCTCGACAATCAATACAATCTTTTAGTTTCAGCCGTAAACCCTTAACTTTAGGATCCCTGCGAGTTTCTTCATCAAGCTAGGCTGCATCGGGTCGTCCGACCTCTGGTTTGCTGTAAGTACCGTCATGGCTTGTATTTATGTTAGATAGGGCTGGTTTGACCTCCTATTTACACATCGATACGGCTATAGGGCTTGTGTTTATGCTTGATTTGGTTGGTTCGACCTCTTATCTATGCATTGACATGGCTAGCAGTTTATGTTTTCATTTAATAGGGCCGATTCGACCTCCTATTGTATGCGTTGACATAGGCTAGTTATCGGCTCTATTAGGCTTCTCAATCTAGTAGATTCATTAAGTTACCGATGTTGTTTGTTTTACATTGTTTATTTTATTGCAACAACATCATTGCCTGATCAAGATTGGTAGATTTGGCTTATATCTTCTTAAATTCTGTCACACCCCAAAATTTTTAGTTTTGGGTTGTGCATAAAAAAACATTAAATAAATAAATGATTTATGAATTTATTAAAATTTTCCAAGATTTAATCATGATAATAATTTTAAACTATGAAAATGCGATTTCCCATATACTTAGAAGTAACTTGATTTGTTATGTTGCATTCATGCTTTTACATTAATTTGATTGAGTGAAAAGAAAAATAATCAAAATCGATCTAGGTTTTTGAATAGATTTTTGCTCTATTTATATAATGCGTTTTGAGTAAGCCGTTTATTGCTTCGGCTATGGTAGAGGAAAGAAACATACCAAGAAAAAGAATAGTAGATATAGTATGTCGATTGGCTCGAGGGAAATCCATTTGGTAGTGTGTATTTATACATGGGTATGGCAAGTCTTTGGGAAACAGAGAAACCAGACACCCTTTACACGTAACAACTATAGAATAAAATATATTTCTAATTTGTTTGGCCACGTATACCTATTATTAATGCCAGCTCGATGACATCTCCTATTCTTGTTTGTCCTTGGCCAAACCATGCACGTATCTGCCCGAAATGCAGCTTTGACTAGCAAATGCAGAGGACCCTCGTTCCCTTCCAGTTCCACCTTCATCGGTTCCTGAATTCCTCAGCCCCCTTTCATGCACGCACATGACGTGCCTGAGCGGACGAGCACGTACAAGAACCACGGTCCTCCAATCCCCATGCCCCGTGAACCATGCAGGAGAGCGAGCTAGCTTAGGCCATGCGATCAAGATGCATGCTGCATAGGTTGATCTCCTGAACCCGTCCGAGACCGCCCCGGACCAGGCTGCCCAAGCGACTGAGCCCCGGCAACCCATGCAGAACGGGCAACCGCAGACTTGCTCCACTGCATCTCCCGTGACGAAGGCACGAAGCCCACGGCACAGCATCCCCGGACTCCGAGCTCCCCGCGCTTGACCAGGCCACGCCGCGACCAAGCCCGCCAGAGCGGACGGCCATCCGTTACTCCTCTGTCGAGCTGCGATCCGTGACCCGTCCCACACGCGCGGCAAGCCGTCCGCCATGGTCGGCATGAACGCCGACCGAGCCTTCTGCATCCACCGCACCAGCGCATTACACGGGCCTCCCGCCTCCTCCGCATCGCGGCTCGCCAGCTGCGATCCGTTTCGATCCGCTTGTCGCGTGCCACAGATCACGGCCGCCATGAATGGCATGAAGCCGAGCTCCACGACCGGCGCATCCGCTCCTCCTCTCCACACCTCTCTCATACTAGAAGGAGCCCTTGAGCACTGCAGCCGCACGCTTGTGTCGCCCCGACCACCAAATCGCCCCTCCACTTGTCCTGCTGCTCCAGCACCTGTATACGACGCCGCCGCCGCCATGGACGACGTTTACTGAAACTCATCGATCCCCCCACAGACGCCGCCACTCGGTCACCGTTTCCTCCCTCCGGAGCAGCTGTCGTCCTCACCATGACTTCCTCCGCCCCGGCTCATCTCCGTCGTCAAGAAATCCACGAGTCCACCTTCGTCTGCGCGGTCAACTCCCGATCTCAACGCACCTTTTTCCTTTCGTCTTTCGTTCTGAGTTTTGTTCACACACGAGGTCTCGCCGCCAACCAAGGCATCGCCGTGCACCAGCACCTAGTGCCTCCCCCTATCGCCGAGCAGGCTGCACACACGCACACACAGGATCGACACAGCAGCGCCACACGCACGAAGAAAGCAAGCAGCCCTCACTTTGTTCTTGTTAGCCTATGGCGTCACATTTAACTTTCTTGACGTCACGATGACATAACGTATCCACATATATACAGCCTTTTTCCTTCAGAAAACAATTCTAAAATACTAAGAAATAAACATATATATATATATACACACACATACATGGGATTAGATATATATTGAAACTGAAATTTGTGTGGTGGATGCACCCCCTCCATTACATGTATTACATGTATTGCAATACATGATGTATGATTGAATTGATTGCGCTCCATGCATCTGAAAAATAGAAATAAGCAACTAATTGCAAACTGATACATGTTTGCAATTGCAACAACAATGAAAGACAAACTGCAACACATCATGATTGTATGTTTTATTTTTGTCAAGCAACAACTATACTTCCTGTGTTTGTGCCAAGAGTGCGGCAGCGATTTTACTAATAAAAACTAGCCTATATGTTTTACAAAGATTATGCACTGATTGTAAAATGTATATGTTTTTCAATGAAACACATCTGAATTGCAACATGAAACATCTGACTGAACATTTTACTATTAAAAACTAGCCTATATGTTTTAAAATGTTCACAGGAAGGCAGAGAAGGCTAGGGAGGACAGGGAAGATGATCTGAACAAGAGAATGCAAGGAGAGCAATGAGTATTTCTACTGGGATGTGGATGCAGATCCTAAAAGTGGAGTAATCAGGAACATATTCTGGAGTCATGCCAGCCAGAGAGCTGAATACAACGATTTCAGAGACGTGATCACCTTTCACACGACACATAAAACCAACAGCAAGAAGATTCCACTGGCAATGTTTGTTGGAGCCAATAGTAACCTGAAGAACGTGATATTCGGGCAAGCACTGGTTGGTGATGAATCGATTGGCTCATTCAAATGGCTTACCCCCGCTCCTCCTGTGATGTGCAAATGTGGTGTCGAAGCGCAGTATGGCCTACTTCCTACGGAGCTTGGAATAGGGTATTATTGCAGCCATATGGTTGATTACGATGAGGTTCGTCCATTCTACCTCTTGCT
>CM041636.1:33273048-33286788 GCA_023333625.1 Bothriochloa decipiens | reverse complement strand
TTTTTTTTTTTACCGAAATGACAGGGAGAGTACCTTTTAGTCTTGGTTGGTGTCGCTAACTGGGACTAATGTTCTCCCATCTGGGACTATAGGTCCCCCATGGATGAATTCAAATCGAGACTCTAAGACTGCTTTGTCACATGTGTTGTGTAGTTGAGATGGTCCTAGGTTAAACAAGAGAGGTCCCTGGGATATAAACTATTTTTAATTCCGAGAATGGCTTCCAAACGGGATTAAAGCCCATATCTGTCTACTAGTGACACCAGTCATATCTTGTGATGCTATTAGCAGCCAGAATTATATGTTTCCAAAAAACAAGTCTTTTATATGTACTATAACAGTAGAGGGAATAAACTAAGAATAACTGTTGTTTGGGCGTAGAGCAAGGGTGCAGGAGGTCTATATTATAACGAGGGTTATACTAGGGGGTTTCTTGAATTTGTTTCAACACACCTAACAACAGAATGTTAATGATGATGCACCAATTTTTTGTACAGGCAACCTAGCAAACCAAAACTATTTACTGACCAATGTTAAAGAAAATAGAAGGAAGCAAGCAAAGAATGTAATATATCTATTTTGTGTTCATTGGGGTGTTTCAAAGGCTGTCAAATACAACTCGTAAGTATGGCGGAGAGGCTAAGCAGTTTGATGTAACCTATAGCGCCACCTTTGTAAAACATGAAGTTTGGTCGATTTCCTTGAAAGCCATGGACATAGCATATTTGCATGGGAGCTTTTGCGCATGCATCATATGCGTGAGATGCATGTTTTCCCGTCATAGCAGTCAACATGAGATTCTGCACCGTACCATGTGTCCTTGGTGGTTGGAGTTACGCCTCTTGCGCTTGCGCTGTCGTTGAGACCAGCTGGGGCGTTGCTCGGTGGCAGAGGGCATGGAGCGCCGCAGCATCCGTGGTGACGCACAGCCCACCACCTAAACCTAATAAGTAGCGTGTGAAGTCTACTTCATGGTCCCACCGCAGCCACCTGGCTAGAGAACGCAAACACGACGTGCAGAAAGGCAAGATAGACAGGTCGAATTGCTGCTCGGACATGGATCGAATCAAGAACAAAGAGTGGATGTTCCGGTGGCTGGAACATGCAGCTCTTGATGAAAAGCAAGTTTTTAGCACAAGGCAACACACAGTACCAGATTTCTCCTATTCCGATGTAAAGGCCTGTTATGCCGGTATACGCAAATGTCCAGTCGTCCAACAGATGATTCCAGTTTCACAATAGTTGGGTTGGTTTTGCTGCTGCTTGCAAGGTTCAGAATTTTTTGTACTTCAAGCTATGTACAGCAAAGAGTCTGTTATTTATAAGGAGGAACATGCATGCCTGCATGACTTAGTGGCTGCATCAATTGTCATTCGTGCTGGATGCTCCATATATACACACATACCTAACCAAGTTATAGTTATACACTTCCTCATATAGCAGCAGCAAATAAGATACAGCCCATTAAAAACTCTTGGATAGGCAGGCATCGGTATAAGAGTAAAGCCTCGGTATAAAATTTTCCAAATCTTTTGGAAGATGAGCCTATTTAATTTGGAGTCTGGATCAGTATACTTTAACCATCGGAAATGAAAACATGAGTAAACTAGCCGGTTTTGAATTGGCACACTGGATTTGAGTTGCTTTAGTTTTGTGATGTATGTAGACTCGACAGTGTAAGACATCTCCCTAATGATCTCTCAGAAACCCATAGTCATCTACTCATACATCATCTGAGATTGTAATTTTGGGTGTTTTAACAAACTTTCCAATGGTACGATAGAGTTTTTATTATGTTGAGACTGCCGTCCTAGATTTTCATGGAAATGTAAATTTGACTTTCCAAAGATTGCCGGGCAGCCCGGTCAGGCTCCGTAAGACAAGCCCTCAGCGAAGACGAATCGCGGATGGGAAGAGGGCACCGCACGAGGGAGACGACGGAGAACATGGAGGAGAGGGCGGCGGCCGGCACGGCGCTACAAGGAATGGTGCTTTACATGACGATCACTTTGGTCATAAACAGTTAAAAATACGTCACGGTTAACTTACCATGACGATAGGAAAATCCATCATATATCTCACGTCATACATTGCTAGATCGACATAGATTGATATTTTGGTTCGTCATAGAATCTCAACCAATGTCCATTTAGCCTAAACTAGGCCCAACAACGTCTGACAAAAATTGACCGTCATAGGTAAGCATAGGATGCTATGTACGATGTTTTCCCGTCACCGATTTGATTTTCCACATAAGCATCATGTGTTCCAAAAATTAACCTTCGGAAATAATATAATGAAAATCACATATAGCCCAACAATTTGTTTACTCATTTTCCAGTACATTAACACACGATGTTTTGTTCATCATAAAACTGAAGAAAAACTCAAAAATAGGTCGTTCTTAACCTTCACATCAATTACAAGAAAAACTCAAAAATTGGTCATCGTCAACATTCACATATATTACAGTAGCCTTTTGCCCAACAAGTCTATAGTCTCCTCCATAAAATCAATTGCATCAGGTTCCTGGTCTTTGTACTTGTCTCTCTGAAAATGACATATATACTGTATAATCAGTTGCAGCTTTGTTTAATTCAGTTCATACCATTCAAGCAAGAGTAATCTCTAGATGTACAACCGTTGCAATATCAGTTTGCTAACATCAAAAGGTTGAAAATACTAGCAAGCAAGACAGGAAGCAGAGTCTGCTAACATCAATACAAGTGGGACGTGGACAAATTATTTTTGAATCTGAAAACCATTGGAAGTAGAGTCTGCAAGTACCTATATAGCATATGCGCAGAGTAGGTTATCGAATAAACCAGCAAAGCAATAGGCAAATGCATAAATCTACCAGTGTATCTCCATCACAGGCTCCGTCGCTCAAGACGCTGTTACCAGAGGCACCACCCCGTCACCGGAGGGGGGGGCGGCGCCGGAGGAGACCGCCACCAGAGGGGCCACTACTGGACGGGGCGATGCTAGCAGAGGAGCTCCATCACCGGAGAGAGCCGGCGCCAGAGGGGGCCATGCACATCGTTGGGGGCGATGCCACCGGAGGATATCCGTCACCAAAGGGGGTGCTTCCACCCGCAGCTTTGTCACCAGCGGATGGCGGGTGCCCAATCTGTTTTGGAGAGATAAGAGAAAGACGATTGTGGTGGGAGATGAAAAAACCCTAAGTCATTGTTATATGCTCGATGCTGGTAAATGGGCCGGCTATTAGAGTCGACATGATGTTTTTATAATATGTCACCAATAAACGTCATCTAAACCACTATTTGTTGTAGTGGCCCCTCCCACTCTCGCGAGAAGCAGCAGCATGGCTCCCCTCCCTCTGTCGGTGATTAGCAGTGGTACGGCAGCAGGGGAAGTGGCGCGAAAACAGTCTCTCTCCCCTGTGCCAGGCGGTGCCCCTCCCTCTCCCGGTGAGAAGAGGCAGCGTAGCGGCGGCCCTCCCTCTCCCAGCAAGCATGGCAGCAGCGCGGTGTGGTGCCCCTTCCTCTTCTTCATAGATGCCGCCAGCTTCTGTGGAGTAGGAGGGGTCGGGCCGCGTCAACCATGGGAGCGCATGCCCACGATGCTGATCAGAGAGGGGCAGGGTCGTGCTGCTGCTCTGGGAGGTCTCGGAGGCTGTGGGAGTGGGGATGGCACGAGAGGAGGAGGGAGCAGAGGGGAGGAGAGGAGATCCATGAGCTTGCCGGAGAGGAGATCCATGGCCGCCATGGAGTCCCTCTGTTTCTTGGTTGAGTTGTCACACACAGCAGGGAGGGGACACCGAGAACAACGAAGGGGAGCGGTTAATTTTTTCTAGACGCGAGGCCCACATATCGACCCCGCCCCGGTGCTATACATTGCAGGTTCAATTGCACGCACTGTCTAATCTTTGATGGGGCCCGCCATCGACCCATCTAGGTCATATACACTGCGGATGCTGTTAGTAGAGCTTGTTCAGTGGAATTTTTGCATTTTGGTCCTTTTTGGAAACATTTTTTACAAATACCCCCCCCGGTGAAATATTTTCTAAAAATGCACCGTTTTTAGGCGTATTAGGGCATGACGCCGAGGTATGAGGCTCGGCGTTAACTGACACAACGCCGAGGTCCGTGCCACATTAGCAGCGACCGCGGTAGTCGGCCTCCGCTGGCCCACTAGCTCGGCGTTGCGTCATCCAACGCCGAGCCTCATACCTCGGCTATACGCCGATATTTGGACCAGGCATTGACGGCCCACTTAAGCGCCACGGCCCAAGAAGCTCGGTGTGTGGCCAGTTATTGCCTAGGTTCATACCTCGGCGTGGCCCGACGCAACGCCGAGGTCTAGGCATTAGAGGCCGCGCCGAGGCCCCTTCTTCCTCCTTCCTCCCATTCTGTTCTTGGCCACCGGCGCCTCCCTCTCTCTCTCCACTTCGCCCCCCCTCAAACCCTAGATGGTGAATGCTCCTCTAGGTGGCCCGAGGTCCCTCCCCAATGGTTGGCCAAGGTAAAGCTCCATCCCCTCCTCCAATCTGTCCGGATCGATTTATCTGCATTGTCTCGAATGTGCCTCATTCATTGGTATATGTTGGTGTGGTGTATATGTAACTTCATTTGTGAAATGGTTGGATTAGGATGATTGTTTGCAGTGGAGGATGATTAGGGTCTCACTTGGATGCCATCATCTTGTTAGAATATGATTCCCATGGTGCTCTTTGGTTAGGGTTTGGTTAAATTATTACTAATAATTCTTATCTACTCATTGTGGTGACATGAATTGTTGTTTTAGAGTAGTTGAATTTATAGATATTTAGCATTTGCATTGTCAACTATGTTATGTTATTTACAAATTTATAGGTATTGAGCATTTTCATTTTTGTTAGATGCAAAAATTGTGGCGAACGCAGCTTTGGAAAAAATGAGGTCGCCCTAGAGAATTGTACGCTGACGTGTCTAGCAAGAATGCCCCTGTTCCTCCTGCACTCCCTGTTCTAAATTGCGACTGTGGAGAACCGGCTGATATTGGCCAATCTCGCCATGAGGACACAGCTGCCGTTGCTACTACACATGTGATGGATTCGATGTAAGTAATTGCATCTCTTGCATTGCGTCACTAACAACGTCACTACAAATCATATTTTGTAGGACCATGAGCGGTGCTTTTTATTTCAGTGGATTGACGGTCCAAACATGTTTTACCCAAGGTATCTCCAGTTTGATGAATGGTGGAAAGGGAAGCATAATCCACCCGATCAATTCGAGCGGTGGGTGGCACCACCCCCTGACCCCCCGCCAATGACAGACGAATAGAAGAAAATAGCCCAATTGAGACAGCTTGAATCTCCCCCTCCTTGCAAATGCAGAGATTATTCAGTGATAAGTTCAGACAGGCCTAACCTGTTCGAATGTCCTAACCCCGTCGGAGTAAGTGCAAATTGTATGTCTTGATGTCTTTCTTAGTCTTTCTGCATGTACTAATATTTCACTTTGTAGGGTGGGTACACCTTGTTGCGGAAGTGTAACTTCAGGGAGTGGCTCTGGGGTCCTAAGAACAAATGGCCAGAGCTGAAGGTGGACAAGAAGAGAAAAGCGGTTACCCCCGCTCCTCCTGTGATGTGCAAATGTGGTGTCGAAGCGCAGTATGGCCTACTTCCTACGGAGCTTGGAATAGGGTATTAGTGTAGCCATATGGTTGATTACGATGAGGTTCGTCCATTCTACCTCTTGCTTCTTGATATTCAAACTTTGTTCTTTTTGTTGACTTGTGTACAATTCTTCTGTTCGAGCACAGAGCCTGAGAAAATGCAACTGGGAGGTTTTTAACCATGTTAAAGACAGGAGGGAATACATTGGTACACTCAAGGATAAGCAATTCATGGACCAGAAGATGAGGTCTAGTACTCATTTTGTGGACAACTACATTAAGATGCGGAAGCAAGAGCAGCGTGCTTATGCCCATCGATTGGGTGTCCAAATGCCAAGAGCTGCTGCTTGGAAGAAAGACTGTGAGACAGTGAAAAAGATGAGAGCAGAGGAGGCAGCAGTGCATGTAAAAATTGAGGCGGAAAGAAAAGAGTATGAGGGCATCAGAGGCCTAGAAGCTTACCTGTGTCTCAGTGAGTGTCTTTCTTTCAAAGCTCGTAAACTTGTTGTGGCTGTAGGGTGCTCATCATTTTGTGCTCAATGTACTACGTACTATGATGATGTTGAGCAAGTTTGAGAAGCTGATGTAACTTACATGTTGTGGCCGTAGGGTGTCCAGCTCATTTTTGTAGCTGATGTACGCATACCATGACACGTGGTAATGGGTTCTCTCATAGAGGTGTGCCACGGTACGGGCAACAACGGCGTCACCTACAAGAAACCAAGGGTTTGGTGGATCAAGTTGATGCGGTCTCCCAACTGGAAGCCTCTCCCACATCCAAATCTACAACAAAAATGTGAAGGTGGATGTTAATTTCTTTTACATAAAAACCAATGGTTGTTGTAGACAGTTGCACAATATTGATTTATTACCTGCAGCAGTGTGATGCATCCTGACATTGTTGCATGCTCACCTCCAGTATGGCGGCAAGCCTCACAAAGCTGATGGTATAGGAAAGCAAGTATAGCAGAGCACAACTCCTGTTCCTGGCATCATCCTAGTTCCAAAGGCACGGGATGTACATCCAAGAAGCAGTGTCTCCAGTGCCGTCAGGGAACAGAACCTTACCAAACATGTGTAGCACGTAAGCCCGACAGTAGTAGGTCACAGTGGCCTCATCTGCGTCATCTGGACAATGCCCAAACTCTTAATGTAGCCACCTCAAGGATACTCCACTGCTGTGTCATTTCCTTCCTGGCTCAGGTGCAGGTAGGGCCTGACCCAAGAAGTGGGCCACACGATCCTCCCATCCTGCAAACTCCGTGTTTCTGGTCACTGGGAATCCTCAGATTTTCACTCCAAGGATCATGGCTACATCCTGAAGAGTGATCGTCATCTCCCCACATGGAAGGTGGAAGGTGTGTGTCTCTAGACGCCACCTATCTACCAACGCTGTCAACGCCGCTGGGTTGAATGGTGGCGTGCCTCGACAACAGACATGAGCAACAGTGGCAAGGTTCGCCCGCCTAAGGAGAGGCGTGTATCGGTCATCGTAGGCGAAGGTGATAGCGGCATTATGTGTCATTGGCCTTAGCACTTTCAACACCTGCACAAAAAACAAGACAACCAAGCAAATGTTGTGTCAGTGACAATGTGACGAAGGTACCATACAAAAAAGAATTCTTCTTTACAACCATGTATGAAAATGTAAGGGTTATACCTCTCCATTCTCTATCCTCTGGGCCCGGTGCTGCTCATTGAACTTTGCGTCAAGGAGTGGATATCGATTCATTCTACAGGTGAAGTAATCACAAAGCAATTAGTATTTAAGCAAGAAAAAAGCATCCATATGTAGTAAGAAGTAATACAAAGTAAATAACAACATAAGGAACCAAACACTTGTAAGCAAAACAAGGAACCAAACTATTGTACATAACAAGCAGCTGACATGGATGATACCTGCTGTCTAAGTAATTCAGGACATTTCCTTCTATTGTGGCCCGGTTTATGGCACCTTAAGCAACAACTTTTTTGGGTGTCCTCTAAAAAATGTGTCCCAACCTTACTCGCAGTTGATCTACCTGGGGTGGCTCAGTCCATGTCCATCCTGAACTTCTTGCGCCGCCTATGTCCTCTACTCTTCCACAGTAAACCAAGATCAGCCACATACTTGGGGCCATCCTAGGTAGGCCACTGGCTCTCGTCTAGAAACGGCTCGAACTGAGGATTCCATGTGGCCATTAGGTTCCTCAGAGAGAACTCCATAGCCATACGGGGAGGGACCTCAGCGTCAACACATCTAATGCAACAAGCTGTAATCATGTGAGAGCAAGGCCTATGGTATCTGGTGGCTTTTCCACAAGAACATTTGTTCTCGTTGATTATTACTTTATGTTTTTGAGCATCTCAATCTTCACCACGGATGTTAATTTCAGTTGGCTCAAGAATCTCATATCCATGGTTGATCGGATCAAAACTTGATCCCTTCTCTTTTTTAGACTTCTTCTTTGAGAAAGCTAGTTCCCAAGATACTAAAAGTGGCCAAGATTTGTTATCGCTCCATAATTTTCTCGCATGCTTCTTCCTCGCAACAAACCAAGCATTTGACTTGTAGAAGGTGAATGATGCAATAGCAGTCATAGGCAGACCACGACAACCTCTCAGAATACTATTGAACATCTCTGCCATGTTACTAGTCATGAAGCCCCATCTCCAACCTTCAGTATTGTATGCAAGAGTCCATTTCTCCTTAGACGCCATTAGGTCATTCAAGAACTGCCTGCCATCAACATTTGTGGCCATCTTCAAGGCATCTAGCTTCTCTTTGAATAACTCTGCCTCTCGTTGCCTGCAAACCTCCTCAAACAACTTGAAATTGTCCTTTGTGTGGTCACGCCTTATAAGATTCTGAGCAAGGTGTCTTGTGCACCACCGGTGATGTATTTGCCCATAACCTGGCATCTCTTCTTGTACAGCATTAAGAATGCCAGCATGCCCTATCCGATATGATACAAACATCACATCCTCGCCCAATCACCACTTGTCTTACAAGTCTCAGAAACCAACACCAACTGTGTGTGTCCTCTTTCCGAACAGTCGCAAAGGCCAGTGGGTCAAGTTGGTCTTCTGCATTTGTTCCGATACAAATAAGCATTGTGCCTTTGAATTTTCCTATAAGAAATGTCCCATCAATTGAGACAATGGGCCTACAATGCTTGAATGCTTCAATGCTCTGCCCGAAAGCCCAAAAGGCCCTACCAAAAACCTGGCTGCCATTCCTAGTTTCACCCTCCTTAGGTAAATACTCGAAGTGCATCCTGGGATTTACAGCTCTCATTGCATTCAAGATTATAGGGAGACGCTCATATGCTTCTTCCCAATTTCCAAAGATTATTTCTAGTGCACGCTGCTTTGCCCTCCATGCTTTTCCATACTTGACATAGTAATCGTAGCGTTGGAAGATGATCTCAACCAAACCAGAAACCGTGATGGTTGGCATATGCTTCACCACGGGGCATAATTGCCTTGTAGTGAACCTAGAATTCAGCTGCAGGTGGCTCTCTTCTGCCTCAGCTGTGGCACAAAGATGTGGTTGCTGGACCGAGGTAATCTTCCATTTGCCTGCCCTATTCTGTCTAGCACATACTCTCCAAATACAATGTTCTTGTTCGCAAGCCACGGTGTACCTATTGTTCTTCCATGAAGTGACGACCCTAAAGGGATGGTTGTCGAGAATAGAGTACTCTTGCAACCATAATTTTAGTTGATCCATGGTACCGAACAATAGGCCCTTGTGTATGATGAAACAACCGCTATCATCAGGCACTGCTGTATCACTTGGCCCTCCATCAGCTACTGCCCTATGAGCATGACTAAGGTCCTCGAAATCACCAACTTCTGGATCCCTCAAAGGCAAGACCTTAGACAATATTTCTATTTCCCTAGCATTGAGACGATGAGCAGGGCGATCATCATCAAAGTCCTCAGCCACGTCCTCTTTGAAATTTTCATCATCTCCAGTGACTTCAATGTCAACCCGGTTGGTAGCCCTAGCATAACCAAAGTATTCTTCACCACTAAGATCATCTTTGTCGCTAAGGTCATCCTCAATAACATCATCTCCGCTATCATCGTCCGAAGCATCCTCTTCACCACCCAATACATAACCATCATCCTCCTCATCAATATCATCATTGGCCTCAAATTCACCAACCACATTCTTGTGATCATGTCCATTGCCCTCAAAAAACCCTTCATCACGATCGAGCGATGCATACCAGTCGCCACCACCGTAGCTTGGTTGTGTCAGATAAACCTCTTGTTCAAACATTGCACCGTCACTAGTATGAGCTGGGGAATATGGCCATGTTTGAATATTATCATTTCCTAAGCTACACTCCTTAGTTACCACTAAATCCAAAGAACGAACTTCTGAGCCCAATACAACTGCCTTGTAATCAATCCAATCAGACTCGGTAGAAATTTTGAACAACCTCTTTATCCGTGGACCTTTGGATGACCCAACATCTATCACACCTTCAAACTTAAGATTCATGTTAACTTTATTCCAACCTAACTTTTCATTCACTCGGTCCACTATCTGGTTTAAAGAGGGGGTTTCAGAAAAAATAAATAACTCTTCGGACATGTCCACCAATTTCAAACTATCATCTCTTGTCCTAACAACACGACCTCCATGATGCAACCTCACTAATCTGTCCATCTACATACAACGCGCAACAGGAGTTGTCACTTATCATGGAAATGCAATTTGATGCCACATTTTCATAAATAAGAAAGTACCTAATAATACTACTAATTTAACCAAACAATAAACCTCTAATTAGTACATAATACTCAATAGTCTACTAATTCAACCAAATCCTAAATATACAATAGCATGTGACAACCATGAGTACATAATAAATAATATTATTTAACCAAACCCTAACCGTCATTACAATTTATTATTCTAAAAAAATGTGGACATCTAAGGTACACCATGGCCACTATTTGCATCTACATACATCATCAACAGCAAACAATGACACTAATACTAGCATTTCGCAAAAAAAAATTACACATGTACTACACCACCATATACCCACGGTGCAACAAATTTGGAGACAATGCAGCAAAATCCATACGGACAGATTGGATGAGGGGAGGGAGTTTTACCTCGGAGAACCGTCGGGACACGAGATTCGGCCACCTAGAGAAGAATTTAGGGGCGGAAGGGAGAGACAGGGAGGCACCGGCGGCCAAGAATAGAATGGGAGGGAGGAGGAAGAAGGGGCCTCGGCGCGCCTCTAATGCCCAGACCTCGGCGATACGTCGGGCCACGCCGAGGTATGAACCTCGGCGGTAACTAGCCGTAGGCCGAGCTTCTTGGGCCGCGGCGCTTAAGTGGGCCGTCAATGCCTGGTCCAAATATCGGCGTATAGCCGAGTTATGAGGCTCAGCGTTGGATGACGCAACGCCAAGCTAGTGGGCCAGCGGAGGCCGACGACCGCGGTCGCTGCTGCCGTGGCACGGACCTCGGCGTTGTGTATGTTGACGCCGAGCCTCATACCTCGACATCATGCCCTAATACGCCTAAAAACGGTGTATTTTTAGAAAATGTTTCACCGGAGGTATTTGTAAAAAATGTTTGAAAAAGAACCAAAATGCAAAAATTCCACGCTCGTTCACGGGACTGCCTGGATATACGAGTGAAGTCAGCTATAAATGTGACAGCGTTCTGGCCAATGCTTTACTGTTGGAATAGGAGCCTTTACTGCTTCTGGGGTTGCGATCGGTGTTACATAGTCCTGTGCAGACATGTTTCTTACTGTGCTACCTCATCAGTGATTTGTGCTATTTACATCGTGATGTTGAGCCATTCTCATAATTTTTAAGAGATAAATTTGGTTCTTGATGACAACGGTCAGGCCGCTTGGACTGCTGCTAAGATCGGAGGCACCATGAACAAATCAACAGTGGCCAGCATTAGTGCCGCTGACTTCTGTAGCTGTTTAGTAGCTTGTCCCTCGTATTCAGGAACTGACGCTGCTCCAGACTCCTATTCCAACGGAATATTATGTTGATGCGTCCTGTCGTCCAATCAAGAAGATGAGCAAAGCTAGGCACGGTTGTTGTAGTTCGTTAATTTACTTCATCTTCTGACCTAATGGCTGACATGACTTGGCGACTTAGTTCTGCATGATCCATATATTTATGGGCACGCCGTCTAAAAGATCCACAAAATGAATACTGCTCCATTGTCGATTCTTATTTTTACAAAATATGTCAGCGTACATGTTCTTATTTACAGAGGAGAATTTCAGTGTTCATATAGTGAGACAAACCAACAAATAAAATGCTAAGCATTTTGGCGAATGCTACTCTTTTATTTTTAGCATTTTGAAGATTCCATTGTCCATTCTTCATTTGAACAGAACACTAAATTGGGAAGTATTTGTTCTTTTCTTGACGGAACGCATAAGTTGAGATGTATGATTCAGAGAAAACTGGAAATACTCGTCTCTCTGAAACTTGGAGAACGCTAACTCAAGAAACAACATGTATCTTAAGCTCCTGGATTTCTATTGACTTATGTGTGTCCGAGATTGGTCTCTACTAACGTTTGCATCCCTTTTGCTAAATCAAGCAACACCTACAGAAAAGGAGATGCACTTTGTGCCATGCATGCGTGATGATTAGCTAAAATCATTTCTAGATCAAAGAGCACACAGGATTTTCAAAGTGGACGAAGACAGAGAAACTAATTTGCATCGTTTGCTTCAACGGGGTGAAAACAGGAAGCAACGGGCGAAGCAGCGTAGCTGATAGGAGCGGCGACAATGAGCGTGGCGCTGAAGCTTGGCGGTGGGTGCAGCGCGGCGTGGAGTTGGAGCTGGAGCTAGAGATGGGCGTCAGAGCGGTGTTGGAGATAGAGCCGCTGGGCGGCGGCAGGACGCCATAACAGAGCTTGGCGGCAGGAGCATGTTCCACTCGTGTAACTTTTTTTAGAAACAGTGTACGATACACTTTTTTTTTAGAAACAGTGTACAATACACCTGAGCCGGTGGAGACCAAATAGGCTCAGTTGGCAAATGGGCTATGCGCCTTTGCGCACACGCTGCAGGAAGCAATGTATCTTAAAATTTTATTATATATCTGGGAGGAAAAGTTACAATAAAAATACCAAAGATTGACGCCTCTTTGCTGTTTTACAACAGCCGAGTGTACTACAATAAATTGTCCTGATTATTCTAATATCACAATCTTTATTCCATAGCTATGTTCCAGATGTGTCGTTCCAATTATCTCCGTGGATCATGTTCCAGACGTTGAAACGATCATCTCATAGAGGTATACCCCCTATTGATCCACATCGCACATATGACGTTCCTCGCAACTTCCGTACCGGAAACCTTGTAACTGTGGGTACACAGGGGTCAAATTCCAGAAACTCAGCAGAGGACTGACGGTGAGTGAGTTCGCAGCATTCTGTGCAGGCCCCCACAACTCAAGATCAGAGGCACCATGTTAGAATCAACAGTAATGATTGGAGGTGCCGTGGGCATGAGTGGAGCTGACATCTGCACCTAATAAATAGCATCTTCGTAGCATTTGGCAACAGACAGCAGTTCCAGATTTCTCCTGTTCCAAAACATGCATGGTTTGCCCATTGTTTTCAGGTCCACATCAGTTGGATTTGGTTTGGTGCTGCTCGACAGATTTCCATATAATACATGAAGATGAATCGACCAGTTAGCACAACTGTTGTTTGGGCCTCGAGCAATGCTAGGAGGCATAGAGTCCCTAATATATACAAGCTGGGACATGTGTATGCTTGACTAGGTGGTTAAATGAATTTGCTTGATCTCACCGAACATGAGGCATGGACATACTTCGCCAGTCTGTCATGGATGCTCTATATTTACATGCATACAAAACCATGTATACACTTCCGCACATATATTGCAACAGCAAATTTATCTTTAGAAATGGTAAAGGAGTGGCCATTTTACATTATTAGATACCATAAAAGATACAACCCCCAACCTAGGAAGCAATGGTGTCTATGCTTCAGTTGAATACAGCATAGACTTTGGAAGTATCTGTTGTTCGCTTTATTGAACACAAAATTTGACATGTGTACTTCTTGACTGGAAATTCTCACCTTTCTGAAAC
>CM041636.1:33117289-33268048 GCA_023333625.1 Bothriochloa decipiens | reverse complement strand
GTCCTCCTGCGGCACAGCTACATGATATAGCAGCACGGCGTCCCCGAGCCGGCGTCGGTGGCACTGTAGACCTGGATGGGCTCGGTGGGTTTTTTTATTTTTTAAGATCATTAATCGTGGCAGGCACATGTAAAGTGGCAGTCGTAGTTAATCATTTACCACAGCGAGCAAAGGCGCCCGCCTCGGTGAGGCCACGACGATTTACCATGACCTTATCGTTGTGGCGGACACGTTTGCCCATAAAGGGAAATACAAAATGGGCGGCATGGTAAACACATTCTATTGCACAGGAATAAGATTCCATCAACAATTTCAAAATTGAATTACCCAGAACAATTTATTCTTTTTGCTGATGTGTTTCAGCAGAACCGTAGCATATATATTTTTCTATTTGTATTTTCCTTACCGACACAGTAATCATATATAAATTTCCCGTGAACAGAACAATTCGATACCTACACGTGCATACTTATAAAATCTTATTACTAAGTTTCATTTCATTGCCATATGATTGATGCAGAAACGAACTGTAATTAGTTTTTGCTGATGGGCACGCGCAACACCATGGACTCGACGGAGATCCCTGGCCCGATCGACAACATCACACCCAGCTCTCCCGTGGCGGCGTCGGCACGTCCCTTCCGGAGCTCGTCCACCACGAAGAGCATGGACGCGCCGGACATGTACCCGTACTTTCTCAATACTCGCCGGCTGGCCTCCAGCTTCGGCTTCTCTAGCGCAAGCCCGGCCTTGACGGCGTCCAGGATGGCGCGCCCGCTGGGCTGCACCCCCCAGAAGAGGTCGTTCCACCCGGCTCCGCCGTGGCCAAGGCCGAGCGGTAGCAGCGCGTCGGCCACGCACCGTTCGATGTTCTCGCGGACCAGCGCCGGCATGCCGCTGGACGGGTTGAAGACCAAGCCGGCTTCGTTCAGTACCCCAGCGGCGCTGGCGCGGCCGTCGGACGTCGTCTCCGGTATCACAGATTGCGAGGCGGAGACCATCTCGTAGATCGGGAGCTCGACGGGTTCCTGTGCTCGGGCGCCGACGACGGCGCTGCTCGCGCCGTCAGCGAACATGGACTGCATGACGAGCGTTCCCTGGTGAGCCTCCTCGGCGTCCGGCGCGCGGAACATGACGAGCGTGAGCTCGGCGCAGGCCACGAGCACACGTGAGCCGGGGTTGTTCTCCGCGATGTCCTTGGCGACGCGGAGCGCCGCGGCGCCGGCAGTACAGCCCCGGAGGTAGAGCGTGGTGCGGCAGACCGAGGGGCGGAGGCCGAGGAGGGACACCAGGCGGATGTCGGCTCCGGGCATGTGGGTGCCCGAGTAGGTGCTGACTACGAGGTCGGTGATGTCGGTCGCCGGCCGGCCCCACTCCGCGATGGCGTCCTCTGCGGCGGCGGCGGCTAGCTCTGGCACCGCGGACGACAGCATGTCCTGGCGTGCGTCCAGCGACGGCTGCCCACGTCCAAGCAGGATGGGATGCTTGCGGATCTTACTCTCACTGTGATGGAAGTAGCGCCTGTGGATGCCGGACTTGTCGCCTGATGATCAGAATTCAGATCATATCAATGAAATTTGGATCATATAGAAATGCATGGTATAGCACGGAGGACTTGTGCACTTACACATTCGCTTCATCTTGGCCTTGAGGTGTGGGAGGTGGTCGCTCCCAGTGACGCTGAAGTACCAGTCGGCGTACTCCTCCTGGCACACGTAGTTGGTCGGATTCGCCGTGCCGATACCGAGCAAGGACGCTTGCTGCCGGCGCCGGGTTTCATCCTCGACGACAGCTGGCGGACCGCGGCTCGCCGAGGATGTCAATCTGTCACTTTTTTCCAGGGCAAAACAATAAGAAGGTGCACATACATTCAACCAAACCAAAATCAACTTCATGATCTCGGAATTAAATCCGCGCAGCTTGTAGAACGAAGCGAAACTGCCTTGCTTGCCTTAATATCCTGCGGACGGTGGCATGGTGGTAGTGGTAGCCTGGGAGACGGAGATCGCCGCCGGATGGTGGCGACGAGCGTTGCCAAGTGTAGCATTGCACCGGTGACATGACAAAACTGTCGTGACGCTGAAAACTAGCTTGGGACGGAAAGAGGTACTCTGGGCTGGGTCGACCGCAACACTGAGTCATTCGTCCTTGCGTGGCTGCGTACTTATATTAGTACCAAACAAAGCTTACTAAACTATTTAATTTGTTTGCACCACTGGCGTAGCCAAGGCCCTGCCACCTGGCCCAATAGCCGGGCTCCCCTGCCTAACACATACAAACATACATGCTACCTATACTATATACTGGTATGTATCTTCGTATCTCTCTATATATACATATATGTGCCTGATTAGAGCAATTTCAAGAGACTAGTTAAATTTGACTAGTGAAAAATGACGAAAATGACTCTCTAAATTAATTTAGCTATTCATAATCTTTACTCACTGCAGCAGACTCTCTAAAACCGGTCCGTATCTTTTTTAACATACCATATCATTTGTTGTTTATCTAAAGTATGCCTCTGTGCATGTATTTAATGGGCGGTTCAGCATACGGGAGAAGCTGCTGTTGCGTAATTCACGGGACTTGGCGAGCCAGGCCTGCTCGCTTTCTATGCCGAGCGGAAAAGGAGGAATAGCTGGCCACCGGCTATTCTTAGAGAGGAAGATGAAGAGGCTGTTGGAGACTTATTTTACATAAAATTCTAAATTAAAATACATAATAAAGAATAGAAAGTCTCTTGGAGATGCTCTTACTCAAGCATATGTTGATGCTGGTGAAGAATTATACAATCTAGAAATATGTTTAGCACGGAGATTATATATACGCCATGCCAAATAGATCCCTTGCATCTCGCTCAGGTTCCACAAAAATCTTGGCTTTGCCACTGGTGTAAACGTTGTTGAAAATATCCAGTTTGGTTGCAGACAGTCCAAGCATGAAGCCATGGAGATAGTATGTTACCTGTTAGGAAGTGGTGGCTTCATATTTGACATATTCCTATGTTGACAGTCCAAGCATGAAGCCATTAGAGCACTGTTATTTTGTTGCCATTTCATAGCGCTTCTGCTTCTGTGTTCTGATATTCCTATGTTAAGACCAAAAATTGACATATCAAATCTACACGGTACTCTAATATCTTGTGTTAACACGGGCATTATACCAAAAGTTAAACTATGCAAAAGAAAATATTTGTTGTCTTGATGAGTGTGGTGTTTCTTAGCATTACTACTAAAGATAGACTATAAGTCTGTCCTTAATAATAATACTAGAAATGACATTCCTAACCACCATTACTTTAGAAAGGTAACCCTTGGCCCTTAATGGCGTCGGCCTAGGCAATGCAGTCTGGTAACAACAGTTAAAAGTGCCTGATTGTCCTTCCTAACCATCATTACTTGCGATATGCAAAACTGTGTCACGGCGTCATGGGGTGCAACAAGAATTACAATCCTTAAGTAACAATACTTAGGTACACCAATCGATAGCTCAGTAAGAAATAAGAATAAATCCGCAAGCGCATAGAACTATCATTGTAGCATTTTAACCTGTGAGTATTCACGGGTGCCGTATTTATAATTTCTCATAGGAGGGCATAATGAATGCATCTAGCTTTGGTATATACGTGATTACTTATTGGATGCATAGGCAGACATAGCATAAACAGGGATAAATCAGGTTCTCAAGATAGTGGACACATACATCAGAGCAACCTCAAGGATAAAAGACAAATAAAGAATAAAAGAGCAACTACGTGAGCAGGCATTAGTCTAATATAGCTATGCAAAGAATAGTAAGATACATCTAACTAATATGACTAGAATGAGGACTAAGTCTGGGATGACAGGGAGATCCCCGTAGCTGGTCTGCCAGCCGATAGAGACTTTACGAACTCTTACTCAATACCCGAATATGGGGGAATGCTAGGGATGGACAGGGCTATCACCACCTGCCCAGCTACCCCTCTGCCCATGGGGTACCGACATATCCGCTGATCTCCGCATACCCGAGCACCACGCTCATGTAATTGGAAACAACCCCTGACCTCCCAGGACCCCAACCCTTCGGATTGATAGGCTCGGCTAGGAGCACCATGACGGCACCATGAACCATTATCCCATCCTTAGTTCTTCCTCTATTCATACTGATTCGATGAACGATGAAGAACTTTGATGAACATATCAAGAACATAACACATAGACTATAGACTAGCTTATATGTCATGAACATAATATTAGCACAATTATACTGTAATTCATATGCATTGCTATATATAGAAGATAAGAACTTGATCATAGAGGAGAACTAAATTGTATTCATACCAAGATGTTCTTGACTCCTCCAAGGAGACAAGCCCTTCTTGATAGCTTTGTCTTGCCTAAATACTACTACTAAACTAAAGAGAACAAGTATGAAATGAGAGGTGTAGTGCTCCAAATGTTGGTGTCTTGAATGGTGAAGGAGCCCTTCTTTTATAGCTCAAGTAGGATGGTTCGGGCGTCTCCTCAATTGGAAGGAGGTGAAACCGCCTTGGAGTGACCAACCTACGAACCGCCTGAGAAGGCTGGGCCCGGGAGGCCCCACCAGGGGGCGGCCGGTCCCCTGGCTGGGCCCGCTGGCCACCGCCTTCGGGTGGTCGGTTGCTCCCTGGGCCTGGACCTTCCCCGTGGTTACGGATGGATCTAGTTTGATGTTGAGGTGGGCTTCCTTATTTTTCCTTAGTTTGCATCTTTCCTGAATACGTTTTCTTAAAGTGCACTTTCTTTTGAATTTTGTGCATTTCCACGTGTCAGACGTGTATGTCACATAAACAACAAAACTCGTGGAAAGATTAGATAAAAGCCCTACCTTCTATTCATTTTAGTAGTAATATGATGTTGTAAGTTAGATGCTAAGGACCGCCGACAACTCCCCCACACTTGGTCTTTTGCTCATCCTCGAGTAAAGTGATAAGGACCAAAAGGGTTCATCTTCCTTGTAAAAAGGATTTGCATACAGATTATTCCAAGCTTCACCTAGATTTATGAACTTCAAAGTGTCTACCAAGTCATCTTGGGTGATTGAGAAATGGAATAGCCTGGATTCAAATCTTCTTACTCTGTCCCTGTGCAGAAACTTAGGTTTTTGCAAGATTTTGAAAACATAAAGATAGCTTATGTTTCTTGAATGATTCTCTCAAGATGCTCATTTTTGTAAGTGGTTCCTCACCAAGGCATAAGAAGGTGATGCCTACCATGATCATTCTACCTCTAAAAAGGCTTATCTGGAGTTTTAGGTGGGAATGAGAATGATGAGGCATACTTACCCTGCATATGTTGTCAAGTCAAACCACAGACCATACTGGAGGGAGTGCGCCATACTCCTAAATCGGAAAGTGCATGTGTGTGGAAGAATATGAAGGTGAAAACCTAATTCTAAATCTTTTTGATACTCCATGCATCATGATTCTCCATTGAACAAAACTTAGAGGGATATGGGCTATAGATACTTCATTATCATTTTTTTTGAACGGGTATTTGGATTTTCTTTCCCGTTTATTTATGCCCCTTGGCATGATCTCTCTTTTCTCTCTTTTTTTAGCATAGCCCCATATCCTTTTTTGCATATGAAAAACTTTAAATAAGGAGATATCATGATGGTAGATGGATGGAGTGAAACTTTACAGAAGGAATGCGTGATCCTTAAGATGAGAACCAACATTCTTTATTTAGTGAAGAAAGCTGCACAACTCTCAGTGTAAGACTTGGCATATTTTTGGTGGATGGATGAAGTGCATGTTTTGCTCAACTCTTAAAGTGAGAATTAACTTTATTTGGTGGGTGCAAGTGAGTTCTGATCTTGGGAGCATGAAACATCTCTTAACAGTGGTCACAAAATTTGACCAAACTCAATACAAAGTAAGCAGCACATGTGGAAGGTTTCATTATATAGAATCATATTTGTCCATGGTAGGTATTTGCTTAATCATTCAAGGAACATGCTATTGAATTTTTGTTTTTGTAAGATAAATCCCAAATACTTTGCAAGAATGAGCAAGCATCATATCATCCTACTATATCTCATCCGTCAATTACTTAGATAAAATGGGGTCCCTAAATAGTGTTCAAAAATCTGTAGGAATATTAGCAGGGAATAAAAAGCATGCAAACATTAGGAAGACATGTTTGAAAACATCATTTTAAATTTTTATCTTAAAATTGTTTTAGTGTGAGAGGGGGAAAGTTGCACGAACCAAAGTGTGACTTTGTTGTGTAGTCGAATTTGAGGTTCCTCCCCCATGTTTGTTTTCTTCCCTATCTTGGTTAGTCACAAATATATATATGGATAAAACATGTGCACTATATGTACGAAGATAAAACTTTATTCATTGATAACTTTGAATAGGCACATTACATTGTAAGGGAAATGATTGGAAATAAAAGATCATGAAAGGAAAAAGAATGTGCCTAAAAAAACTCGTGCAGTAGGTGCGTTCTAAAGATCTTCAAGAAGATGACCAACACCTAGGGCTTCAGCGACCTTTCTGAGTCTAAGGTTAAACTTGAAGTGGAACTTATTGCATCATCACTAAGGTCCCTAATTTCTGTGTTCTTCGCTTCTAGGTCGTCTTCTAGAACCCTTAGTACAGCACGCAAGCTAGCCTGCTCAGCTTTGAGGATTCTGCCTCCTTGGCCAAAGTTGTGGTCTTGCTAGCCAACTTGTCACTAGCACGTTTGCTAGGCCTACTACCACTAGGGGCCTTCCTCTTGAGACCTAGAGCACTGGCGGTAGGACGGGCAGCAGTGGTTTTGTTCCTGGGGCCACCTTCGGGCGCACGGGAGCGTGCCGGAAAGTTTGCTAAAGGCTTCTGCTTCACAACACGAGCTTCTTCCCTCACTAAGGAACTCTCTTGGTAAGGTGCTATGTCTAGGTTTGCTATAGCCTTTGGAGCATTGATCAGCGAGAGGGCATAGCTAGACATGGCCAGCACTTGGAGAAGGGAGAGCTTAGCAAGCTTTGCAAGAGGGAGAAGAGAAAAGGTTGGTGTGAGGAGAGGAGAGGCCTATGGGGGTTTTATAGGTGCTACCGTGGTCTCTGACTAGGAACAATCTGATCATAACCATGGATGCGATGCTAGAGGGATCAGAGGCAGGCATGAAAAAAGATCGACTCGATTTGGCATGGCCTAGGGGGCGGCCAGTCCCGGGGGCGGCCAGTCCCGGGGGCGGCCGGTTGGGTCCACCTGCTAGCCTGGGATTTTTGGCCTGGTGCTTCTCTTACAGCGTAGATCCTTATCGTGGTAGATCAAGTTTGATGCGCGGTGAATCATAGTGATAGTGTGTGTGATAGAGTGTAGGATATGAGTGATATTCATGAAAATATGTTCAAGATCACACTATCATGCATTTATGAGAAAATATTCCTATAATCACAAAGATTTATGTGCATGAAAAGGAAGATCATAGGGGCATTTTAGACATATCATAAATGCAACACTAGCACCAAGTAAGCATAAATTTATTTATAAAATATAAATACAATTTTTCTTTTTATGAAACTAGACTTACTAGGGGATAAAGAAATTATTTAGGATTTTATTGAAGATAAAGAAATTGATGATTTTTTTAAAACTAGAATTAACTAAGGATAACTACCGATTTACCTTTGGCAAGGGCTCTCCTTTTTAAGCCTATTGAGCAGGACTCTTCTCCCTTCATTGATTGCTTGATGTTGGCACATCCGTCTTGGGAGGAGTGGACGGTTGTACCTGCTTAGGCCTCCATACCTTCTGGGTGATCTTGGGCAGTGTGGTAGTATGTTCAACCATTTCTTTGAGTTTCCACACTGTCTTCTTTTGTGAAGGCTTGGGGATTTCTTCCCTCTTTTCTTGTATTTTCTTTTTAGGAGCCATTTTGTTTTTCTGCTCCCTATTTGTATTTCTTTTGGGAGCCGCCTTTTTCTTTTGGCTCTAGCTTTTTCTTTGATTCTTTTGAGATTTTTGATATATTTTTCAGAAGTTGAGGCTGAATCTCTACCTCCTTGATGCCTTGGGGGTTCGGCCCATATCGGATGCGTATTATGTTGCATTCTTCCTAACAGCGAGGCCCAAACTTGAATTTTTCTTCTTGTCCATTGATATTGAAGCGGATTTCTCCAGCTCCAACATCAATCCGTGCTTCTGTCGTGCTCAAGAATGGTCTTCCTAGGATAAGTGATGTTTCTTTGGTAAGCTCCATGTTGAGCACCACAAAATCTACTAGGACATAATACCCTCTGATCTTAACAGGGATATCCTATGCAATCCCTGCTGGGTATAGAATGGAGGAGTCAGCCAACTGAAGTGTCATGTTGGTGGGCTCCAAGTTGGTGAAATTCAGTCTATCAAAGTGTGATTTCGGCATGACGCTTACGCTTGCCCCAAGAGCGCCAAGGCATGGTTGAATTGCTGGGTGCCAATGGAGCATGTGATTCTGGGGCACCAAGGGTCTTGCTTTTTCTCGGGCGGATGATTGAGTATAGCTATGCTACACTCTTCTGTCAGCTTGAAAACTTCTATGGACGGTAATGGTCGCTTGTTGTTAATGATGTCCTCGATGAACTTGGCGTATGATGGTATGTGCAAGACATCCATCAGCAGGACGTTGATGTGTGTCTTCTCGACCATTTCCACGAATCAAAGGAACTGCTCATCTCTGGCCTTCTTCTTCCTTCTTAACCTTATGGGGAAGGGCAGCATCGTGGTGTCCACATAATTTTCTGATGTGGGCTCATCTTCTGCAGATTCTTCTTGTGGTCCTGCCGACTCAATAGGTACTTCCTCCTGCTGCCTTGTGGTTCTTCCTATCTTATGGTTAGGATATGGTGGATCATGAGTGGTCTTACCCCCTCTCGTGGTCACCAAATTAACATTCTCAATAGAATTATCAGGATGCACAGCAGACTTAGCAGCAGAGGCAAGCTGGGCGATCTGAGTTTCTGTTCTTTTATTAAAACTTACTTGATCTTTAACAGATAAGGGCAGGCTATCAAGCTTAGCATTTATGTTTTCAAACATTTTATCATTAAAAGAAAGCTCTTTCGTAAGGTTTTCATTTATCTTAGCCTGTCCTAAGACAAGATCTTTCAACGAAGGTTGGGAGGAATTGAAATTTGAATTAAAATTGGAAGAATTACCTTGGGGGCAGTTCTGATTGTTCGACCCGTTACCTGGTTCCTGATGTTTTCAAAACCCATTGTTGACGTAGGATGCTTCCTCCTGGGTTTCAGGACAACTATTCCCCGAATGGCCAACATCTCCATGTACCTCGCACGTCATGTGCGAGTCTATGGCTTGGATGGTGCCTGTGGTGGGATCTGTGGCACGTCCCTCAAGCTTCTTCATTAATAAATCTATGTTTACGGCAAGCAGATCCATCTCCTTCACGGTATGCATGCCTTTTTGTGTTTTGCTTCCTTCTCCCCAACTCTGGTTAGCCACCATTTTCTCAATCAGTGCCATGGCATTATCAATGGTCAGGGAGAGGAACGCGCCTCCAGCAGCGGCATCTATGAGCCCCTTGGATAGGCTGGGAGGCCCTCATAGAAGTTCTGAAGTATGAGCCAATCTTCCATCCTGTGGTGGGGACAGGCCCGGATGTACTCCTGGAGCCTTTCCTAAGCCTCAGGAATGGACTCGAGTGAAGTCTGCTGGAAGTTTGATATCTTCCCCCGTAGAGCAGTTGTTTTGCTCATGGGAAAGAACTTCACGAGGAAGCTGCAGAACATTTGTCCCACGTGTTGATTGCTTCCTTTGTCTGGTAGAACCATTGTTTCACCTTCCCTGACAGGGAGAAGGGAAACAAGCAGAGCTTGATGCTATCTTGTGCGACATCTTTGATGATGATTGTTTCGCACAGCTCAAGCAAGTTTTGCAGATGCGTGGTTACATCCTCACTTGGCAAACCATAGAACTAGTTCGCCTGCACCATCATGAGTAGGCCAGTGTGGAGATCAAAGATTTTGTTCCCGACATTGACAGCGGGCCCAACGGGCACATTGGCAACAGCAGGGGTGGAGTACTCGCGGAGTGACTTGGCCATGGTGGTGGTAGCGGATGGTGCGAAAGTGACCGGTTCCTCTGCCGGCGGAGTAGTAGAAGAAGAAATGGTACGAGGCCTTCTCTTCCTTAGGAGAGCTTCTGGTTCATTGACAAAGTTTTCTGGCAGTTGAAACCGCTCATACACTATCCTGTTTTCATTCGAATAAAAAGAGGAAGAAAATAGCAAAGTTAGCCTGCTTAAACTATGGCTACCAATGCTTATTTTGTAATCAATGTTTATGCCAATGCTAGATGTTTGCATTTATCTTTTGCCCTCCCTGGCAACAGCGCCAGAAATGCTTATTGGCGTTTCTTAGCGTTACTACTTAAGATAGACTATAAGTCCGTCCTTAATAATAATAATACTAGAAATGTGTGTTGACATTCCTAACCACCATTACTTTAGAAAGGTAACCCTTGGCCATTAATGGCGCCAGCCTAGGTAATGCAGTCTGGTAATAATAGTTAGAAGTGCCTGATTCGCCTTCCTAACCATCATTACTAACGATATGCAAAACTGTGGCACGGCGCCGTAGGGTGCAACAAGAATTACAATCCTTAAGTAACGGTACTTAGGTATGCTAATCAATAGATTAGTAAGAAATAAGAATAAATCTGCAAGCGCACAGAACCATCATTGTAACATTTCAACCCGTGAGTATTCAAGGGTATTGTATTTATAATTTCATGTAGGAGGGCATAATGAATACATCTAGCTTTGGTATAAACGTGATTACTTATTGGATGCATAGGTAGACATAGCATAAACAGGGGTAAATCAGGTTCTCAAGATAGTGGACACATACATCTGAGCCACCTCAAGGATAAAAGACAAATAAAGAATAAAAGAACAACTACGTCAGTAGGCATTGGTCTAATACAGCTATGCAACGAATAGTAAGATACATCTAACTAATATGACTAGAATTAGTACTAAGTATGGGATGATAGGGAGATCCCCGCAGCTGGTCTACCAGCCGATATAGACATTATGAACTCCTACTCAATACCCGAACATGGGGGAATGCTAGGGATGGACAGGGCTATCACCACCTGCCCACCTACCCCTCTGCCCGTGGGGTACCGACACATCCGGTGATCTCCGCATACCCAAGCACCATGCTCGTGTAATTGGAAACAACCCCTAACCTCCCGGGAACCCAACCCTTCGAATTGACAGGCTCGGCTAGGAGCAACCATGACGGCACACTGAACCATTATCCCATCCTTAGTTCTTCCTCTATTCATACTAATTCAATGAATGATGAAGAACTTTGATGAGCATATCAAGAACATAACACATAGACTACAGACTAGTTTATATGTCATGAACATAATATTAGCACAACTATACTCTAATTCATATGCATTGCTATATATATAAGATAAGAACTTGCTCATAGATGAGAACTGAATTTATTCATACCAAGATGTTCTAGATTCCTCCAAGGAGACAAGCTCTCCTTGATAGCTTTGCCTTGCTCAAATACTACTACTAAACTAAAGAGAACAAGTATGAAATATGAGGTGTAGTGCTCCAAATGTTGGTGTCTTGAATGGTGAAGGAGCCCTTCTTTTATAGCTCAAGTAGGACGGTTTGGTCGTCTCCTCAATTGGAAGGAGGTGAAACCGCTTTGGACAAACCGACCTACGAACCGCCTGAGAAGGCTGGGCCCGGGAGGCCCCACCTGGGGGGCGGCCGCTCCCCTGACTGGGCCCACTGGCCACCACCTTTGGGTGGTCGGTTGCTCTGTGGGCCTGGACCTTCCCCGTGGTTACTAATGGATCTAATTTGATGTTGAGGTGGGCTTTCTTATTTTTCCTTAGTTTGTGCCTTTCCTGAATACGTTTTCTTGAAGTGCGCTTTCTTTTGAATTTTGTGCACTTCCACGTGTCAGACCTGTATGTCACATAAACAACAAAACTCGTGGAAAGATTAGATAAGAGCCCTACCTTCTATTTATTTTAGTATTAAAATGATGTTGTAAGTTAGATGCTAAGGACCGCCAACAATGAGCATGCCAAAGATAAAGCGGTGGCGTTAACACGGAAATTATACAAGTTTGCCTAAAGGGCTTATTAGACAACAGCTACTGGATTCGTAGAGAACCTGTAAGGAATGGAATATAGCAACTTAGAATGCTGTCAACTTAAGACAATAGTTTCATGTATAACTTAGGTAGCACCATAGCAGTAGCTTCATATGTTACTACGAGAGAGTGAAGATTTGCCGAGTGCCGCAAGCTTTGTCGAGTGCCAAAATGTGGGCACTCGGCAAAGCCAATCTTTGCCGAGTGTTGCACTCGGCAAACTTGCTGAGTGCAACACTCGGCAAAAAAGGTATCACACTTTATGGCCGAGTCCGCCCATGCCGTCAAAATTCAAAAAAATTAGCTGAGTGTTATGAACGACGTATAGAAATATGAAGTAAACGAAATCAAACAATGCAGAGACACACGATTTACGTGGAAAACCCCTCCAATGCGAAAGGGAAAAACCACGGACACCAGCCGACAACAATCTCACTATATCAAAGTTTGGGGTTACACGCCTATAGAGGCTTACAAGAGAATCAAGTCTCTATGGAGGATTTTGTGTGTCTTTTCCCAGGAGGATTGGTACGTATATATATGGAGAAAAACTCCCTATCTCTACATCAACTAGCAATATGGTACTAATTGATGTTGTGCCACCCACCTCTACCTCATAGACTTAAATATTAAAGCCCATTAGGAACAGATGTACTGGGCCCATCTTGAAGTGAATTTGGAACAAACTCCAACAAACTCCACCTTGAGACAAATTCATCTTGTGTCATAAATCAACCCATCATCCTGAACACAACAAAGATAGAAAACCACTGGTGCCAACAATAGTCTCTTGGACTATTCAATTAAACCAACTAAGCTTGAGCATAACTCAAACTTAGCAACAGGAACAGGCTTTGTCATCATATCAGCAGGATTATCATGAGTACTAATCTTGCATACCTTCAGCTTACCTTCTTCAATCACATCACGCACAAAATGATACTTGATATCTATGTGCTTAGTTCTCTCATGGAACATCTGATCTTTAGTGAGGTAAATTGCACTTTGACTGTCACAGTGCAAACTTATGCAAGATTCAACTCCACTGAGCTCAACGTATAAACCTTTGAGCCATATTAATTCTTTGCACGCTTCACAAATAGCCATATATTCTGCTTCAGTAGTAGACAAAGCAACAACAGACTGTAAAGTAGCCCTCCAACTCATAGCACAACTGCCAACAGTAAACACATAACCAGTAAGTGATCTTCGCCTGTCCAGATCAGCAGCATAATCAGAATCTACATAACCAATGAGACCCTTATCAGTTCTTCCAAACTTCAAACAGGAATCTGCTGTGCCTCTGAGGTACCTGAAAATCCACTGGACTGCCCTCCAATGTTCTTTGCCAGGATTAGACATATATCTACTAACAAGACTCATAGCATATTACAAATCTAGACGAGAGCAAACCATGGCATACATCAAAGACCCAACAGCACTAGAATAAGGAACCCTTGACATGTACTCAATCTCTGCATCTGTACTAGGACACTGAGCAGCTGACAACTTAAAGTGAGGTGCAATAGGGGTACTAACAGCCTTAGCATTTTGCATGTTGAAACGCTGAAGAACTTTCTTGATATAATTTTGTTGACTAAGAAATAGCAAACCAGATTTTCTGTCTCTACTAATTTCCATACCAAGAATTTTCTTAGCACTACCAAGATCTTTCATATCAAACTCACTACTTAACAACTTCTTTAACTTAGTGATTTCATTCTTGCTCTTGGCAGCAATCAGCATATCATCAACATATAACAGCAAATATATAGGTGATCCATTAACATGCTTGATGTAAACACAACTATCATATCTAGATCTTTTGAAATCGTGTGACAACATAAATGAATCAAACCTCTTGTTCCACTGACGAGGGGACTGTTTCAAACCATACAAGGAGCGCTTCAACTTGCACACATATTTTTCCTTGCCAGGCACTATGAACCCTTCCGGTTGGTCCATGTATATGTCCTCCTCTAGCTCTCCATGCAAAAACGCAGTCTTCACATCTAACTGCTCAAGCTCAAGATCATATGAAGCAACAATACTCAAGAAAGTACGAATTGAACTGTGTTTTACCACTGGAGAGAACACATCATTATAGTCAACACCCGGAATTTGACTGTAGCCTTTAGCAACTAACCTTGCCTTATACTTTGGAGGCTCGCTTGGAGATAAACCCTCCTTTCTCTTGAAGATCCACTTGTAGTTGATGGTCTTCTTTTTCTTAGACAAAGGTACAACCTCCCATGTACTGTTCTTCTCAAGAGACTGCATCTCCTCATGCATAGCAGAAATCCAATTCTCACTATCAGCACAACGAATAGCTTCTTTATAGGTTGCTGGCTCATGAACATTCTTCACCTGTTTAGCACAACTCAAAGCATAGTAAGACAAATTACATTCTTCAATAAGACGTTTAGGAGGAACTACTGTCCTTTTTTACTTGCGTTGAGCAATAGGTAAATCCTCCTCTTGCTGTAAAATAGGAGGAGTTTGCTGAACATCATCATGAGCATCATCAGCAGCAACATCATTATTATGGTCATCAACAGGCTCCACCTGAACACCTGTATCATCATCAACATGCTCCACCTGCATGCGCATACGCTGCAACTCTTTTTCTGGAACATGTTCTGAGGGCAGACTGTTAGTAAACATCACAGATTCATTGAATACAACACTCCTGCTCATAAAAGTCTTTCCGGTTTCAGGATTCCACAATTTATAGCCTTTGACTCCCGAACCATAACCAAGGAAAAGACACTTAACAGCTCTAGGCTCTAATTTTCCATTGTCAACATGAGCATAAGCAGTGCATCCAAAAACTTTTAACTGTGAATAATCAGCAGGCGTACTAGACCATACCTCAATAGGAGTTTTGTTATTTAGTGGAATAGAAGGTGACCTGTTTATCAAGTAACAGGCAGTATTAGCAGCTTTAGCCCAAAAACATTTGCTCATCCTTGCATGAGACAGCATGCAATGGGCCCTAGAGATAATGGTCATGTTCATCCGTTCAGCCACACCATTCTGTTGTGGAGTATGGGGTATGGTGTGATGCCTAACAATGCCTTCCTATCTGCAATAATCATTAAAGGCATGCGAACAAAATTCTCCACCATTATCAGTATGAAGCAATTTTACCTTCCTTTCAGTTTGCCTTTCTATCATTACTTTCCAGTTCTTAAAAGAAGCAAAAGTATCATCTTTCTGTTTTAGAAAATAAGGCCAAACCCTTCTAGAGTAATCATCAATAATTGTAAGCATGTAACGAGCACCACCAAGTGAGGGCTTCTTAGAAGAACCCCATAAATCAGCATGAACATAATCAAGAGTACCTTTGGTGGTGTGAATAGAAGTGTTGAACTGTACCCTCTTATGCTTGCCGAAAATGCAATGCTCACAAAATTTGATCTTACTCGAAGTGCAGCCATCCAACAGGTTCTCTTCATCAATTCTGCCATACCATGGTAACTCATATGTCCCAAACGCATGTGCCAAAGGTTAGTTTTACTAGGTTCATCATTAGTAACAGCAGCAACAGCGGAATCAGAACCAGGTAAAGTACACCCTCTAAGGACATATAACTTTGCAGGATTAAGATCACCTTTCAAACAGACAAGAGAACCTTTTGATACCTTTAGAACGCCATCTGAACCGGAATATTTGTAACCTTCTGCATCAAGCGTGCTCAATGAGATAAGATTTCTGGACATTCGTGGTATATACTTGACGTTTTTCAGCGTGCGTGTCATGCCATCATCAGTCTTGATCTGAACTGATCCAATCCCCACGACGTCACATGGGTTATCATCTCCCATCCGCACAACATTCCCTTTCTGCACAGGCTTATAAGAACTAAACCAATTTCTTTTAGTGCAAATATGAAATGAACATGCGGAATCAAGAATCCATTCATCATGACCAGCAACACAACCAGCAAATACTACCATACAATCTCCAGAATCATCATCAGAAGCAGCAGCAGAAGCAACAGAGACCTTACCAGCCGTCTTGGTTTTTCTCTCCTTATTCTGTACTTTTCTGCACTCATCAACATTATGATTTCTCAGCTTGCAATAAACATAGAACTTTTTAGTACCAGGCGGCTTGGACTTTGAACGGCCTCTCCTATCGTAGCTCTTTTCATTTGAGGATCTATTTTCAGTTCTGCCCCTCACATGCAAAGCTTCGCCCTTTGAGGACGACGACCCATCATTTTGCACCATGATCTTCATCTTCTCCCTGGACTAGAGAGCCTCATAAACTTCCTTTAGAGTTAGTTCATCACGGCTCAAAAGTATGGTGTCACGGAAATTTGCATACGAATTTGGCAAAAAACATAACAGTAAAAGACCTAAGTCCTCATCCTCATACTTCACCTCCATCGATACAAGGTCGGCCATGATCTTCTTGAATTCAGCAATGTGAGTCATCACCGAATCCTCCTCCTTCATCCTCAGAGTGAACAGCTTCATCTTCATCTGCATCTTACTGGTTAGATCCTTGGACATGCAGATCGATTATAGTTTTAGCCATAGTTCTGCAGCAGCTTTCTCAATCAAACACTCCTGCAAAATATCATTATGAAGATGTAACTAAATTAGGGCGAGAGCCTTCTGATCCTTGCGGATCTCCTCAGAAGTCCAATCGGTCTTCCTCCTGCCGAAGTTATCCAGCGCCTCATCGTAGTCATGAGTCTGTGCCAGAATCCCCCGCATCTTGACTTGCCATAGCGAGAACCGCGTGTCGTAGTTCAGCAGCGGAAGATCGAACTTCATCGACGTCGTCATGAGCCGTACAGCAACCGTAGCTCCGATACCACTTGTTATGAACGACGTATAGAAATATGAAGTAAACGAAATCAAACAATGCAGAGACACACGATTTACGTGGAAAACCCCTCCAATGCGAAAGGGAAAAACCACGGGCACCAATCGGCAACAATCTCACTATATCAAAGTTTGGGGTTACACGCCTATAGAGGCTTACAAGAGAATCAAGTCTCTATAGAGGATTTTATGTGTCTTTTCCCAGGAGGATTGGTACGTATATATATGGAGGAAAACTCCCTATCTCTACATCAACTAGCAATATGGTACTAATTGATGTTGTGCCTCCCACCTCTACCTCATAGACTTAAATATTAAAGCCCATTAGGAACACATGTACTGAGCCCATCTTGAAGTGAATTTGGAACAAACACCAACACTGAGTGCCTTCCCTGACACTCAAAAAAGAGGGCCATTGCCCAGTGCCAGGTACTGCGCAAAAAAGCAGACTTCTTTGCCAAGGGACTGCGCCTGGCACTCGGGAAAAGACCTCTTTCTAAGTGTCGAGGAAGGCACTCGACAAAGATTTTTTGTTTTTTTCTGAATTTTGATTTAAAATTTTTCTATAGTCCTTGTATAGAAGCACATGTTCGAATTCGGGACTTTTTTATAACTTTTTGCTATGTATCTTGATTTTTTTACTTGTATTTTCTCAAAAAAGTAATTTTGAACTACAGGTGCATGAAATTATGAAATATAGCCATCCAAAAAATGTTATTCGTGTTGCAGTGTATTTTGAGGTTGTATCCAGAAACTCACCCAAAATTCGAACGCCTTCTTCACAAAACTTGGACACTCTGTTGTGGTCAGAGTGTTTTTAAATTTTATAAAATGCAAATAAAGTCAAAAAACAAGAAACTTGTCGAGGTCTCATGTTATTGCATGTGAAGATTGTGGTATAAATTTGGGGAGGTTTCGAGCAAGTTGACGTCGGATGCCAAAAACCCAAACATCTCCACATGTGATGTATGATTAATGGAGCAATTGTGGTATTGATTTAGATGGTCAAATTAATTTGTATTAAATTTTCATGTATACCGACTGTGAAGGCCCACACCATTCCTGAGAGTCTACAGCCGACGGGGAAGCTTTCCCTGACGGCAGCCTGGAACCGATGGCAGAACCTTTGCTGAGGGAGCTGCATCCGACAAGGAAGTTTCCCTTGATGGTAGCTTGAAAACTGACGTAGAAACTCTTTTCTGACGGTTTCCGTGACGGGTTTCTGCCATGGAAAGTTGAATTTCCATGTAACTTTTGCGTATTTTTTGTCCTGATGGCTTATCCGTGACCGTGACTGTGAGGGATGACCTTTCCGGCGGTTTTCATTTCTTTTCCTGACGGGCTGTCCCAGCAGGGAAAAAAACTTTGCTGGGGTAGTGTCATAAACATAGGGCCTATTCTGTTTTCAAATGACTATCCATATCAAAAATAGCTTAAAATATCATTGGCTAGTAGAAAACTGCGCCCCTGTGTACCAAAAAAAATATTGACAAGTTATACGGGATTTTCAAAAAGAGCTTAAAATATCATTGACTATTCACGATTACAATTTTATTTGTTGGTGGTTAATTAAGCTACTAAAAGTCTATAAATAGTTTTGTATCTATCAAGGATAGAGTCTGTTAACGCCAGCAAACAAGATATACACGGTACCTGAGCCCGTGATGTCAATGTTAGGGGGTTTATTTCTGATGCCCTATTATAACAAAAATTAAATTAGAAGTGGTAATGATGCATGGGGACACAAAAATGGACGGTCAGAAATCAGAGCATGCATAAAAAATTGAGATGGATACTACATAGAGACGTACACCAGAAAAACAGTGGGGCGCTGCAAACCGCAACATGGACGGAAGAAGAGACACAAGGACGTGTGGTTATTTTGAATTTTGAATAGAGAAAATTAAGAAGCAGGACATCTATTCCGAAACTTATTGGTTCAGTAACTGAAGCCCTTGTCTAGCACGATATCGAATTCCATGTCAAAACGTATTGGATAAGAAACTATATATAAAATAATACTATTCCATAACCCATGAAAACATCGGCTTCCACCAGCATATAAAAAATAAAAAGCCCCGGCTGTTCGCTTTGCATTGTTGTGCCGGGCAGATTGAAGTGGGACGACGCACATATAGCCCTACCGGCATATATATCTATATCTGTATATATCTCGTCATGTAATATGGTCCATTATAGCATTTGAAGTTTATAGTCAAATACAATGCATTCTAGAGGAGACGCTACCGGAAAATCATTCTTTGTCGACTGTTTTTTCTTTGCCGAGTGTATTTTTTTGGAGACTTGGCAAAGAGCCTTCTTTGCCGAGTTCCAAAAGAAACACTCGGCAAAGATAAAGCACTCGGCAAAGAGGCTTCTTTCCCTAGTACCAGGAAAAACACTTGACAAAAAAGGTCTTTGCCGAGTGTTAAAAAAAAAGGCACTCGGCAAAGAAAATTTTAAATTGATTTTTAAAGCCCTAAACGATTTCAAATAATAAAATTTTCAACTACGAAGTTGTTTAACTCATCAAGTTCTACAAAGTTTATTTTGGTCATTTCTTCATTTGATAAAGTAAAACTAAAATTGTTCATAAATCTTACACGTCTCTCTAATAGTTTATGAACTACAAGAGGAGATATAGGATTAGTGAACTATTATTAGAACTACCACTTCGAATGATCAAATGACTAATCACCCAAAATAAAATTTGTAAATCTTGAGAAGTTACGAAATACTGTAGTTGAAACTTTTTCATTTGAGTTCACCGTGTCATGTTAAACTACGTTTGAATTTTGAACATTCAAAATACAAATTTCTTAAATGACCTTGTATGAAAAAACACCCAAAATAAGCTTTGTAGATCTCAAAAAGTTATGAAAGGTTGTAGTTGGTAACTTTTTTATTTGAGTCCATCTTGCCATGCTAAACCTATGTTTAAATTTTTTAAATTTGAAATTCAAATTTTGTAAACGACCTCGGCTGGAAAAACTTCTTTAATGAAAAGTGTAGATCTCAAAAAGTTATAAAACTTTATAGTTGACAACTTTTTGATTTGAATTTTTTAGGGCACCAAAAAATCAATTTAAACTCGGTTTGATATAATATGTGGGGAACTAAAACTACTTATAAACACATATGATGGTGTAGTGCAGTGGTTAAGGCAGAAATCGCACGAGAGAGATCATGAGTTCAAATCCCCATCGCCACAAAATGTTGCAAAAATTCTAGGAAAAAGACCATGGCTAGGTGCTGGTGGGGGGCTGGCCAGTGGGTTCCCCTTCCCCAATTAAAAAATTATTTTTAGGTTTTTTATTTTTTCTTGGCCGAGTGTCGTGGCACTCGGCAAAGACTTTGCCGAGTGCCCGACACATGGCACTCGGCAAAAAAGTCTTTGCCGATGCCTTCTTTACCGACTGGTCTTTGCCGAGTGAGGCACTCGGCAAAGCCTTTGCCGAGTGCAAATAAGGCTTTGCCGAGTGCTTTTATTTTCGCATTAGAGAGAAAGGTTATTTTCGCATCAAATGCTTTTATTTTATCAATCAATCACCATTGATCATATTCATGACAGCGTCTGATTAGGAAACAAAATAAGGGAACATGCGTCTTTTACATTCTCTTTTAGTTGTGTCTACTCCATTGTAAACTTGGTGAATATATTCTTTTTCGCTAACTGCTTTCTGCTAGTCTGCCTCCAGCCCCAACTTTCCAGAAGTAACGTGGCTGACCCACGAAGAGAGGTCGCTGCCGTGGACGGAAGCGAGGACCACTGCTGTGCCGGATTGGGATTTGACAGTCTCTTTCCATGCTGTTACATTCACCATTTAAATACTAGGTAATTTGTCTTCTGCTAGTCAGCCTCCAGCTCCAACATTCCAGAAGAAATGTGGCTGACCCACGAAGAGAGGTCGCTGCCGAGCACGGAAGCGAGGACCACTGCTCTGTGGCGGATTGGGACTCTTCCAAGTTAGTACAGTCACCATTTAAATGCGAGGCAATTTGTCTTATGTTAGCCATCCTCCATCTCAATTCCATGGATATATTAGAGGGGTTTTGCTATGATGGTCCAGCTATGATTGTTTTAGGTCGACTTTCTTTGGCACTCAATGGAAGCGAGTTGCCTCTTTACATAAACTCTTCTAATTAAAATAATGATATGTAGATCTTTTGTGTCTGCGGAAAAAAAAATCCAATCCACTTAACCTACTAGAACTTCCTAGCTACTTGGCTACGGACATCCACAATAATTAATAGAGCCACCTTCCAATGCTACTTATCCAATAATGAGGAGTCCGCTTAGTAGTCACTCCCAAAGCTACAGTGGGTATGTGCTGCTCTTGTCAACTGACGTAAACACCGTGCCTCAAAAACAAAAAAAAAAACTGGCGTAATCACCGGCGAATGAGCAAATGATAAGTAGAAAGATACGGATTTTTTAAAAGTCAACATTGTCGATCAGCTGCTCTACGACATCACTGGAGAATGAGCAAATGATAGACTGAATTGGTCCGGCATCACTTTCTAAAAACCAGAAAGGTACGGATTTTTTATTTTTCAACCAACACGGGAGCAGCTGATCGAGTGGAATTGGGGTTATCTGTCCACGCAAGGAGCAGCAGCCGATCCTCAACATTGTCGTCGGTAGTCCTTTCGTTATCACGTCCGAGAAGTTTCCCGGTTCATGGCATGTGGGGTTTTTATTCACAGAAGGCGGCTTGCTAGTCAAGCCACCGTATAGGAATATATGCAACCTCTCTCAGCCACTCCCTCACTTCCATTTGTCGCCATCCTTGCTTGTACTAGGAAGTCGATGGCAATAGGAAACGAGACGCCCGTGTGTTGTGCGTGGCCGTAGATAGAGGAAACTTTACATGCATGCATACGTACACACATAAATGTGATTTTGAATATTTTTCTCGAAATCCACGTGTCATCCATCTCAAGCCACAAATGGAGTAGCCAAAACATGCAGAGACAACGTCAACGAAGAAACTGTATCGCCCATCATCTCACCCTCTCGCTCGAGGGAGCCATGAGAGCCACCGCCACGCCCGCCCGCTACTCGATCCGTCTTCATCGCTCGATCACCGGCGATGAGCCCTCCGACTAATTCTCCTTAGTCATGGCCGGCCTCTCGGATCTCGTCTTTGACAAGGTGGCGTCCTAGCGTATCCACCATACGGTCAGTCATGTGTCTTTCATCTTGGTTGCAAGTTTTGGGCGATTTGCCCTATCTCAATGAGGATTCTATGTCATGCTCCAATCTTGCCTTGGTGGCAATGCAAGGATTTCAATGTCCTCCACTGTCAATGGGGGACCCATGTGGTTCCCTACGAATGATATTGCAAGTCAGTGGGCCCTCTTAGAGGTCCCACCACCCAGCAAATAGAAGGATAAAGCTATGCTTTTTGCGGATTACCAATTCCTAGACGGATTGTATAAGGAATAATGTCCAAAACATGATTTAGGACTTGTACCCGACTAGGAATCAAATAACCCTCCAAAGCACTTAGACTATGAAGGGCTGTTGAGGGTACCCCTTGTAAAGAACAAACAGTACAATACTCATAGCAATAAAATGCAAATAGGCTAACGCCAACCGGATGTAAAGGCTATTACTCGACCAAGTCGAGGCCTAAACCAATATAAATCGTTCGTCTCATTGCGTCAGCCGCCGAGTTCCACTATTTGACGAAGCGCAAAAAGCTGTCTTGGGTAACCCCTTGGCAGGCTATCCGTGGTAAAACATCGATAGCTAGCGAGCCAGGTGGGGGCTTTCGATGAATTTTTCCTCGAGAGCTCGGTGGATCTCGACCTCAAGATGGCTTTTTCGGTGGGAACAACGTTCGTCCTTGGGTCCGGGGGCTGATGGCGATGGAAAGTTCCGAGGCCATCTCCTAGCAGAAGGAGAACTCGATGAAAAGATCAATCCCATTGAAGGAGAAGAACAAGCTGAGAAATTGGCAAAACTTTCGACTTCTGATTCAACCCAGAATGAGGAAGATGGATACAAGACCGATTCAGAAAAGGAGATGGAAGTTGACTACAACTTGGGCACAATCCTCAAGGCGCAAGGACCAAGCCTATTCGGATTCGAGTTTTGGATGATTTCCCTCTGTCTTTCATCTTGGTTGCATGTTTTCGGCGATTTGCCCTCTGTCTCAATGAGTATTCTATAATTGTCTTGCTACAATATTGCCTTGGTGGCAATGCAAAGGATTTCAATGTCCACCACCTCTCAGCTTGGATGTTCAGTTTTAGTCTTTTCAAGGATATGGGATTATGATTTAGAAAATGAAAGGTTTCGCTTGCAAAGTCTTTGTTGTCTATTTCTTCCTTTGGAGTAATGGAGGTGCGAATTGGCAACATGGATATTATTAATCTCAGGTGCCAGGAAGAAGCCACTTCCTGGACCACAGTTGGCTCCACGAAAAATCCCAAAAAAAAAAAGTTTTGCTGATGTTGTTCGATCTTGGAAAGAAGCTCTGAAAAGCCTGTCAGGTTGAATTTTCCTTAGGAAAGAAGCTCTGATGTTTTGCTTGTGCTTATCCACGTTCAGGTCACAAAGGTCACATAATACCCTTAGTCTTACGTTAGTACGGCTTATGACCCTGCGGCCGTAACTGGTTAGATGAACCGTTGAAAGGCTTTATAGTAAACCCTGCCAACCTTTCATGATAGTGGGCTAAGAGGCTGGCCATCTTGGGCAAAAGGGTAAATCACAACTAAAAGTGAAAATATACACATCTGTGTAGAGTTTAATAAACTAGTATACTAGCCCTGCTCAAGGACACCAGCGGCCTTTGACACATTTATATTAAAGATGATGATTCCTATTGTGTTAAGATGCTCATTTATATATCATTTATGTTTTAGATTATTTATGTTTATTTGATCATGTGTTATGTGGGCTATTATCGTAAAAAGCTAAATGCAGTTAAATCATGTTAGCCTTTTGAGCCTCATGAACCTCATGTTATATTTGTTGAGTATGACATGTACCTATGCTTTACTTTTCAATTACTTGGATAAAAATGTTGGATGAGTTCCAGATGGTAGAGCTACACTTCTTTTTTTGAGAAGTGCTTGGAGTGCTAGACGTATGCTATCACCAGTCAACCGTCCCCGTGAAGAATGAGCCTAAAGATTTGATAGTGTTCTACGATACTCTGATGTAAGTGTTAATATAGCTCTATATATGTTAATTAATAACATGGTTTCTAAACCTATTAATTCTATTGTTGTATGCGTGAAGTTTATAGACACAAATATAGTAGTCTGACTAAGTTCTAAAAACCGGGTGCGACAGAGTGGTCTCCCAAGGCCAACGGGTGCTGCTGCTGTGTGCCCATAGAAGGCAACGACAGCAGGCAATCGCACACACCTGGAATGGGCTGGGACACCAGCCGGCAATGGCTGTACGCACGCACCCATACAGAATAGGGCAGTGGCAGCGGCCACCTAGAGCGAGTTGACGCAGGCCCCAGAGCCCGAACGATGGCGGCTCTAGGTCAGGGCACGCGGCCTGAGGTGCTACTCGTCCAAGGGAGATATGTAGGACAACAGGGTGACAAGAGAAACAGAGACGGAGATGGCGTCTATGGAAGCAACTCGCTCGAAAGAAAGAGAGGTTAGGGAGTGATCAAACAGGCATGGATAAGAGAGAACAAGTATACCACGGCCACTACACCACAACACTTTTCACCGTCAGACATCTGACCTAAAATTTATTTTATCGATGGATAATCTGACGCTAAAGGTTACTTAGAGATGATCTGACGCTAATTCCTCATTTTACCGAGTTGTTGTCTGACGCTATAGAAATTTAGATTTAGCGTTGAACCATCTGACGCTAAAACTATGTACAGCATCACCCTCTCTGACGCCAAAAAAAGTGGCCCTCACTTGACCGAGCGGCCCACTAAAATGTGTGCCATTATGGCCCATTGCCTTGCCCATCTATCCAGCCCATCTATCCGGCATAGAGAATGAAGAGGGCTACCTCGTGGTCACGATGGAATTTGTGGAGACACGACGATTTGGCTAGAAAAGTTTGTTTGCAAGTTCGCCGAAACCCTAGCTGAGACAAACTTCGATGATAAATTCTAGAAGCTACGAATGGCGGCTCGTGATCAGGTTTTTGGATTTGCAACCAACGCATCGAGGGCTATGCCAACGTATATATAGTGGTAGAGTTTGAGGTCTATGGAAACATAACATCTTTAATATTTTAGAAATTAATTAATTTTAGGATTAAAACAATTTCAGAAGAGTCTGTGATTGATATTTAAGCCTCAAAAATTATTTCGAAGGCACCGAAAATTCGGGGAAAATTCTTAGAGGCACTATGGAACATGCGGAACACAAAAAAAAGTATTCGGAGCTCATGATAGATAATTTGGAGTATCTACAAATTAGATTATCCTATAAAAGTGGGAACAAATTCTGAAAAAGCTAGAGAAATTCTCAAGGTTTTAATGTTTCTATTCACAACCTAAAATAGGAAATTTTGGGTGCGACAATTACATTCCTATCTGATGAGATGAATTGAGAGGGTCCCTATCCGCCTTATATTGTACGAGGGGTGTAGGGTTACAGATCTAAGGAATCTAGTTCTATGAGAGATATGATATCTAGCTTATCTGACTAGGAGATAAGCAAGGGCGTCCAAGCTAAGTTAGTGCCCAAACCATGTCGACTTAGAGTCCGTTATGGAGTCCATGTGCATTCAACACTAAAACGGTTGCTTAGCTCCTATACGGGCTCGGATTTGGACATTGTTGATATGTACACAAACCCAACGAGAATTCCTTTCAAATGGATCTTTTTTGAAGTCCAAATTCTTCAGGATTCGTCCTGAATGGTTGGAACAAGTCGACGTCCAAAATCAGTATGGGCACTGCGACATCGTATTTTGATGTTTGGGCCTTGTATCGAGATGGAGCTCACTAGGTATGCGTCCGGGGGTGCTGCTCGCCACATGAGGTTGGATCCACCTGTCTTCGTGTGTGTCTTGGGCTCGGCTTGGTACAAGTGGGCCCAAGTACAGTATAAGTATTTATTCCACGTAATCTAGACAGCTCGAGCTCGAAGCATGAGTGGCCCACGTAGATTCAGAAAGCCGGTTTGGTAAGTTTTTTTCTTAATAATTTTCCATATCCTCTTAGAGCTGCTGTTACACAATTGCGCAGATTCAACAAACTTGCTAGGCGTCGCATTACGGCGACCATCATAATCTACAATAATAAAGTTCTCACAATAAAATATATAGCTGCATATTTCTCGGCGCATAGTACAATGTATTTTATTGGAATACAAATAGCACTTACGGCTTTTTTTAAACAAAAACAACACTTGTCTATAATGTAATTTTATTAAAACAACATTTGAGACGCGATAGTTCGAGATCACAGAGCTGCCTTCAGTCTTGGATAAGTCATGCATATGCCGGTTCTTCTATGGATACACCTCTATGAGTGACCGGGATCCCAAGGCAGGGACAATTTTGTAACGAGTAAACCCTGCAGCTTGGAAAATCCTGTGCCATGCCTCCTCTTCTCGCTGCTTTCCTGTTGTTATCAGCATCATCAAAATATCTGACAAGAGCTGGGCCTCTGATGCTTCTTTCGATGGGTACCCTATCACGATATCCACGATTATCACTTTTCCCTTCGGTTCTCGAGTAGAAATAGCTTGTTTTGCTTGTTTCAAGATTCTGATGCATTCCTCGTCACTCCAGTTATGTAGCACATGCTGTGGTAAGGTATAGTATTAATGAATCATGTAATCATTAGGTACATAATAACCTGTGATATATTTTGATATCCATCATACAGGTTATGTGGCTTAAATTCTAATCATCATAAAGTAAACATATGTAATATAATTTTTTAAAAGCCCCTAATTGGTATCTTTGCGAGTAAATTAAAGAATGATAACCAAATACATTAGAAAGTGACTGAATTTAAAAATAAATGAGACCACTTAATTACAGCTTTAAACACGTGTAGAAGTTACTATTATATTTATTAACTCCAATGTAGCCTCCATGTTAATCGTACTAAATGTGGTAGAAAAACGTTAAATCATAAATTTTTTGAAACTTATATGACCTTTAATTTGGTAACTCTAGTCATCATCACCAATAAAGGATATATTATATTGTATTTATAGTTATCCATCTTTGCCAATATGAAAAATAGTTCAAGTACCCTCTATTTTTTTTACATCTAAATTACCCAATTCTACCATCATGAAAGAATTTAAAATTACCTCTTAAATACGTATATATAAATTACCCCACCATTGTTGTTATGAAAGAAACTTAAAAAAGGCGCTTGAATTTGCATTTGAATCACACTTATATGCAACTATTAGATATAATATTGACACCTCTACCCTTACGAAAGAAAATTTTAAACATTCTCACAATATTTTTTTTCATAAACCATCCATCTCTATCATTATGAGATATAACTCACTCGGCTTGCATTCAAATTATCCATATTAATGGCATTATGAAAGAAGATATATAGTAAAACCTTCTAATTTATATCGAAATTCTGTAATTACTCCGTTAATCGTACCTTGAAGAACACAGCATCAGCTGGAGGGATGAACTCCATCATGTCTCCTGCAACGAACTGAACGGTGCTATCAGCGGGCGCGGCATCGACCACATATGGGAGCTCCAGCACCGAGCACCTCACGTGAGGGAAGGCCTTGGCAATGGCCCTCACCGTTGTTCCGTTGCCACCTCCGACGTCCACCAGGGACGTCACCCCCGCCAACACTTGGGCGTTGGTGCACGCACGGACGATGATGTCGGCCATGAAATCGCTATCGGACTCCATCGCCTTGTCAAAACACGCGCCGAACGACGCGTCGTGGCCGAGGAAGCTGAAGAGGCCCTCACCGTGCGCCACGGTGAAAGGCGTGTCTCCGTCTCCAGGAGTTGCTGCCGCTACCGTGCTGTCGTCTTTTCCGAGCCAATCGGCCAGGCTTTGGGACGCCGCAAGATAGGCAGGCGAGGCGACCAGGACTACGAGCGGCGACAGGCATCGGTGGCTACGGTCAGCGCCGTCGTCGACGAGCAGGCGAGACGCCGCAGTTTGGCGGTAGTACGGACCTGTTGCATCGCCAGCGTCATCTACCGCTGGGGTTTCTTCTACCAGGATACCCGACACGGCCATGAACCGCAAGAGGCGAGACAGGCATGACCGTTTGCTTGCAGCGACGGGAACAGCGGCGTGCAGCTCCAACAGCGAGGCCACGCCGCCTAGGCGATGGATGGCGTTAGGGATCCCAAGCTTGATAGCGCACTGCAGGGCCATGGATTTGAGGTAGCTCGCGGCGTGGCACCACAGCTTTGCCTCGGCTTGTAAGAGCTCCTCTACTGTGCTCGTCATTGCCGGTGCCGTGGTGATTGCCATGTCCTTTTTCTAATTCTCTCCTGCTAAGCTTGAGAGGTGTATTTGGCGTGAATTATTTTGCTATTTTGCCGTGGGTTGGGTTGGGTATTTATAGACTTGCTGTATTTCCTCATCCTCCTAATATTTGAAATTTTTTTCCCGAACTAAATGAATTTCCATTTTGATCCACCTGAAAATATTATATTCCTGCAGTGGGAGCCACTACTACTACACGTTTGATATTCACTACCGGCATCGTCTCTGCCGGAATTCAAAAAACAAAATGCCCGTTTGAGCAACAAACCAGTAGTGATAATGGGTCTTCACATCATTATCAGTTTATGCCCCGAACTGGCAGAGATATTGAGTGTTCATTGCTGGTTTCAACCACGAACCAAGACTGATTCTACCACTGTAGGTTCCTGGCTTGCACTGGCACTGATATGCCAAAAAATTCATAAGCTTCTAATTTGATGTCCGATGAAGACAATCTTTATATCAAAATTGTAGTACTCTATGAGATTTAGTTCATATTTTTTTCAATTTGAGATCAATTGGTTGTCCCAATATTTAAAATTTGAGTTTTTTCGACGCCCTCAGAGGCAAAAACGCATAATACAAAGTTGTAGAGCTTGTAATCATTTCTACTTCAAAATGTTGTTTGAAGAGTTATTTTTCAACTGTTGAAGAACTATAATTTCTCTTTTTAATCTGCTGATAAAACTTGTAACAAGTTTTTTCCCTCATGCTAACTCCAAATGCGATTATTTTTTATCTAAAATTTTATGAACAACGATACTATTCCTTCGTTGGACGAACAAATAATCAAAATAAAAGTTGTAAATATTGAAAAGTTATGAAATTGTGTGGTTAACAACTTTTTGATTTGAAATCATCTTGTCATGTACAAATATGTTTGATTTTTCTAAAATTGGAAATTCAAAATTTTCAGACTAACTTGGATGGAAAAACAGCCAAACTAAGAGTTGTTGGTCTCAAAAAGTTATCAAACTTTATTGTTGAAAACTTTTGATTTGAGACGATCTTGCTACATTTGAATTTCTCAATTTTAAAATTTAAATTCTACAAACAACTTTAGATGGAGAAACAACCAATACAAAGTTATAGATCTCGAAAAGTTATAAAACTTTATAATTGATAAGTATTTTATTTGAAATAGTTTAGCACCTCAAACTATCTAATAATATGTCAGGAACCAATATGGAATATAAACACAAGTGACGGTTGGTGTAGTGGTAGAGGAGGGTGCGCCTAATGGCCCTCGCACATAGAAACTAGAAAGCCCTGGCCAGCACTTTTATCTGGCAGGGCTACGTGCGTTGTCCCACTTTTATCTGCCCGGCACAACAACTGCTAAAATGTAGGAAACATAACTCGAATAGTGCTCACACAGCTAAACAAAAAAGAAATACGAAGATGCAAGTCTTGCTCTGTGCCATCTAAACATATTTGCACAAGAACATTTGTAAATTACTAAATAAGTAGGATCACCTTGCAACCTTGTACAAGCAATTTTCATTTGCTTCAATTATTCTAAGCCCTGTACAATAAGCAATATTCATTTGCTTCAAAAGAACGGCGTGTTTGGGTTAGAAACATAAATACAAATGTGCTGCAGAGGCACATACTAATGTTGTGATGGACCTGCAAAAACAAATGTATATTGGAGCCTTGCAATAACACCATCTCAATAGTAGTTGAGGAGTATCTGCATGACTCAGTGCAATACGGTAGTTCAGGAGTTTGGGAGAAGCTGCCCTGCCTAACTAGAATGATGAGGAAAAAGAAGCTAGCAGCTCCTCTCATGAAGTCATTTGTAATCCAACAGTACAGGTCATTTGCTCACAATGTTCTGCACCTCTGGCGCTGCGGCTTCAGCGCAATCTTCTTAGTTGGCCGTGGCCTAAAGATGTCAACAATTGTGATATCCCAAACTGTAATATCCTAAAAATGACAAACAGAAAAGAGACATTAAATAACACAACCAAGTCCTTCAGAATCTAACGAGCAATGAAGTGGAAGATGGAAAGGATATAAAGGGTGTTGCTTTATGTCATGGAACTCAAGAACATAGCTAAAACCTACACACTCCCTAAGTCAAGCAGGCAACCACGCCAAGAATAGCCGAAACTGGAAACGTGCTGAAAGTTGTAAGCAGAAGGCCAAGAACTTATTAATATATGAGAACAGCATGTTTAGCATAGGAGAAAAGAGATAGTATGTTGATCGGGTTCTATGAGTAGTGTTTGCAACTCTAGCGCTCCAACTTCTACACTATCTTGGTGGTGTTGGAATGAAAATCACAACATTTTTCATAGCCCAAACTGTTCAGTAAACAACAATTGCATTTGGAATTCACTGTTATTTTCACTTAGCTGCAGCTTACCATCTCTTCTTAACATCATATACATTTTCTAGCATCAACGCAGCTTACCATCTCTGTTACAGACTCATTGAATTTTAGCGTCGACGCAGCTTACCATCTCTTCTTAACATCATATACGTTTTCATTGTTATTTTCACTTAGCTGCAGCTTACCATCTCTGTTACAGACTTATTGAATTTTGCTGTGATTGACTATGCACTACACCACAACACGAGAATTAGCGTGCGCGAGGCCAAGGCGGCACGCAGGACGACGGAGCGGCCCGGATCCGACCGGTGGAGGCCGTCGGGAATCGCAGGTGGAGGAGCAAGTTCAGGCGGATCCGGTGCGGAGAACCAAGGTGTGCCCCTCATCCTGTCTCCTCTCTCCTCTCCCAGATGAGTTCCCCATCCTCCCTCCCTTGCAGGTCAGCCTCCACCTCGGCTACGCGCCTCCATCCACCATGGCGACGATGGCGGCCCGAGCAGATGCCCCGGCGGCAGATCCAGCAGTGGCACAGCGTGCGGCGTTGGGCTCTCCCCACCACGGTGAGGAGGGGCCATGGCTTCTGGGATCCGCGGTGAGGCGGGGCCATGGCGGCAGATCCGGCGAGCTCCGGTGGTGACGGTGGATTTGGCAAGCACCCGGCGGCGGTGGATCAGGAGGGCTCGGCCGGCCCAGATCCAGCTCGTTTTGGCTTTCTTTTCTTTTTTTTGTTTTTGAAAATTCTTTACTGCACCGGGCTTCCTTGCCTGCCCTCTGCGGGAAAGGCCGATTAACCACAGTGGATAGGCACCCGCTGCGGTAATCCACGATTTACCCGCCGCAGACGCCGCTGCCCGCTGCGGTATCAAAATCGACCGCTGCGCAAGTTCGTTCGTGCCATAGTGTTATACACGATATGTGTGTGTACATCACATACATAAAAGTCAAGCAATAAAAGAAATACTTGAATACACTTGTCAGCAAGCAATATTAGCATTTTCTATTTCAAATCTTAATAGGTTTGTGCAATTAATCATTTCTATATTTCTAAGAACTCAAAAACCAAAAAAATGACTTGCTAAAACTGGAGGACACGCATCAGGTTATGTGGAGAATCATTTTTCATAAACACAAGCCAAAGGCTAGTGCGAAGCCCTTCCTGTAAATATATAACAACCATGTAATTAGCAAGTGTTGACAAGTTATGTAAAACTGATGTACAATATATGAATTAAATATATAACCATGTAATCAGCAAGTGTAGACAAGTTATGTAAAACAGATGTACAGAATATGAGTTATCTAAAGCACTAGACCTCATTTGTGCCTAAGTGCGACAAATGTCTCTAAGCAATTTAACTTTCAGTCGAGTTTAGATTTCCACAGCAAATTGTCACATCAACTTTCTCTGACTGCACCATTTGATCCGGGATGATTGACAGATGCAAATGACAATTTGATGCTGAGTTCCTGGCAGAAAGTTCGGAACGGCGACGAATCAAACTGTTTCCCATTATCGACCGTTATGTAGGCTGGCACCCCGAATCTATAAACAATTCTCTGCCATACGAAGTTGATCAAGGTGGTAGATGTTATCTTTGCCAATGCCTTAGCTTCTATCCACTTGGTGAAGTATTCAAGCGCAACAGCTGCGTATTTCAAGTTTCCTGGTGCTGCGGGTAAAACACCTACAATGTCAACCCCCCTATCTTTGCAACGGCCAGGTTGGGTATATGGGCGAAGTTGGATTCGCAGGCAAATTCTGATTTTTGGCGAACATTTGGCAAGCTCGGCACGTCTTGACAATTTAATTCGCATCTTCGGTCGCAGTTGGCCAGTAGAACCCCTGCCTCATTGCTCTGTGCGCTATCTCATGCGGTCCCCCATGAGCTCCACACATTCTTGAATGTATCTCATTTAGCAGCTGAACGCCTTCATCTCTGCTGATGCACTTTAGCTTCGGTGCTACCACTCCTTCTTTGTATAGGGTTTCGCCTATGATTGAATACTGCTTCGTGCGAGATATCATTTGGTGCTCTTCTTGTTGGGAATATGCCCTAGAGGTAAGAGATGATGATATTCCGATTGTATCTATGACATGTATTAAGTGTTCATTGAATATCCATTATAGACAACTTACGTTGATTGGTAATTATGTCAATTGTTTGTGGAACTCAATTACTTGAATGGTTATTCTAATATTGTCCCTGGTCGGCGTTTTTGTGAGAACACACTTAAATATTAGACCAGCACATATATTACTTGATAACTATGTTTCACAAGTCATAGACATGAAGATGTCGAACTAATAATGTGGGCATATGTGAGACATGTAGGCTGGAATGACCCAACTAGAGAAAGTCTCTATTCACGTCATGTTCGTTATGTCCTTAGACCTAAGATTGTTGTATACACTCAAGATGGGAAACGGCCTACTTAGGGACTGTCAAATGCTGCTCTGTAACTGGGTGGTTATAAAGGCGGTCTTTGGGTGGTCGGAAAGCATGCTGTGACACATAGACTGTCAAGATGAAATTTGGCCCTCTCCGTATTTAAATAGAATAAATTTTCAAAAAGGTAACGCTCATTTGGCTAGTCTAATCTATTTTTTTTCTAAAAGATGTATCTCAGATTTCAGCATTATGTTTTATGCATGTGCTTATATGTCGGGTTGTGCCTTGCAGTAATTTCAGCAAGAAAAAAAAACAGAGCATCTCTGCCCTTATTCAGACATGTTATTTAATTTTTTTGACGAGGACAGACATTTTATTTGTTGATTCATGCAAGCTAGCACCATCTGAACTATTTTACCATCTAAAAATGATATCTGTGTTGAATTCGAATAGATCAATTGCCACCATGTCTATACAACTCTACGTCAGGTAACAGGTGATAGGTGCTAGCGGAGACTAAACTAATAATATGCCAACTACTTTTCTGTCTGGTACCAATATGGTCATACAATTGAACTACAAGTCACATCTAGCTTCACTGCTTCAGTATGCTTCTAACGATTAATGTACCAGCCATATTTCTAATAGATAATCAAGCCGCAGTAGTACTTATAGGTATTAAAGAAACTAAGTATAAGAGCACTACTTCTACTAATAGATCTCTGGAAGATATTTAATTTCTACTAACTAATCAAGTAACAGTTCTAAAAATCCCTCCTGAATTCTTCCACATGAACCAATTAATTAGAGCAAGCAAAACCTCCTTGGCCCTGGTGGAATCCGTAGCCATCGCAACCTATACCTACGCGGGCTGCCGCTACTCGGAACGATGCCATACAGCATCTCGGACCCCGCGCCGCTGACACATCGCGAGCCCACGCCTCCGCACCCCATGGCCGCCTTTTGGGACCTTACCGGATCGAGCATTCCCTTGCAGAATCGATCTCCTCCAAGATGAAGAGAGCAGCGGGTGGGAGAGCTGCGGAGAGGGAGCAGCGGAGGGTGAACAGAAGAGGGAGTGTGCGGCGGCTGGAGATGGGTGTGTCCGTTTGCGCTGTGACATAGGGTTGGGTAGGAGAGATTGGTGGGTTTGGAGGCTGCATGTGGAAATGTCAAAAAAAATGCCATGGGGTCCATTTCTTTTAGCGTCACACGGAACAACGCTATAACTAGAATTCAAAAAAACAAATAATAAATTAGTCACTTTGCAGATCTTTGCCGACTGCCATGGTCATGGCACTCGTCAAATCTTGAAAAATAGCAGCCTAATAACACTATTTTTCTACCTTTGGCAGAATGCCTTCACCTTGGCACTGGGCAAAGACTTTTTTGTTTTAAGAAATAATTTCTTTGCCAAGTGCCTTTCCCATGGTACTCGGCAAAGATTTTTTAAAAAAAATAATTTCTTTGTCAAGTGCCTTTGCCACGACACTTGGCAAGGACTTTTAAAAAAGTAATTTCTTTGCCAAGTGGTGACGACAGTCAGCAAAGTTTTTTTAAGAAAAAATGCTGAGTGCCTTCCAGGATGGCACTCGCCAAAGGTACTGACAACAGCGCCGGTGCCATGATGGCTGATTTTCTTTGCCAAGTGCCCGATAAAAGGCACTCGACAAAGAGCCCTTGGTCGTCAAAAAATTCCTCGATGGCCTTTTGCCGAGTGCAGTAGTCGTCAAAGCCTTTGCGAAGTGCCACATACACTCAGCAAAGAAGGCGAATCCAGTAGTGGTGCCAGTCTGACACATGAGAACAAGTATCTTCATAACCACCCTATTTAGTTATCAAAAACAACTAGTAATACTCACTGGGACACACTGTTATTTTGTCACAACATCAACTACTAGATATTGGAAAAGGCTAAACATGTTTACATGTGTAAGTTTTGTGTATTGTTATTTTGAACCCAGTAGCGCATCTCACACTGGCGGACAGTGAGGCTGCATTCCCTACGGTTCAACCTTGGACTGAATTCACTACCCCATAGGAATCAGGATCATTCTACTACTCCTATGTTGGGTTAAGCTTGATGCTAGATGACATGGAACATGTCTGTGCAGAGCTGGCAAGGCGAGAGCATGGGCAGGATTTGAATTTGAAATGGAGCAGGGGTAGTTGCATTGTACCCTCATTGTATCACGTGTTTTGTAATTTCCCGTGTTGTAACCATGTTCATTAATTACTGGTATATTAGTGTGAGGCTAGAGGTGTGTGTTATCGCAATGTGTTGGTTGTAAATTAACACTCCTGTACTTGAACTTGTGTAAGGCGAAAAGGAGCGTTGTCACCATGGCAGTTCCCAAGTGTTCACGTGTAGATCTTGCGTTCTTGTCTTCTTAGGCTAGCCGATTTGATTCATCAATCGTTTGTGATTGAGTTCTTGCGTTTACACGTGGTATCAGAGCCTTAATCACACACTAAACGCCACAGATCCACCATGAGTGAACGGAGCAATGCCGGAGGAGGCAGCGGTGATCGGATTCCATACCCGACACTCACTGCTGCCAACTACACTAGTTGGAGCATCAGTTATGAGATATCTTTATTGTGCACTCATGAGATATATCTTTATGTGTAACATCAGTAATGAGATATCTTTATCTACTACTGTTACTTGGTTTTGTTGGGTTGTTTTTATATACATCCCTGAAATATAGCCATAGTGTTAGCACAAATACTGTACTATAAGAGAGCAAGGTGACTTTAGTAAGGCACGTGTAACGACCTTCTCCGATAGAAAGCTGCTGCTTGATGGACACGAGCCACTTTAGCTACCACGTGTAACCACCTTCTCCCACATGTCACAGTGATTGCGACGTTCGCATACATTCTTATGATATGTATGATTCTTTAATTTTCTCGCTCCGTCCTGTAATATAGTGTATTCTGGTTTTTAGAATTTTTCTAAAATATAGTGCATCCAGAGAACAAGAGAATAATGTTTACTTAAATAAAAGTATATGATTATTTTCTGTATAGAACATAATTTTTGCTTATCTATTTTGTATAAGAAGGCTACGAGTTTATCCTTTAATTATACAATCGAAATAAATTTCAATATACTAGAAAGGTAAGCGAGGAGTATATACGGTCTATTGTTCTCTCTATTATTTTATCCTAAAATAGTAAAAATACACTATATTATATTGAGGACGGAGGGAGTAATTCAAAGCACAATTTTTAATTTGATTTTAAGCCTAGACCTATTCAGACTACGACATCAAAATAATCGGCTGCCATTTGATCCGTTGCAAGTCGTTTTCCGATGGTTCGGGCAAGTCATTTCCTCGCATAGACCACCACGAAGAAAACAACAGTGCAAATGATGATAGGCTGAAGTGGTCCGCCAGTAGGACTTTTTTATTCACAGCAGCCTTCATGCTTTAAGATACCATTTGGACCTTGCTATTCACAGAAATTGTAAACAAAGACTGACCGTGCATGCATCATCACGACGATTGCTAGGTACACTCTGTCACAATCCTTAAACAGTGACTGACTGCAAGTTGCTTACAGTGATGCACTGTGTGTTGCTTAATTTTATAGTGACGGACCTTTAGTGATGGATAGTTCGACAGGAACTAGATCTTCAAAACCCGTCGTACAGGCGGCGGGGTGGCCGTGGCAGATGGCCAGCAGGTAGGCAGCCGTCTGAAGGCGGGCAGCCATTGGGGGCAGGAGGCCAGGCGGTGGCCTTAGCCGTACGGGCACAGGAGGCTAGCAGAAGCAGCCAGTGGGGCAGGCGGCCGGGGTGCAACCGGCCGGAATGAGCGGTTCGGCGGCGGGACAGGCGTCCGGGGCGGGCAGTCGGCTCGGGCGGGTGCTTGGAGGGTGCGCGTGTGTAGAGGCAGCGAGCAGACGGGCAACGAGGGTGCACAGGTAGAGGCAGTGCGCACAGGTAGAGGCAGTGCACGTGTGAATAATGGGAGAGAGGGAAATAGTGCAGCAGTGTATTGGTTCTTCCTACAATTGGTCGGATTACTTAGGGTTTATGTCATTTCGGGCCAAAATTATCGCAGGAAGGTTCCAAACACATCGCACCACTGGAAAATTTGTTTAGCGATGGTGTATAACGATTGGCTTTTTAACATAAAAATGAAATATTTTTAGCAATAGATATTGCATCGCAGTATTTGATTTTAGTGACTGACAGCCCGAGGACAATCTTTATTAGAACTGACCGTCCAACTATAACTATTGACCTTAGAATCGTTGTTGTTTAAGTGTTGTAGTGTTGTCGTATGTGTGTGCGCGACCGTCGAAGGAGAAAACTTCAGATACATGCATACATTTATATACATCGCCTGTGGACTTAAATGAATTGCTCAAAATCCACGCGTACCATCGATCGAAAGCCACAAATTCAGCGGCATGGGAGTCTGGAGATGAGAAAGAAACTCCTCAAAACGTGATTTAAATGTATTTGCAAGATATATTTTAGTTCTTTATCTGATGCTGTGTATAATACTCATATCATGCATGCATGCATTTTACATGTCACAAGGATTCCCTGAGATGTGGCAACAGAAAAAAATCTATTGCCTTGCAGCATAGTTATATTAATATTTCGCATCCTAGGTTTTTTGTGTGATTTATTTCTACCATTCAAAAATTTAGTACAAAAGTCATATTCTACTATCCTTGGCAGCCAATAAATAAATCTTATCAAATAGTCAAGCATTTGGCCTGTACACCCTTTTTCCATTTATATAATGCATTCTTTGACTTTAACACCAATTAAGAGAGAACATAAATGACACTTGTACCCTCATTTTCTTTCTTATTCAGACAATATCATCAAGCCGAATAATGATGATTCATTGATAAATGAAAAATATTTGATGTAAAACTGTTTTTTGTTCTATTATTTGTATTATGTTTGAGGACAATTTTTAAAAGAATGCACTATATGAATTATTGGACGGAGGGAGGACGTAATAATGACATTTGTGGATGCATCTTAAACTCCTATAAATCTAATGCCCACTAACTATTTCTCTAGCTTCACCTTAAGCCACATCACCCACTTTCTAATTACATATTCCCCTCAGCATGCAAGCTATCCACCTCATCAATCCACTATCGGATCCATTAATGGCCAACTAGCATTTACAATTACAATCTAGATATGAGCAAGACAGATCATCCACTAACTAGCATTATGCCATGTCATCCACTAACATTAACTTATAATTGTGTATCCCTTTGTGTAAATAATCTTAATCAAAATCATTAGTAATTTCAATGACAATATATGGGGTATCACTTTCATGATCCTTGAGACACTTAAGGTCTATGTGTCTACAATTCTTACTAAATAACTCATATTTATTATCTTTCTTTAATTCATCTAATAAATAATCACCAAAGCTAACTTAAATTCCTGCGGCAACGCGTGATGAATCCACCTAGTTTTACAAGTCACAAGCATTTTCTGGCATGTTAAAGTGCAAATAGAATCTACGTCTGCTAGCGCTATGTGCTGGCTGATCAGTTTTCATGATAGAATAATCTTGTGGTACAGCGACTAGTTGCCCGTCGTTTTAAGCATTAACTAGTTCAGCAACTAGTTCACCAATATAACCCTGGTGCTCACATCTTTGCCTCGGATTTTCCCAAGCATTTTTTGGCATTATGCGTTAAGTGATAAGCGACGTCACGTTGAAGACGAGGCGTCAGTGGTGACATCGGGAATCTCCAGATCTGCCGGGTCCTCTGTCCTTCGGAGGGTGCTCATGGACTAGGGTTTGCGTATGTGTGTTCATAGGAGTGAATGTTTTTGTTTTTTGTGGCCGCAGACCCGGGGGCCAGTGACGACCCGCCGTGGGTACGGGGGTGCGCAGATCGGGGAGGGTAGGGCAGCGCCTCGTCGCCGTGGGACGGGGTGTGCAGGGCCGGTGAGGGCCAACCTCCCCATGCGCCGAGCTTCCCGCGAACTGACCTCCCCACGAGCCTACCACCCCACGCGCACGAGGGCCGACCTCCCCACGTGCGCTTGTGAGGGCCGACCTCCCCGCGCGCCGGCGATGGCCGACCTCCCCGCGCATCGGCCACGGGAGAGGGTGAGGAGGGGCCGCCACACCGTGAGCCGGCCTCCCCGTGCGCCGGCTAGGGCAGAGGGTAAGGAGGGGCCGCCGCGCCGCGAGCCGGCCTCCCCGCGCGCCACACCAGAGAGAAGGTGAGGAGGGGGACGAGAGTGGGTGCGGAGGGGCGGCCAGGGGAGAAGGTGGGGAGGGGCGGCTAGGAACCCTAATTTGCTGTATATTGGGGACCTCATTGGCCGGTTGGGCCTAATGGGCTGCGCCTTTGCCGAGTGGCCCATTCAAATCACTCGGCAAATTATTTTATTTTATTTTTTTATTTTCTGTTTTAAATTTTTGAAATTTAAAAGTATGATAAGATGAACCCTAATAAAAAAATTTCAACTACAAATTCCATACCCAACACTCACTGCTGCCAAATAAACTAGTTGGAGCATCCGCATCCAAGCAATTATGGAGGAGCAGGGGGTGTGGGAGGTGATGGAGTATTTCTTTAGTGGCAGTATGTGACTCCTACTTAGTGACACGTTGTGTTTACCCGCGTCACCAATATCATATTTGTGACGCATTTTAGTTCTGAGTCACTAAGTAAGGCATACTGATAACCATTTCTGGCATAGTGGCACGCGTGCTGCTAATTGTGCTGGCACACGCGCAGTTGCCCTCCATCAAAATTACGTGGGGGCGGCTAATCTTTGGTCGTGAGCTACAGAATGGGTGCATTTGGCATGCGGCAAGGCTGATGGTGGGGAACAGAAATAAGGATGATGGTGGACGGATCAGTCTGTAATTAGGCTCTAAAATCGGTGGAAACTTTTTCATGTTTTGTTTCTTTCGGCTCTCGACGTTTCTACTTGTTCATCAAAAAACTAGACGATCAAAAACAACCAGGCGCGTCAACAAATCCACCGGGCGAAACCACGTACATGGCTCGCTTTCCCTTTGGCCGGGCACTTCCCTTGCACTCCCGAACGTGCATTTGACTCGGTAATTAGTTTGTCTCGGTAAAAACGGAGTGCAGTCAATCTACGTTTTAGAAGGAAACCACCTGTGCTACAAACGTGTGAGTCCATTCCATATAATTAGAAACCGGCAATCAGACATATCATCCCTCCCTGTAAACGGAGCTATTCCAAAAGTAGCCCCAGCCCTGTAAACGGAGCTATTCCAAAGGGCAATCAGGGATAACAATCAACCAACTCTCTCTCCTAAATCATTTCACTGAGTCTACTCCGTGGTAAACTTGGTGAATATGTTCTTTATCGCTAAATGCGTCCAATACGGTAACCAGTGCACATGGGAATGCATGACTAGAGCCCGTAAGAAACATGGCTGACCCACGGAAAGATGTCGCCGCCGTGGATTGGGATATGATGGTCTCTTTCTTGATGCATTCGCAATTTAAATGCAAGGTAATTTGTCTTCTGTTAGTCAAGTTCTCGTGGCTGACCAGCGGAGAGAGGTCGCCGCCGAGGACAGAGGTGAGGCCCACTGCTCCATATCGGACTGGGACTTGGCAGCCGTGCCGGAATGGGACTTGGCAGCCTCTTCCAAGTTGCTACAGCCAGCATTTAAATGCGAGGCAATTTGTCTTATGTTAGCCAGCCTCCAACTCAACTCCATGGATATATTAGAGGTCTTTAGCTATGATGGTCCAGCTATGATTTTTATCGGTCGATTTTTAGCGAGTTGCCTATTCTTTTAAACTTTTCTACTTAAACAATGAATTGTTACTCATAACAAACGGCACAGGTTTCTTGCTATAGTACACATGGAGGTGTCAGAGTTGTCTTATGCTCTAGACGGGGCCTTATTACTACTGTGAGTCGTATTAAGACAGTGTACTGTTTGTTCAGCAAAAAAAAGGATGCACTTAGTGGCGCCGATCTGCAGAATGGAAAGGGCTATATACAGCTAAAATTTTTGTTATGACTACCATCATTGATTTTTTTTTAATCTCAAGCCTCATTTACTCAGGAAGAAAATCCTGCAGTGACCTTTTTTGTAATAGACTGCAGTGTTTCCACCTAGGGGCACGGCGACTCAGATGTAGAGAAGACCATATAAAAACCATAGCCTGTCGACATAACGTGGTTACTGTTGAAAATGACGACGGATAAACGACGAAGAACACAAGGTCAAATCACAGCGAGACACAAGATTTAACATGAAAACCACGGGCACCAGCCAGCAAACACTCCTCACAATTATCAAGAGTTAGGTACAACGCCGTGCGGCGACTTACAAGAGAATGAATGAATCAGTCATAGTGGAACCCTAACACCAGGTATATGTACCATACCGCGGGGGCCAGTCCCCCGCACCCCCAAGTGAACGAGGGCGCACCCCAACCGGCCGAATCCTCCAGCGACGGCCTCCGTTTCGCTCTGTCAGAAGTTGGCCTTTATAATGGGCAATGAATTTGGAACATCTTCAACTAACACCAACTTAAGACAAATTCATCTTGTAGTATAAATTAACAACTTCATCCTGAACATAACAAAGAAAGTACCACTGACATCAAATAGTCTCTTGGGCTAATTCACTAAACCAACTAAGATTAAGCATAGCTCAAACTTAGCAACAGGAATAGGTTTAGTCATCATATCAGTAGGATTATCATGAGTACTGATCTTGCATACCTTCAGCTTACCATCTTCGATCACATCACGAACAAAATGATACTTGATGTCAATATATTTAGTCCTCTTATGGAACATCTAATCTTTGGTATGGTAAATAACACTTTGACTATTACATAATAAATTAATGCAAGAATTAACTCTACTTTAGTATGGTAAATAGCTCAGCATACAAACCTTTTAGCCAAACTAATTGCTTCTATGCCTCAGAAACAATCATATACTTTGCTTTAGTAGTTGACAAAGCAACAACAGACTGCAATGTAGCCCTCCAACTCACAGCACAACAGCCAACTGTAAACGCATAACCATTGAGAGACCTGCGTCTGTCCAGATCAGCAGTATAATCTGAATCCATATAACCAATAAATCCCTTCTCAGATCTGCCAAACTTCAAACAAGAATTGCTGTACCTCTGAGGTACCTGAAAATCCACTGAACTGCGCTCCAATGTTCTTTACCAGGATTAGACAAATATCTACTAACCAAACTCATAGTATATGACCAATCTGGACGAGAGCAAACGAAGGCATACATCAAAGACCCAACATCACTAGAATAAGAAACTCGTGACATGTATTCAATATCTGTATTTGTATTAGGACACTGTGCAGCTGACAATTTATAATGAGGTGCAATAGGAGTACTAACAGGCTTTGCATTATGCATGTTAAAATGCTGAAAAACTTTCTTAATACAATTTTGCTAACTAAGAAATAGCAAACCAGATTTTCTGTATCTAGAAATTTTTATACCAAGAATTTTCTTAGTAGCACCAAGATCTTTCATATCAAACTCACTTCTCAACAACTTCTTCAATTTAATGATTTTAACCTTACTCTTGGTGGCAATTAGCATATCATAAACATAAAACAACAAGTATATAGGTGATCCATTAACATGCTTGATGTAAACATAGCTATCATATTTAGACCTCTTAAAACCGTGCCACAACATAAATGAATCAAAGCCCTTATTCCACTGACGAGGGGACTGCTTCAAACCATACAAGGATCTCTTCAACTTGCAAACAAATTTCTTCTTGCCAGGCAATATGAATCCTTTCGGCTGGTCCATGTATATATCCTCCTCAAGCTCTCCATGCAAAAACGCAGTCTTCACATCTAACTACTCAAGCTCAAGAACATGTGAAGCAACAATACTAAAAAATATACGAATGGGACTGTGCTTTATAACTGGAGAGAACACATCATCATAGTCAATACAAGGAATCTAACTGTAGGCTTTTGCTACTAATCTTGCCTTAAACTTTGGAGGCTCACTTGGAGTTAAGCCCTCCTTTCTCTTGAAAATCCATTTACGGCGGATAGTATTCTTTTTCTTAGGCTAAGAAACAACCTCCCATGTGCAATTCTCCTCATGCATGGCTAAATCCACTTCTCAAGATTACCACAATCAATGGCTTCACGATAAGTTGCTGGCTCATGAGTATTCTCCAACTGTTCAGCACAACTCAAAGCATAATAAGTCAAACTACATTCTTCAATAAGACGGGCTAGAGGTCCACCGCCCCTCTTTGACTTGCGATGAGCAATAGGCAATTTCTCCTGTGACTGCAAAACAAGAGGTGAGTGCTGCTGAACATCATCATGGGTTTCATCATCAACAACTTTATGATCATGAGTACCAACTAGCTCCACCTGCAGTCCTGCCTCATCATCAACATGCTCCACCTGCACACTAGTAAACTGTAGCTCCCTTTCAGGACTCTCTGGAACATGATCTAAGGACAAACTATCATTAAATATCATAGTTTCATTTAATACAATACTTCTACTCATGAAAGTTTTTCCTGTTTTAGGATTCCACAAGTTATATCCATTAACTCCTGAACCATAACCATGAAAAAGAAACTTAATAGCTCTAGGCTCTAATTTTCTATTATCAACATGAGCATAAGTAGTGCAGCCAAAAACTTTCAACTGTGAATAATCTGCAGGTGTACCAGACCATACCTCGATGGGAGTTTTCTTATTAAGTGGAATAGAAGGTGACCTATTTTTTACGTAACATGCGGTTTAGCTGCTTCAGTCCAAAAACACTTGCTCGTCCTTACACTGGACATCATGCAATGAGCCTTTGAAATGATGGTTCTGTTCATACACTTGGTCACACCATTTTGCTATGGAGTGTACGGTATGGTGTGATGCCTAACAATGCCTTCATTCCTGCAATAATCATCAAAAGCATCCACACAAAACTCTGCACCATTATCAGTAGGAAGCAATTTCACCTTTCTTTTAGTTTACCTTTCTATCATAACTTTTCAATCTTTAAAAGCAGCAAAGGTATCATCTTTATTTTTTAGAAAATAAGGCTAAACTCTTCTAGACTAATCATCAATAATTGTAAGCATGTAACGATCACATCAAGAGAAGGCTTACAGGAAGGACCCTATAAATCAACATGTACATAATCAAGAGTACCTTTGGTGGTATGAACCAAGGTGTTAAATTTTACCTTTTTATGCTTCCCAAAAATACAATGCTCACAAAAATTTATGTTACTCAAAGTGCAACCATCTAGCAAGTTTCTCTTTATCAATTCTGCCATACCAAGTTGACTCATATGTCCTAAGCGCATATGCCAAAGGTTAGTCTTACTAGGTTCAGCATTAGTAATAGCAGCAGTAGAAATAGAACCATGTAAAGTACTTCCTCCAAGGACATATAACTTTACAGAATTAAGATCACCTTTCAAGCAAACAAGAGAACCTTTTGATACCTTTAGAACGCTATCTGAACCAGAATAATGAAAACCTTTTATATCAAGTGTCCTGAGTGAGATGAGATTTCTGGACATCCCTAGTATGTACCTCACATTCTTCAGTGTGCGTGTCGTGCCATCATGTGCCTTGATCTGAACAGAGCCGATCCCCACATTGTCACATGGGTTGTCGTCTCCCATCCGCACAACGTTTCCTTTCTGCACAGGCTTATATGAACTAAACCAATTTCTGTTAGTGCAGATATAAAATGAACATGCAGAATCAAGTATCCATTTATTATGACAAGAAACACAGTTAGCAAAAACTATCAAACATTCTCTAGAATCAAAATTTTTAGCAACAAAAACAACAGAAGAATTACCATCATGATTGCCTTTTCTTTTTTCCTTATTTTAAAGTTTCAGACAATCCACAATAAAATGGTTTTTTCTTGTAGTACTTATAGAACTTTTTAGGCAACTTGGACTTAGAACAGCCTCTACCATCATAGCTCTTGTCATGACTGTTACTGTCATTAGAGGATCTATGTATAGATCTGCCTCTCACGTGCAACGCTTCGCCCTTGGAGGACGATGACCCATCAAGCTGCACCATGCCTTTCATCTTCTCCATTGACTGGAGTGCCTCAACAACTTTCGCAAGGGTTAGTTCATCATGGTTTAATAATATGGTGTCACAGAAATGCGCATACGAATTCGGCAGTGAACATAATAGTAAAAGACCTAAGTCTTCATCATCATACTTAACATCCATTGACAATAGGTTGGCCACGATCTCCTTGAAGGCAGATAAATGGCTCATCACCAAATCACTCTCCTTCATCCTGAGAGTGAACAGCTTCATCTTCATATGCATCTTACTGGTCAGATCCTTAGACATATAGATCGATTCTAGTTTCAACCAGAGCTTTGTAACAGTCTTTTTCTGCAGCACCTCTTGCAAAATATCATTATGGAGATGAAGCTGAATTAAAGACATAGCTTATGATCCCTCCTAATTTCCTCAGGACTCTACTCGGCCTTCATTTTCTTCCCGAAGCCCTCCAGCGGCTCATCACAATCATCCTTCTGCACCAGGATGGCTCGCACCTTGACTTGCCATAGTGAGAACCGAGTCTTGTAATCCAGCGGCGGTAGATCGAACTTCATCGATGTCATCATGATCTTCAACGAAAGGTTTGATACCAATTGTTGTAAAATTTTGGCCCAGCTCGCGTGTCCACGAGCAGATAGCTGTTTTTAGCCCAACGTCCACTAGAGCCCACAACATATCCAAAACAGGCATTAGGCCTAACTCAACCCAAAATACTAGCCCTATAGGTGAGGACTGCCCACCCATATATGTTATGGACTCCCAACATCAACTTCCGATGTGGGACTAAACCTCAATAATCTCCCCCATCACACATTGGACTTTGCTCTTCGTATCAGGAAGAGGGAGAAACCTGAGTCCACCATGGGATCTAGCCCAACGTCTGATCACACATCCATTTGAACCCGCTCCAAGACATTCATGGGTTCCCCCTTAACCGTATGACTCTGAGATAGCTCCAGGATTTACTAACCAAGGGCTTCGATACCACTTGTTGAAAATGACAGCGCATAAATGACGAAGAATACAAGATCAAATCACAGTGAGTCACAAGATTTAACGTGGAAAACCCCTCCAATGCGAAAGGGGCGGCCAGGGGAGAAGGCGGGGAGGGGCGGCCAGGAACCCTAGTTTGTTGTATATTGGGGACCTCATTGGCCGGTTGGGCCTAATGGGCCGCGCCTTTGCCGAGTGGCCCATTAAAATCACTCCGCAAATTATTTTACTTTATTTTTTTATTTTCTGTTTTAAATCTTTGAAATTCAAAAGTATGATAAGATGAACCCTAATAAAAAATTTTCAACTACAAATTCCATACCCAACACTCACTGCTGCCAAATAAACTAGTTAGAGCATCCGCATCCAAGCAATTATGGAGGAGCAGGTTGTGTGGGAGGTGATGGAGCATTTCTTTAGTCTCAGCATGTGACTCCTACTTAGTGACACGTTGTGTTTACCCGCGTCACCAATATCATATTTGTGATGAATTTTAGTTTTGAGTCACTAAGTAAGGCATCACTCATAAGCATTTCTGGCATAGTGGCACACGTGTTGCTAATTGTGCTGGCACACGCGTAGTTTCCCTCCATCAAAATTACGTGGGGGCGGCTAATCTTGGGTGGTGGGCAACAGAATGGGTGCATTTTGCATGCGGCAAGGCTGATGGTGGGGAACAGAAATAAGGATGATGGTGGACGGATCAGATTGTAATTAGGCTCCAAAATTCCATGTTTTGTTTCATTCGGCTCTCGACGTTTCCACTTGTTCATCAAAAAACTAGACGATCAAAAACAACCAGGCGCGTCAACAAATCCACCGGGCGAAACCACGTACATCGCTCGCTTTCCCTTTGCCCGGGCACTTCCCTTACACTCCCGAACGTGCACTTGACCCGGTAATTAGTTTGGCTCGGTAAAAACGGAGTGCAGTCAATCTACGTTTCAGAAGGAAACCACCTGTGCTACAAACGTGTGAGTCCTTTCCATATAATTAGAAACCGGCAATCAGGGATATCATCCCTCCCTGTAATCAGAGCTATTCCAAAGTGGCCCCAGCCCTGTAATCGGAGCTATTCCATAGGGCAATTAGGGATAACAATCAACCAACTCTCTCTCCTAAATCATTTCACTGAGTCTACTCCGTGGTAAACTTGGTGAATATGTTCTTTATCGCTAAATGCGTCCAATACGGTAACCAGTGCACATGGGAATGCATGACTAGAGCCCGTAAGAAACATGGCTGACCCACGGAAAGATGTCGCCGCCGAGGATTGGGATATGATGGTCTGTTTCCATGTTGTTGCATTCGCAATTTAAATGCAAGGTAATTTGTCTTCTGTTAGTCAGGTTCTGGTGGCTGACCCGCGGAGAGAGGTCGCTGCCGAGGACAGAGGTGAGGCCCACTGCTCCATGTCGGACTGGGACTTGGCAGCCGTGCCGGAATGGGACTTGGCAGCCTCTTCCAAGTTGCTACAGCCAGCATTTTAATGCAAGGCAATTTGTCCTATGTTAGCCCGCCTCCAACTCAACTCCATAGATATATTAGAGATCTTTAGCTATGATGGTCCAGCTATGATTGTTATCGGTCGATTTCTTTCTGCACTTGATAGAAGCGAGTTGCCTATTCTTTTCAACTCTTCTACTTAAACAATGAAATGTAAATCTTAACAAACGGCACAGGTTTCTTGCTATAGTACACATGGAGGTGTCAAGAGTTGTCTTATGCTCTAGACGGGGCCTTATTACTACTGTGAGTCATATTAAGACAGTGCACTGTCTGTTCAACAAAAAAATAATGCACTTAGTGGCGCCGATCTGTAGAATAGAAAGGAAGAGACTAAGACAATTTGGTAAGGGCTATATACAGCTAAAAAGTTTGTTATGACTACCATCATTTATTTTTTTAATCTCGAGCTTCATTTTACTCAGGAAGAAAATCCTGCAGTGATATTTTTTTTTAACAAACTATCGTATTTCCAACTACCACCACGGCGAGTCAGATGTAGAGAAGACCATATAAAAAGCATACCCTGTAGACATAATAACGTGGTTGTTTACCACACCTCATCTTGCCGGATAGGATTTTGATTTAGAAAGCATTCAACATGCTCATCTTGCGGGTGCTTGGAGGGTGCGCGTGTGTAGAGGCAGCAGCAGACGGGCAACGAGGGTGCAGAGGTAGAGGCAGTGCACGTGTGAATAATGGGAGAGAGGGAAATAGTGCGGCAGGTATTGGTTCTTCCTACAATTGGTGGGGTTACTTAGGGTTTATGTCATTTCGGGCTAAAATTATCGCAGGAAGGTTCCAAACACATCGCACCACTGGAAATTTTGTTTAGCGATGGTGTATAACGATTGGCTGTTTAACATAAAAATGAAATATTTTTAGCAATAGATATTGCATCGCAGTATTTGATTTTAGTGACAGCCCGAGGACAATCTTTATTAGCAACTAACCGTCCAACTGTAACTATTAACCTTAGAAAACGTTGTTGTTTAAGTGTTGTGGTGTTGTCGCATGTGTGTGCGCGACCGTCGTAGGAGAGAACTTCAGATACATGCATACATTTATATACATCGCCTGTGGACTTAAATGAATTGCTCAAAATCCACGCGTGCCATCGATCGAAAGCCACAAATTGAGTGGCATGGGAGTCTGGAGATGAGAAAGGAACTCCTCAAAACGTGATTTAAATCTATTTGCAAGATATATTTTAGTTCTTTATCTGATGCTGTGTATAATACTCATATCATGCATGCATGCATTTTACATGTCACAAGGATTCCCTGAGATGTGGCAATAGAAAAAAAATCTATTGCCTTGCAGCATAGTTATATTAATTTTGCGCATCCTAGGTTTTTTGTGTGATTTATCTCTACCATTCAAAAAATTTAGTACAAAAGTCATATTCTACAATCCTTGGCAGCCAATAAATAAACCTTGTCAAATAGTCAAGCATTTAGCCTGTACACCCTTTTTCCATTTATATAATGCATTCTTTGACTTTAACACCAATTAAGATAGAACATAAATGACACTTGTACCCTCATTTTCTTTCTTATTCAGACAATATCATCATGCCGATTAATGATGATTCATTGATAAATGAAAAATATTTGATGTAAAAATGTTTTTTGTTCTATTTTTTGTATTATGTTTGAGGATAAATTTTAAAAAGAATGCACTATATGAATTATTGGACGGAGGGAGGACGTAATAATGACATTAGTGGATGCATCTTAAACTCCTATAAATCTAATGCCCACTAACTAACTATTTCTATAGTTTCACCTTAAGCCACACCACCCACCTTCTTATTACATATTCCTCTCAACATGCAAGCTATCAATCTCATCAATCCACTATCGGATCCATTAATGGCCAAATAACATTTGCAATTATGATCTAGATATGAGCAAGACAGATCATCCACTAACTAGCATTATGCCATGTCATCCACTAACATTAACTTATAACTATTTATCCCTTTGTATAAATAATCTTAATCAAAATCATTAGTAATTTCAATGACAATATGTGGGGTGTTGCTTTCATGATCCTTGAGACTCTTAAGGTCTACGTGTCTACAATTCTCACTAAATAACTCATATTTATTATCTTTCTTTAATTCATCTAATATATAATCACCAAAGCTAACCTTAAATTCTTGCGGCAACACACGGTCAATTCACCTAGTTTTACCAGTCACAAGGATTTTCTGGCATGTGAAAGTGCAAACAGAATCTACGGCTGCTAGCGCTAAGTGCTGGCTGATCAGTTTTCATGATAGAATAATCTTGTGGTACAGCGACTGGTTGCCCGTCGTTTTAAGCATTAACTAGTTCAGCAACTAGTTCACCAATATAACCCTGGTGCTCGCATCTTTGCTGGGATTTTCCCAAGCATTTTCTGGCATTATGAGTTAAGTGATAAGCGACATCACCTTGACAACGAGGCGCCAGTGGTAACATCTAGAATCTCCAGATCTGTCGATTGCTAAGTTCTTCAGAAGATGCTGATAGGGGTAGGGTTTGCGTATGTGTATTTATAGGAGTAAGTGTTTTAGCATTTTGTGGCCGTAGACCCAGAGACCAGTGACAAGCCACCGTGGGGATGGGGGTGCGCAGATCGGGGAGGGTAGGGCTGCGCCTCGTCGTCGTGGGACGGGGGTGCAGAGCCGGTGAGGGCCAACCTCCCCGCACACCGACCTTCCCGTGACCCGACCTCCCCATGAGCCCACATCCCCACGCGCGCGAGGGCCGACCTCCCCGCGCGCCAGCGACGGCCGACCTCCCTGCGCGTCGGCTAGGGGAGAGGGTGTGAAGGGGCCGCTACACCGTGAGCCAGCCTCCCCGTGCGCCGGATTGGGCAGAGGGTGAGGAGGGGCCACCGCGCCCTGCGTCGCTGCGCCGTGAGCGGGCCTCACCGCGCGCCGCACCAGGGAGAGGGTGAGGAGGGGGACGAGAGTGGGTAAGGAGGGGCGGCCAGGGGAGAAGACGGGGATGGGCGGCCACGAACCCTAGTTTGCTGTATATTGGGGACCTCATTGGCCGGTTGGGCCTAATGGGCCACGCCTTTGCCGAGTGGCCTATTAAAATAACTATGCAAATTATTTTACTTAATTTTTATTTTTTGTTTCAAATCTTTGAAATTAAAAAGTATGATAGGATGAACCCTAATAAAAAACTTTCAACTACAAATTCCATACCCAACACTCACTGCTGCCAAATAAACTAGTTGGAGCATCCGTGTCCAAGCAATTATGGAGGAGCAGGGTGTGTGGGAGGTGATGGAGCATTTCTTTAGTGGCAGTATGTGACTCCTACTTCATGACACGTTGTGTTTACCCGCGTCACCGATATCATATTTGTGACGCATTTTAGTTTTGAGTCACTAAGTATGGCATCACTGATAAGCATTTCGGGCATAGTGGCACACCTGCTGCTAGTTGTGCTGGCACAAGCGCTGTTGCCCTCCATCAAAATTACGTGGGGGCGGCTAATCTTGGGTGGTGGGCAACAGAATGGGTGCATTTTGCATGCGGCAAGGCTGATGGTGGGGAACAGAATAAGGATGATGGTGGACGGATCAGTCTGTAATTAGGCTCCAAAATCGGTGGAACCTTTTCCATGTTTTGTATCTTTCGGCTCTCGACGTTTCTACTTGTTGATCAAAAAACTAGACGATCAAAAACAACCAGGCGCGTCAACAAATCCACCGGGCGAAACCACGTACATCGCTCGCTTTCCCTTTGGCCGGGCACTTTCCTTGCACTCCCGAACGTGCATTTGACCCCGTAATTAGTTTGGCTCGGTAAAGACGGAGTGCAGTCAATCTACGTTTTAGAAGGAAACCACCTGTGCTACAAACGTGTGAGTCCATTCCATATAATTAGAAACCGGCAATCAGGCATATCATCCCTCCCTGTAAACGGAGCTATTCCAAAGTGGCCCCAGCCCTGTAAACGGAGCTATTCCAAAGGGGAATCAGGGATAACAATCAACCAACTCTCTCTCCTAAATCATTTCACTGAGTCTACTCCGTGGTAAACTTGGTGAATATGTTCTTTATCGCTAAATGCGTCCAATACGGTAACCAGTGCACATGGGAATGCATGACTAGAGCCCGTAAGAAACATGGCTGACCCACGGAAAGATGTCGCCGCCGAGGATTGGGATATGATGGTCTGTTTCCATGTTGTTGCATTCGCAATTTAAATGCAAGTTAATTTGTCTTCTGTTAGTCAGGTTCTCGTGGCTGACCCGCGGAGAGAGGTCGCCGCCGGGGACAGCGGTGAGGCCCACTGCTCCATGTCGGACTGGGACTTGGCAGCCGTGCCGGAATGGGACTTGGCAGCCTCTTCCAAGTTGCTACAGCCAGCATTTAAATGCGAGGCAATTTGTCTTATGTTAGCCAGCCTCCAACTCAACTCCATGGATATATATTAGAGGTCTTGAGCTTTGATGGTCCAGCTATGATTGTTATCGGTCGACTTCTTTCTGCACTCGATAGAAGCGAGTTGCCTGTTCTTTTAAACTCTTCTACTTAAACAATGAAATGTAATACTTCACAAACGGCACAGGTTTCTTGCTATAGTACACATGGAGGTGTCAGAGTTGTCTTATGCTCTAGACGGGGCCTTATTAGTACTGTGAGTCGCATTAAGACAGTGTACTGTTTGTAAAAAAAAGAATGCACTTAGTGGCGCCGATCTGCAGAAAGGAAAGGGCTATATACAGCTAAAATTTTTGTTATGACTACCATCATTCATTTGTTTTTAATCTCGAGCCTCATTTACTCAGGAAGAAAATCCTGCAGTGACCTTTTTTTAATAGACTGCCGTGTTTCCAACTAGAGCCACAGCGACTCAGATGTAGAGAAGACCAAATAAAAACCATAACCTGTCGACATAACATGGTTATTTACTGTTGAAAATGACGGCGGATAAACGACAAAGAACATAAGGTCAAATCACAGCGATACAGAAGATTTAACGTAAAAAACACCTACAATCCAAAGGGCAAAAACCACGGACGTCAGCCAGCAAATACTCCTCACTATTAAAAAGAGTTGGGTACAACGCCGTACGACGGCTTATAAAAGAATAAATGAATCAGTCACAGTGGAACCCTAATACCGGGTATATGTATTATACCGCAGGGGCCAGCCCCTCGCACCCCGCAAGTGAATGAGGGTGCACCCCAACCAGCCGAAGCCTCCAGCGATGGGCCTCCGCTTCGCTCTATCAGAAGTCAACCTTTATAATGGGCAATGAATTTGGAACATCTTCAACTAACACCACCCTGAGACAAATTCATCTTATAGTATAAATCAGCAACTTCATCCTGAACATAACAAAGAAAATACCACTGGCACCAAATAGGCTCTTGGGCTAATTTACTAAATCAACTAAGCTTGAGCATAGCTCAAACTTAGTAACAGGAATAGGTTTAGTCATCATATCAGTAGGATTATCATGAGTACTGATCTTGAAAACCTTTAGCTTACCATCTTCGATCATATCACGAACAAAATGATACTTAATATCAATATGTTTAGTCCTCTTATGGAACATCTAATTTTTGGTAAGATAAATAGCACTTTGACTGTCACAGAATAAATTAATAAAAGAATCAACTCCACGCAGCTCAGCGTATAAACCTTTCAGCCAAATTAATTCCTTTCATGCCTCAGAAACAACTATGTAGTCTGCTTTAGTAGTTGCCAAAGCAACAACAGACTGCAATGTAGCCCTCCAACGCACAACACAACTGCTAACTGTAAACATATAACCAGTGAGAGATCTGCGCCTGTCTAGATCAGCACATAATCTCAATTCATATAACCAATAAGTCCCTTCTCAGATGTGCCAAACTTCAAACAAGAATCTGCTGTGCCTCTGAGGTACCTGAAAATCCACTGAACTGTCCTCCAATATTCTTTACCATGATTAGACATATATCTACTAATCAAACATATAGCATATGACAAATCTGGATGAGAGCAAACCATGGCATACATCAAAGACCCAACAACACTAGAATAAGGAATTCGTGACATGTATTCAATATCTGCATTTGTACTGGGATATTGTGCAGCTGATAATTTGAAATGAGGTGCAATAGGAGTACTAACAGGCTTTGCATTATACATGTTGAAACGTTGAAGAACTTTCTTAATATAATTTTGCTGACTAAGAAATAGCAAACCAGATATTTTGTATCTAGTATTTTTTATACCGAGAATTTTCTTAGTAGCACCAAGATCATTCATGTCAAACTCACTACTCAACAATTTCTTTAATTTAGTGATTTCAATCTTACTCTTGGCAGCAATTAGCATATCATCAATATACAACAGCAAATATATAGGTGATCCATTAACATACTTGGTGTAAACACAGCTATCATATTTAGACCTCTTAAAACTGTGCAACAACATAAATGAATCAAACCTCTTGTTCCACTGAGGAGGGGACTGCATTAAATCATATAAGGATCTCTTTAACTTACAAACAAATTTCTTCTTGCTAGGACATATGAACGCTTCCGGCTGGTCCATGTATATATCCTCCTCAAGCTCTCAATGTAAAAACACAGTCTTCACATCTAACTACTCAAGCTCAAGATCATGTGAAGCAAGAATACTAAAAAAATGTACAAATAGAACTATGCATTACTACTGGAGAGAACACATCATCATGGTCAATGCAAGGAACCTAACTGTAGCCTTTTTCTACTAGTCTTGCCTTAAACTTTGGAGGCTCACTTGGAGTTAAACCCTCCTTTCTCTTGAAGATCCATTTGTAGTGGATGGTCTTCTTTTTCTTAGGCTAAGGAACAACCTCCCATGTGTAATTATTCTCAAGAGATTGCATCTCCTCATGCATGGCTAAATCCACTTCTCACGTTCACCACAACCAATGGCTTCACGATAAGTTGCTGGCTCATGAGTATTCTCCACCGATTCAGCACAACTCAAAGCATAATAAGTCAAATTACATTCTTCAATAAGACAGGCTAGAGGTCCACGCCCCTATTTGACTTGCGATGAGCAATAGGCAATTCCTCCTCTAGCTGCGAAATAGGAGATGAGTGCTGCTGAACATCATCATGAGTATCATGATCAACAACTTCATGATCATGAGTATCAACTAGCCCCACCTGCACACCTACCTCATCATCAACATGCTCCAACTGCACACTAGTAACCTATACCTCCCTTTCAGGACTCTCTGGAACATGATCTACGGACAAACTGTCATTAAACATCATAGTTTCATTGAATACAATACTTCTACTCATGAAAGTCTTTCCTGTTTTAGGATTCCACAATTTATGTCTTTCCTGTTTTAGGATTTCATAATTTATATCCTTTAACTCCTGAACCATAACCAAGAAAAAGACACTTAATAGCTCTAGGCTCTAATTTTCCATTATCAACATAAGCATAAGCAGTGCAGCCAAAAACTTTCAACTGTGAACAATCTGCAGGTGTACCAGACCATACCTCAATGAGAGTTTTCTTATTAAGTGGAATAGAAGGCGACCCGTTTGTTATATAACATGAAGTTTTATTTGCTTCAATCCAAAAACACTTGCTCATCCTTGCACTGGATATCATGCAACGAGCCCTTGAAATGATTATTCTGTTCATACGCGCAGTCACACCATTTTGCTGTGAAGTGTGTGGTATGGTGTGATGCCTAACAATGCCTTCATTCCTACAATAATCATCAAAAGCATCTGAACAAAATTCTCCATCATTATCAGTATGAAGTAATTACACCTTTCTTTCGGTTTACCTTTCTATCATAACTTTTCAATCTTTAAAAGCAGCAAAGGTATCATCTTTATTTTTTTAAAAATAATGCCAAACTCTTCTAGAGTAATCATCAATAATTATAAGCATGTAACGAGCACCACCAAGAGAAGGCTTACGGGAAGGACCTCATAAATCAGCATGTACATAATCAAGAGTACCTTTGGTGGTATGAACCGAGGTTTTGAATTTTACCCTTTTATGCTTCCCAAAAATACAATGCTCACAAAACTTCATTTTACTCAAACTGCAGCCATCCAGCAAGTTTCTCTTCATCAATTCTGCCATACCAAGTTGACTCATATGTCCTAAACGCATATGCCAAAGCATAGTCTTACTAGGTTTAGCATTAGTAACGGTAGCAGCGGAAACAGAACCTTGTAAAGTACTTCCTCCAAGGACATATAACTTTGCAGAATTAAGATTACCTTTCAAGCAAATAAGAGAACCTTTTGATACCTTTAGAACGCTATCTAAACTAGAATAATGAAAACCTTTTATATCAAGTGTGCTGAGTGAGATGAGATTTCTGGACATCCCTAGTATATACCTCACATTGTATGTTCAGATCTTAGACTTGGAACGGCCTCTACCATCGTAGCTTTTGTCACGACTGTTACTGTCATTGGAGGATCTATGTTCAGATCTGCCTCTCATGTGCAACGCTACGCCCTTGGAGGACGACGACCCATCATGCTGCACCATGCCTTTCATCTTCTCCATGGACTGGAGTGCCTCAACAACTTCTGCAAGGTTTAGTTCATCATGGCTTAATAATATGGTGTCACAGAAATACGCATACGAATTTAGCAAGTGCACATAACAGTAAAAGACCTAAGTCTTCATCATCATACTTAACATCCGTCGACACTAGGTTGGCCATGATCTCCCTGAAGGCAGATAAATTGCCCATCACCAAATCACCCTCCTTCATCTTGAGAGTGAACAGCTTTATCTTCATATGCATCTTATTGATCAGATCCTTAGACATACAGATCGATTCTAGTTTCAACTAGAGCTCTGTAGCAGTCTTTTCCTATAGCACTTCTTGCAAAATATCATTATGGAGATGAAGCTGGATAAAAGACATAGCCTTATGATCCCTCCTGATTTCCTCAGGACTCCACCCAGCCTTCGTTTTCTTCACGAAGCCCTCCAGCGCCTCATCACAATCATCCTTCTATGCCAGGATGGCTTGCATCATGACTTGCCATAGTGAGAACCGAGTCTTGTAATCTAGCGGCGGTAGATCGAACTTCATGATCTTCAACCAAAGGTCTGATATCAATTGTTATAAAATTTTGGCCCAGCTCGCATGTCCATGAGCAGATAGCTGTTTTTGGCCCAACGTCCACCAGAGCCCACAACATATCCAGAACAGGCATTAGGCCTAACTTAACCCAAAATACTAGCCCAGACTTATGCGTTGTGTACTCCCAACATCAACTTCCGATGTGGGACTAAACCTCAATAATCTCCCCCATCACACATTGGACTTAGCTCTTCGTATCAGGAAGAGGGAGGAACCTGAGTCCACCATGGGATCTTGGCCCAACGTCAGATCACACATCCATGTGAACCCGCTGCAAGACATTCACGGGCTTCCCCTTAACAGTATGACTCTGAGATTGCTCCAAGATTTACTAACCATGGGCTTTGATACCACTTGTTGAAAATGACGATGGATAAACGACGAAGAACACAAGATCAAATCATAGTGAGTCACAACATTTAACATGAAAAACCCGTCCAATGCGAAGGAAAAAACCACGGGCTCCAGCTAGCAAACACTCCTAACTATTTTCAATAGTTGGGTACAACGCCGTGCGGCGGCTTAGAAGAGAATAAATGAATCAGTCACAGTGAAACCCAAAGACCGGATATATGTACCGTACCACGGGGCCAGCCCCCCGCAACCCCATGTGAAGCCTCCGGTGATGGGCCTCCACTTCGCTCCATCAGAAATTGGTTTTTATAATGGGCAATGAATTTGGAACATCTTCAACATTTACTACACCTCATCTTGCCGCATAGGATTTTGATTTAGAAACCATTCAATATGCACATCTTGATCCAAGCACATTTCTACACAAATCAAATTTTTGATTTTTTTTATCACAAAGCAGAAATTGTCTGAATGCCTTCCATTTGCATAGGCAGCATCAAACAATTTTTTTCTAGCACAAGGAAATATCTTTGTTGGTAACATCAGTTATGAGATATCTTTATCTACTACTGTTACTTGGTTTTGTTGGTCCCTGAAATACAGCCATAGTGTTAGCACAAACACTATACTATAGCAAAGCTAGGTGAATTTAGTAAGGCACGTGTAACGACCTTCTCCGATAGGAAGGTGCTGCTTGATGGACACTGGCCACTTTAGCTACCACGTGTATGATTGCGATATTTGTGTATGTTCTTATGGCATGTATGATTCTTTAATTTAATTCAAAGCACAGTTTTTAATTTGATTTTAAGCATAGACCTAATCAGATTACGACATCACAATAATCGGCTGCCATTTGATCCGTTGCAAGTCTTTTTCCGATGGTTCGGGCAAGTCATTTCCTCGCATAGACCACCACGAAGAAAACAATAGTGCAAACGCTAATAGGCTGAAGTGGTCCGGCAGTTGGACATTTTTATTCACAGCAGCCTCCATGCTTTAAGACACGATTTGGACTTTGTTATTCACCGAAATTGTAAACAAAGACTGACCCTGCATGCATCATCACGACGATTGCTAGGTACTCTCTGTCACAATCCTTAAACAGTGACTGACTGCAAGTTGCTCAAATGGGTTTTCAGTGATGCACTGTGTGTTGCTTAATTTTATACCGACGGACCTTTAGCGATGGATAGTTCGACAGGAACTAGATCTTCAAAATCTGGCCAACAGGTGGCGGGGCAGCGGGGGTAGATGGCCGGCGGGTAGGCGGCCGTCTGGAGGCGGGCAGCCATTGGGAGCAGGAGGCTGGCGGTGGCGCAGCCGTTTGGCACAGGAGGCAGGCAGAAGCAGCCAGTGGGGCAGGCGGCCGGGGTAGGCAACCGGCGGGGATGAGCAGTTGGGTGGCGAGACAGCCTTCCGGGACATGCAGACGGTTGGGGAGGGGGGTGCTAGGAGGGTGCGCGTGTCTAGAGGTAGCGAGCAGACGAGCAATGAGGGAGCAGAGGTCGAGGCAGTGCACGTGTGAATAATGGGAGAGAGGGAAATAGCGCTCAGCAAGGTTCTTCATACATTTTTTTTGCCGAGTGCCTCACACGGCGGCACTCAGCAAAAATTTTTTCAAAAAAAATGCCGAGTGCCGTCCAGGCTGGCACCTGCGCCATCAACAAAGGCACCGTCAAGGGCACCTGCGCCATGACAGCAGCTTTTCTTTGCCGAGTTCCCGATAAAAGGTACTCGGTAAAAAACCCTTTGTAGTCAATAAACTCCTCGACGGCCTTTTGCCAAGTGCCGAAGGCACTCCGCAGAGAAGTCGAATCCAGTAGTGGTGCCAGTTTGTCACATGATAATAGTAATCAACATCAACTAGTTGTACTCATTGTTTTGTCACAACATCATCTACTAGATATTGGAAAAGGCTAAAAATGTTTACAAGTGTAAGTGTTGGATATAGTTATTTTGAACCTGGCAGCACGTCTCACACTGACCGACAGTGAGGCTGCGTTCCCTACAATATAACCTTCGACCGAATTCACTACCCTTTATGAATCAGGATCATTCTACTACTACTACAGATGTGGTGATAGCACCATCTATGTTTTTTAGATGGCACGTGGCCAGTTCCTAGTACATACGAGACACTATTACTACTAGTAATATGCTACTATGCAGCAGTTGATTCTCAAAGAGCATTCAGGGCAAGAGTGCGTGGTGCTCACCTCCTGTACAGGACGGCGTGCTTGCCCCGTTCGCACAGGAAACCCCAGCAACGGCCATGCTGAATTTGCACAGCCCATCTAGGGACTCGTCCACGACCAGGTGCGCCCTCCAAGAGCTAGGGTTTTGTGTGCGGAGCCAGCTTTTCCTCAACAGTAGGGCCTCGACAACCTTGTGTCTAGTGAAATGGTGTGTTTGCATCTTCCATGATCTTGTCAAACTTCGTATAAACCAGGATGGTTAGTAGTTTAGCAGGGCTATAAATCAAGAAACTAAATGTTCATTAGGATACAAAACTCACTATCACAGCGATTTGTTTCAATACGTTGAGCAGGAGTAAAAAATGATTGCCACATCCCTGTCTCTTTAAATCTATACAGTTGAAATGTTGAAACCGAAAATAAATTCAGTACAAAAACAGAGAAACATACCAGCCCTGGTGCCCTGGAGCAGTGGAGCTAGGGCAGGGGCGCTGGCACGGTTGCGCTGCATGCGGGCGGGGTGCCAGGAGACAGGCGGCCAGCTGTCAGCGTGGCACCGTGCTGCATGGGTGGGAAGCTAGAGCTGGGGAGGGCGGCAGCCTGCTATCGGCGCGGCACCCTGCATCTGATGTGGCTATGCTTCATGGGCGGGATGCATGGAGCCCAAGATGGATGGCAGCCCGCTAGGTGGCGACCCCTTGCCTCCTCCACTCCTCGGTCAGCACCTAGGCTCCGTGGTGCTTATGGCGTCATTCATGAGTGGGACAGAGGTATGGGACGTACAAGTGAACCCAGTCCGTGAGAGGTGCGGCCTGAGTGTTCTAGCTTTACTAGGCCTTTGATATTGTTCTGAAAAAATATATATGATTTATGTATTATTAGTGGGCTAATGACTAGGGCTTGGGCCCAAGTGTCCTGGGCCATAGATCCGCCAATGGGTCGAGCCACAACTACAAGAGGCCGGCAGCGCAGAACCTCTTCTGGGTGGCGTGGATCCTCCTCCACGCAGCAAACTACTGGCTTCTTCCTTCGCATCCCTGCTGGAGCATAGGAGAGGCGATGACGGTGGCAGAAGGGATGGGGAGAGTGGGAGGCGAGGAGAGCAGTGCGGTGGCCGGTTGGGACACTAGGCTGCAGATTCAGCCGGCACCACCTTGGAAGCTCCGTTACGTGTCGGGGAGGGAGGAGAGAGAGGGGTGCAGACCGGGGGTGGGGGGAGAAGTGACCCACCTGGTGTGGTGAGTGCACACCTAACCATTTCATTTCACCGGATTTGATATTTTTTCGGGTCAATGCTCTTCTAACTGTGACAGGCTTTGTTGACATGAGTCACTACCCGCCTCCTCCTTACCAGTGACGCATCTAACTCATTATTAGAGACACATCTTACTCATTATTAGAGACATGTTTTTCTTTAGTGGCAGTATGTGACTCCTACTTAGTGACCTATTGTGTTTACCCATGTCACCGATTCCGTATTTGTGATGCATTTTAGTTTTGTGTCACTGAGTAAGGCATCACTGATAAGCATCACACTAAGCAGTTGCCCTCCATCAAAATTATATGGGTACAGCTAATCATGGGCAACGGGAAAGCAAATACAACGGATTTTGCATGCCGGTCGTGGGCGACATAATGGGTGCATATTTTGCATGGGGCAATTCTGACGGTGGGCAACAGAAATAAGGCTGATCGTGCACGGATCAGTATGTAGTTAGGATCCAAAATCGGTAGGTTTTCCATTTTGTGTTTCTTTCTGCTCTCGACGTTTCTATTTATTCTTCAACAAAATCGACAGTCGAAAACAACCACGTGCGTCAACAAATCTACCCGGAGACACCATGTACATCGCTCACTTTCCCTTTCCCCGGTCTCGTTCCTTGTTGTTACATTTGCAATTTAAATGCAAGGTAATTTGTCTTCTGTTAGTCAGGTCACATGCCTGACCCGCGGAGAGAGGTTGCCGCCGAGGATGGAGGCAAGGGCCAGTACTTTGTGCGGGATTGGGATATGACGGTCTCTTTCCATGCTGTTACATTCGCCATTTAAATGCAAGGTAATTTGTCTTCTGTTAGTCAGGTCCACGTGGCGGACCCGCGGAGAGAGGTCTCCGCCGAGGACAGAGGTGAGGCCCACTGCTCCATGTCGGACTGGGACTTGCCAGCCGTGCCGGACTGGGACCAGCTCAACTCCATGGATATATTAGAGGTCTTTTGCTATGATTGTCCAGCTATGATTGTTTTCGGTCGATTTCTTTCGGCACTCGATAGAAGCGAGTTGCCTATTTATTTAAACTCTGCTACTTAAACAATGATCAAATGTAAATCTTAACAAACGGCACAGATTTCTTGCTATAGTACACATGGAGGTGTCAGAGTTGTCTTATGCTCTAGACGGGGCCTTATTACTACTGTGAGTCATATTAAGACACTGTCTGTTCTACAAAAAAAGAATGCACTTAGTGGCGCCGATCTGCAGAATGGAAAGGAAGAGACTAAGACAATTTGATAAGGGCTATATACAGCTAAAAAGTTTATTATGACTACCATCATTTATTTTTTTAATCTCGAGCTTAATTTTACTCAGGAAGAAAATCCTGCAGTGAAAATTTTTTTTAAACAAACTGCCGTATTTCCACCTACCGCCACGGCGAATCAGATGTAGAGAAGACCATATAAAAAGCATAGCCTGTAGACATAACGTGGTTGTTTACTACACCTCATCTTGCCGGATAGGATTTTGATTTAGAAAGCATTCAATATGCTCATCTTGCGGGTGCTTGGAGGGTGCGCGTGTGTAGAGGCAGCGAGCAGACGGGCAACGAGGGTGCAGAGGTAGAGGCAGTGCACGTGTGAATAATGGGAGAGAGGGAAATAGCGCGGCAATGTATTTTACATGTCACAAGGATTCCCTGAGATGTGGCAATAGAAAAAAAAATCTAAAGCTGCTAGGGCTAGGTGCTAATTGGTCGGCTTCCCTGGGAAAATTGACTAATCTTAGGTTTTTTGTGTGATTTATTTCTACCATTCAAAAAATTAAGTGCAAAAGTCATATTCTACTATCTTTGGCAGCCAATAAATAAACCTTATCAAATAGTCAAGCATTTAGCCTGTACACCCTTTTTCCATTTATATAATGGATTCTTGACTTTAACTCCAATTAAGAGAGAACATAAATGACACTTGTACCCTCATTTTCATTCTTATTCAGACAATATCATCAAGCTGATTAATGATGATTCATTGATAAATGAAAAATATTTGATGTAAAATTGTTTTTTGTTCTATTTGATGTAAAAATGTCATCAAGCCCACCTCCCCACGCGCACGAGGACCGACCTCCCCGCGCGCCGACGAGGGCCGACCTCCCCACACGCCGACCAAGGGAGAGGGTGAGGAGGGGCCGCCACACCCCACGTCGCGGGCCGCCGCACCGTGAGCCGGCCTTCCCGCGTGCCGGCTAGGGGAGAGGGTAAGGAGGGGTCGAGAGTGGGTGAGGAGGGACCGCCAGGGGAGAAGATGGGGAGGTGCGGCCAGGAACCTAGTTTGCTATATATATTGGGGACCTCATTGGCCGATTGGGCCTAATGGGACGCGCCTTTGTCGAATGGCCCATTAAAATCACTCGGCAAATTGTGTTACTTTATTTTTTATTTTTGTTTTAAATCTTCAAAATTCAAAAGTATGACAAGATGAACTCAAATAAAAAAATTTAACTGCAGAGTTTTATAACTTTTTGAGATCCATAAACTTTATTTTGGGTGTTCTTCCATCCGAGGTTGTTTGAAATTTTTAAATTTTGAATTTTTAAAATTCAAACCTATTTTGCATTACAAGATGAACTCAAATGAAAAAATTTTCAATTACAACATTCTGTAACTTCTCAAGATATACAAAGCTTATTTTGGTTGTTTGGTCATTTATTTGTTCGACATGGTGGTTCTAACATTGTTCACAAATCTGATATCTCTCTCTGATTGTTTCATGAAACTTAGAGAGAGAGGTAGATTTTGTGAACAACGTTATTTTCAATTTGTCAAATGAAGAAATGACCCAAATAAACTTTGTAGATTTTGTGAACAACTTTGTAGTAATTTTTTTTCATTTTAGTTAACTTAGTGCCTCAAACTGTATTGTGGAAAATAGATTTGCCAAGTGTCAATACTTGCCGAGTGTCAGACACTCCCTAGCACTCGGTAAATCAGCCTTTGCCGAGTGTAATTCTTTGCCAAGTGCCTGACACTTGGCAAATAAGGCATTGCTGAGTGCCTGACCTGGCACTCGGCAAAGAGGCGATTTGCCGAGTGCCCGAGATTTGGCACTCGACAAATCCCCTGGCACTCGGCAAAGATCTGGTTTCCAGTAGTGAATAATGTCATATGTAACATTCCAACTGTCTTATTAATTACAAATATTTGTTTAAAATACTAAAATCAGGTTTTCCTATGACTAAATTTTCCACATCAAAGGGAAAAAGTTATCAGATTTTTGCTCATTGATCAACACATATCTCTTCATGGTACATTTATTCCAAACCAAAGTTTTTGCATTTGTTGTTGGCTGGAACCATCCGTTTCCTTGTGGCATATGGCTATATAAAGGCCAGAAACCCTGCACTGGACAGACATACATACTTCACCTCAGAGCTATCCGCTGTAGTACCAGTTGCCCTTCATGTCAAACGCCACTTCTCTAGTGCTATCATCGCCACTTCTCCGGGCTAGGCAGTGGAGCTGTGGCCACGGTAATACTCGATTTGACACCAAAATGGCGATACCATGCCGCCATTTTGATGCTCCAGGCCGCTGCATCAGCAGGTTTAATTTGGAAAAAAATTTAATCAATGGAAATACATGTTGAGAAATGGGTTCTAGATTGTATTTAGCTACTCTCTTATTCATCATGTTATTTCGTGTGCATGCAATTCAGTCTACGTTTTTACACATCGTTGTTGTCCTGTATTGGCTCTCAGCTTGTGCTGCTCAGCGAACAATGCAACAATCCCTCTCCCTGTTGCCACGGTTGACGCCGAGGCTCAGCAGGCGCATGGTGCAGCCGTCCTCGTCATTGGCACGGCTAACCCATCTAGCTGCTTGCCTCAGGAAGAGTATGCCGATTGGTACTTCCGCGTCACCAAATCCAAGCACCTCGGCAAGCTCAAGGCGAAGATGGAGAGGATATGTGAGATCTTGATGTCCTTGTTTCCTCTTACCCTGCTTCGATCTCTCTCTTGGGTTAAAAAGCATAGATAGATTGGCAAGTGAGTTTTATGGTTGTACATGTGTAGGTAAAAACTCTGGAATAAAGAAGCGCTACTTACACCACATGGAGGACACATTGCTCAAACACCCAGGATTGGTGGACCGCGCGCTGCCGTCGCTGGACACCCAGCAGAGCATAGTGGCATCCACCGTGCCAGAGCTCGCCGCCCAGCTGCCGACATCACCCATCTGGTCTTCTCGACCAACTCGGGTGCGCAGATGCCGGGTGCTGACCTCCGGCTTGTGTCACTCCTGGGCCTCCGCCCAACGGTGCAGCGTACGATGATGTACATGACTGGCTGCACTGCGGCCTCTGCCGTGCTCCGTGTGGCCAAGGACATTGCTGAAAACAACCCTGGCGCCCGCGTGCTAGTGGCTGCTGCCGATGACATGCTCATCAACTTCCGCGCGCCACATGAGGACCATCCTGAGACACTCATTATGCAAGCCCTGTTTGGTGATGGTGCTGCCGCCGTCATCGTTGGACCTGTAAGCAGCGACAGCGGTGGGCATGCGGCCGATGGCGCCGAGCACCCGCTCTTCGAGATGGTGTCCGCTTCACAGACAGTGGTGCCCAACAGAGAGGACGCCGCAGCGGGGAAACTAACCCATGACGGCCTCGTGTTCCGCCCATCCCTGTGATGCCTAAAATTCTGCAGCAGCACGTAGAGCAGTGCCTGATCGATGCCGTCACCGGTCCGCTCGGATCAGGAGGTAGCTGGAACTGGAACGACCTCTTCTGGGCGGTTCACCCCGGCGGGCCAGAGATCCTTGACAGCGTCCAGGCAGGGCTTGGACTAGCCCCGGGGAAGCTCGCAGCGAGCAGGCACGTGTTGAGCGAGTATGGCAACTTGGCAGGCGCCTCTGTGTTCTTCGTGCTCAATGAGCTCCGGCGCCGGCATGACGAGATGGAACTGGAAGGAGTCGTTGGGATCATGCTAGGTCTTGGTCCAGGGGTCACCATTGAGACAATGGTGCTCCGAGTTGCAAGTGGTTTATCAAACAATAAAGTGTCAATGCGACCTCAGGACAGGAAAGATTTGAGTGAAACAGGAGAAGGCACCCCCTACTACCCAGCACAGGAAATTGGTTCGAAAGGAATTCAGGGAAACAATGCATAGAGAAGTCAATGGAGGCGATGGTTTTCAAGTGGTTTATATATGAAACAAAAGTGGTTGATCGCAACCACGCACCACAGGAAATTGGTTTGAAATGAATTCATGGCAGGATCTTGTTCTGTACATGTAGTTGTATCTCCCAGTATCTCGTTTCATTTTCGTTTCCAGATGTTGCATTTGTTGTTGCTTTATGTACGTGGCTTCATTTGAATCATGATATAATGTTTAGCAACCAAATCAAATATGCAAAATTCACTTCCATGCATGTGTTGTCCAATACAATACATATATGTTCGCAACATGTCATCTAAATAAACACTATGCCAAAAACTTTTGCTGCAAGACATCATTAAAACGCATATTATGCTGATGAACACTACCAAAATTATGTCCATTTGATATACCGTGGGGAAGTCCCCACGGTTTTTTGCGTCAAAAAATTATGTCCATTTGCTATAACATATTGCACCTATTATTTTATTTATTTCCCAAATTCCTAGAGAGAGAAGGTCAGGCAAATGTCGTATATACCCTTAACTTCAACCTCATGACTGGCCGGTGGCGCACAAGCACACGAGCATGGAGCTCAAGGCAGAGCATCTGGCGACACAGCCAGCCCAAGGGCGAGCTCTCCGGTGGCACCGCTATCCCAGGAACGGCGATCCCCTACTGTGCAGCCAGCCCAGGGGTGGAGCTTCCCGGCGATGCGGCACCGCTGCCGTCCTTGCATAAGCCGCACAGGCCTTGAGCGGCAGCTCGCCGTCAAACATTCGGCCGGAGAGCCCCAGCCGAGTCTTCCCCATGTGGGGTCCCCTCCCTTCGCTATTGCCTTGATCTGCCATCCCTGACTCTTCCGAGGATGAAAGAAGTCTATTAGTGGACAAGGGTATAAACAAAATTTTTTCCTATCTTGAAACCTGAGAAATGAATAGAATAATATAGATGCGGTGTATTATGATAAATGGACACGATTTTTTAATGGTATTGAGCAAATTCCACTGTAGGCTGTGTATATTATTGTATTATGTTTTTTTATGATGTCCTGCAACAAAGTTTTCCTTTATAGAGACGCAAGTTTTTTTATTTGTGGGGAGGGCGTAGAGAAAGAACCATTAAGGTAAGTGCATTGGCATCGTGTCAAAACTGGACTCTTGTTACATGCTAGTGTACACCCTCAGTTCGACTAAAATTGATGTTTTTGACATTTAGATACCGTTTTTGACTTCATTTTATTCAACATTTTTCAGAAGTCATCAAAAAATAAACAGATCTTTATTTAAGTATCTATAATAATAAAACAAATTATAATAAAATAAATAATATTTTTATAAAAATTCTAAATAAGACGAACAATAAATTAACAAGTCACAAAATCCAAAACGTTACTTTCAATGGGATAGATGCAGTATCAGTTACACGGCTTTATTCGTCTCACGCACTAGATAAACACTATATAGTCAGATGGGGTCGTTGTTCTTTTGTGTCCGCATCATCCTTCTTCCAGAAAGCGGTAGTCATCGCCAAACAAATGATCTGAGGTCTAACCAAAATTTTGAAGCAAATACGGAGAAACTTGAGTGTTGACCATCCAGTTACAATATATGCATGTCGTCGTCTGGTCATTAGTGGCTGATTGGCTGCTGTCCTCTCAATAATTCCTCCATCACATTGAAGGATATCGATGGATCAATAATATAGGCTCCCAGAACCAGACATGTTGCTATCTCATTTTTATGCGTCAATGCCTTTATTTCGTCGTATATACTAGTCACACGATGGCCAGCTTGACTTTGCTCTAGCTAGAGTGCTTGACACAACATGTTGCTATATCAGTTAGCTGGCATTTTCGTGGTGTGTAATGTCGATCCATAGAGGTTTCAGTCAGGGAAGTTTCGTTCGCATCATACTTTAAACTGTAGAGCCTATGTCATATATGTGACAAGTAGGTGTATACTACTGGAAACTGCCTCTTTGTCGAGTGTTAAATATTAGGCTCTGACAAATTTCCATGACATATATAATTTTGTTTTGTCATATTTACGGCGCTCATTTAATATTTTTTTCTTGCAATACATGGTACGTATACGTGTGGGACTTGGTGTGGATGAGGATTTCTGATTTGCTTTTCCTATTTATCGGAGTTTAAATGGATATAATACTGACTTATTTTAATGGATTAACCCCTTGTTTACTGCTCATGTTGGGTTAATATTTTATTGGATCGGTATTCATTATAAGCTTTTTATATATTGTTACAAAAGTTGTTCCAATTAAACCAGTCAAAGATAGTTTAACCATACAGTGGTTTATCCCGGTGCAACTCATGAGCATGTTTTCCTAGTCATTGTATAATTTCCTATTCAATAGATAATGATGCACTCTGAGCTTGCCAGTCATCAAGAGAATAGAATTTCCTTTGTCCAAGGCTCCAAGCTCGACATCAGGTATCTCACCTATCTAGAGTGTCCACTAACCTACTATTATCCACACCAATCCTGAACATGCGTATCAACTCAGTGAGATCCTCATGTAACATTATAGTTTCAGAATGATCTAAAGAGGATATAGAGTTCCTGATGCCTTGCATTCACATTCCACCAGCACTGCCTCGTTCATGCATCACTCCATACATACTCTCCTTCCTGTGTTAATACGTGATTCATGGCCCTCGCTGCTTGCTATAGCAGGACTAAAATTGAAGGTCGGGATGGCCTACTATTATTATATGGCTAGGGACTGCGGCATGGTCTATATGAAGGGGTAATGTGTTAGTGAGGAGAGGATTGAATGTATAACTATGCAATTAATTCTGTACAATGTATTGTGTCGTGTCATTGGTTAGAGTAAAAAATAAGTAAAGAAACTGTCTTTCCACTATCTTTAATGCGAGTCACTGGCCACTACATTTTGAATGGCTTATGATATTGTGCAACTTGTTCACGTATATGCGGACCTCTGCCGAAGGTCTCAATCTAGGCGCATCCGCAGGGCCAGTGCAGGCTGTGCCGGTGGCCACAGCGCAGGCACTGCTGGTGGCCACGGCGCAGGCTGTGAATGCATCTAAACTCAAATAACCAAAAGCAGCATGTCATGCCTGTTGAAAATTGTGTCCTCCAAAAATAAACTAAACCATATTCACGACTTCAATTCTTCAAACATTAGACAAAATTTGGGCACTTAATCACTTGCAGATTGAGGTTTCCCTATGCATGGTATCCCTGGATAAAAAATGGGCTTTCCATTTATGTTGTCAAAATTAATCTGGCAGATAGATGAAACCGCTTTCTCAATAATAACACCTTTCCCAGATGGCCTAACTACAATTGATCCACCTACAAAATAATCAAAACAAAGGAGTGATTACTCTCAAGTGTCAAATACCGCTTTCCATTTGTTGTGACGAACGAATTTGAAGAAAGACCGCCCAAACGGATGCAGGCTATTGATTACAAATTTATCTCTATCATATTCATGCTCAAATCTGACGAAAGCCTGACCCAAGTGACATCTGTGCACCTCCTTGATGAGAACTCTTCTACTAGCACAGAAATCCCTCACTACTTGCTCTACTTCAGGGAAGTGGAGCACATTACCAGGGATTGGGTAGATGGTGACGATTGCGAGACCTTCATTTCTTGCTCTTGGTCTTCTTGGCACCATTGTTCTGACAATCACCGGCCTATTGGGGATGTTCAGGATGTTCATACCCCGTGGCTTGGAAGGATTCGGGTCAGCTTGGAGATGCTAGATTGCTATGGAGATTTAGTGCGAGTTGGGCATCAGTGAAGAAGAGTTGGGGTTTTCTTGTAGCTTCTCTGCAGGCAGTGGAGTGAGGAGTGATCAAGGAAGCTGGAAGGGCTGGAGTAAATGTGTTTTCACCTTCTCGGTACATCGGTGCTGTCAAAACCTCCCCAGTCGCTGAGATGTGGGTCTGCCGGTGGATGGGCCGATTTGTTGTGGCCGCTTGAACTTCTACCCGCTCGGTAATTGGCACAGTGCACGGCAACTGCTGATTGGTGGTCACCTCTGCCCTGACCCAAGCCTCGAAGAGCTAGAGGCTACCTGTGCTGCACGGCCCATTTGGTGATGCTGTCTCAGGCTGGTGGGTCGGTCTGTGCATCTCTTTCTCCCTCCTAGCCTCCCTCGGCCCCGATTCTTTTTCCCTCCAAATCCGGCCCTGTCTGCAGCGCACTGCAACATGCCCCTCGCCAAAAGCATGTGTAGCATCTGATTAGAGATGCACACCTCCCGAGCGTGCCCCTTGGTCAAGCATCGAGAGCAAATTCTGGACGACAGAACAGCAGTAAGATTTTTTGCAGGGAGCACTTGACCAAATGAAGCCTCACCCAAAATCAAATTCAAATCCAGGGGCCCTCCCGCCCACTGATGATCCTGACCAATGGGGTGCTTTCCTTTGTCAGGGGCACGAGCCTATTTGTCCCGCTGGGGGAAGATTTTCCTAACCTGGTTGTTGATCTGGACAGCATTGGCACCTGTGAGAGGAGCCCGTCTAGCTGCATCAGCATAGGAATTTTTGGCCTGAGCCTGATTGTGATCAAGAGGCCCGAATCTACTGATTCTTGTCCAAGAGGCATTCTCCTCTGAGCAAAAAAGATCCCATTCTCTGATCCAATTAGGTCCACCAAAGCCCCAAAGGTGAAAGAAGATTTTGTACTCCAAGCAAGTAAAGGAACGCAAATTGACAATGTGAAAACCAATGCATTTAGTGGAGACAGAAAAACGAAACACACGATCGGCGAGCTGAAGAACATCAAAATCAGGAGCCGATCCCCCCATAGTTGCATGAAGGATGTCCCCGACGGTAGGGGGAGAGCCTAAACTTGCACCTACCGAAGGAAGCGACTAAGAAGAAGACATGAGATTTGGAAACCGGGGAAACAGGGCAGCCAAACTTATGACTGATCACTTGCTGAACTCCCAATCCCGGCCGGAGGTTGAGGTTTGGGAGCGCCATCAAGGATGGAGGGGAGGCCACAGCAACACCGGTGATGGGAGTCACCCGAGGCGGCGGGAGTCACCGAGAAGTAGGACCTCCATGGCCACCGAGGGAGAGAGGGTCTCTAACCTGGGTGAATGGAGTTTGTGGACTAGGTTAAGCTGCAGAGCTAGGTCGTGTCATCAGTCATGTAGGCGGCGATGTCTAGCAGCCTTTGCTTGTCTGCTCTAGAGTCTCGTTTCCTATCTGCAGGTCGAAGGCAATGTGCAGTCTGTAGTAAACATGGCCTGATGGGAGCATGGTTCCGCTTGCCTCCTAGTCTAAAGCCCAACCCGTGTACCATGTATTCTTATTACTGTTGTTTCTACGAATTTCTAGATGCCATCTGCTCTCGTTTGATTCCCCAGGATTCAATTAGTATGTGGTAGAACAATAAGCTTGGCACACAGCAGTTCTACCCAAACATGGATTATATATCACATTGGTGTGCCATAGATACGTAGGTAGACAGCTTGCATGTCGTGCGTGAACTCGGTGATGCCTCTATCTACCATAACTTCAGCTGCAGACTATTGGGAAACCACTGTTGGAAACAACCTCCTCGTTGGAATTTGGAAATAGATACCACCATGACGCACCCAAACACACGTATCAAAAAGGCTACATGCACGTATGTCAAAATGTAGCGTTAGCGCACACATGGAACCAAAGCCGCACAGACAAGATGGAAAGGTGCATGGCCGTTTGACCACATAGTAGCAGATGGAAAGGCGCATGGCTTAGCATGAGGTCATGCCTGCCTCAACATACGTCTAAACTACAGGTAGCGGGAATAGCAGGTGCGACATGTGAATCCAGGCCGGGTGACCAAAACATGGACCAGTATAACACGTTGCCACTCATTCCCTCTCGGGTTCTACTCTACTTCATCCAGCTGAGTAGATGGGTTTCCATATGCCTTCGATTTCCTGTGGCAATCTACATCAGCCTGCCAACTTCTTATTGTGTGTTTCTAAGTATTACTAAGGCATCAGAAATTTAGGAGTTGGAATACATGGAAATTTTCAAAAATATGTGGAATATCTACAGGGAAGATTGTATGCACCTTTTATAATGGATATAGTCGTTCTTAAACAAGTAGAGGATGTCATAAGCCCAGTTAAATTTCCAACCCCTAATTAAATTCATATAAATGGCTGTATGCTTCTCACTGATGGATGCTTCTCACTGACAGATGTATCAATTGAAAAATAAGAATGGGCCCATAAGTCTTTTGCTATTAAAACCACTCCTTTGCACAAAAAATAGCTCTCAGATTTGTAAAAAGAAGTACTTCTTCGAAAGATAGAGTCTACTGTGCTCTTTGGCCAAAAAAAAACTCTACAGAGTTCATCGATTTCACTCAAAAAATTCATCTCTTCAAATGTTAGAGATCTTCTATTGGTACATATAAGTGGTACATAAGTGAGATAAATCGATGAATCAATGATGATCTCAACTCTTTGTATCACACATTGAAATATTTTTTGAATGATCAAAACTACGTCGGATGGAAAACTTACCAAAACCAATGTTCAGATCTCGATGAGATCAGCAATATATAGAAAAGTCACTTTGGTAGAGGGGTTAGGTGAGCTACACACAAGGCTACCGATTAGAGGTTCAGAAATCCTATCAACTGCACACACGCATATTTTCACGCTAAAAATCATGTGTTGCAACAAATCCTTCTCCCTCTTAATTAAATATGGCGGCAGCATGAATTAGACACTCCAGACCATGTTTCACACTTCCAAGAAAGTCAAGTGGATAAATTGGTGCTAAATAACCATGACTAAAAGTACAAGAGTATCCCTAGTTGCTGTTACCATTTATTTTAATAGTCAACCGCAGGTAGCCCAAGAACAGCAAGAAACATGTAGCTACAATATTGTAATACTTCACTTGACCATTTCTATGTGGCTCATTATGCCCAAGTTGAGTGCAATGCCATTGATGCAACCCCTGGCCATGTACTCCATTTATTGGGATTCACCGTAGCCAACCCTCAAGCTGATCAACTAGTCAGGAGCTTTCACCTAGAGACAAAAACAATGTGCATATGCATACCATCAAGAAAGGACAGAGTTCCAGATCCCTCTTATTCCCAAGATTCTGTCCTTGTTACTGTATGCTTAACGCTATTCGGCCTCTCTGCCCACATTGCTCTTTGCTCCAACATGTTTTGGGTGTTAATTTTGGGGTATTGATGCAGAGTGAGAGATAGGTAGATTTGTATTTTCTATGGCCCATTTCTCATGAAGTTGATGTGCTTCAACTAGCTACCTATATATGACCAGATTTTTAGGTGAAAGTAAGGCAAAGAAATGGTCTGTCCTAATATAGTGCCAGAGGGTGCAGGCTTGTGGCATAAATTTGGGTCGTACTTCCGATGTATACCATGTACAGTGTCATGCAGTTTCCTTGTGATCCAAGGATAATTTGACAAAACTATGAACAATTTTGCATGATTCATGTTCTATATATATCACTGCTACAGCGCATAGATATAGTAACACCAACATATGTTACTATAGGTTGGAAAAAGTGTTACTACATCTCTTAGTAACAAATTTTTTATTGTGCTCCAATTGGCCATGTTACAATAGGCTAGTTTATTATAACCCTTTTTTTGTCTATAGATACATTTGTTTAGTGTTACAATGATTTTTGTTGTAACACCTTTTTTTAACCTCTAGTAACACTTTATGCTATGGTAGGACACAATGTTTGTAACACGTTATTTACATATCGGAACACTTGTTAGATGTTACAATGATTGTCCACTGTAACACTTTTTTTAGTTCTAGCAACAGTTCTACATTAGGCCACTACTAACTTATAACCGTTGCACAACAATGAGAAAATATTGCAATAGACCCAATTTGGTTGCAGAGACATGAATATCAATCAACCATTCATTAGGTAGGATGTGGAGACACCAGGCTCCATAGCTCCATAGCTCCAATAGTTACATGGAGAATCACCTCCAATATAGAGTCGAATCATTTCAAACAAGAAACTACTTCTGAATTCACAAATCTGACACTTGGAATCGAGCACTAGCGAGTGCTTCTAAAAATAGTTTGCTAGTAACAAGGGATTTCCTAAGGTGGTGAGACTAACTGATCAATCCCGTGACCAAAATCAATGTTCTAGATGTTGTGGGATCAGCAATATATAGAAAACTCACTTTGGTGGAGTGGTTAGGCGAGCTACAAACAAGCTTATCGCAATTCAGCCTCTGCCCTCATTGCTCTCTGCTTCAACAGGCTTGGGGTGTTAATTTTGGGGGTATTGATGAAGAGTGAGAGATAGGTCAATTTGTCTTTCATATGGGCCGTTTCTTGTGAAGTTGATTTGCTTCAACAAGCTAGCTGTGACCAGACTTTCTGGTGAAAATAGGGCAAAGAATTTGTCTGTCCTAATACAGTGCGAGAGGGTGCGAGCTAGTGGCACAAATTTGGATCAGACTTCAGTACTGTCCGGTCCATCAGATTAAGCAATTTTAGATATTTACCACATACAGTGTTGTGCAGTTTCATTATGATCCAGGGATAACTTGACAAAACTATGAACAATTTTTCATGATTCATGCTCTATATATGAATCAATATGGACTAATATGTTATAGAGACACCAGGCTCCATAGCTGCAATAATTACCTAATGAATCGCGTCTAATATATAGTCGAACCATTTCAAACAAGAAACTACATTTTAAATTCTATAATTTGACACTTGGGATTAAGCATTGGCGGGCGAATCTAAATATAGTTTGCTAGTAATAAGGGATTTCCTGAGGCAATGAGACTAACTGATCTTTCTCGTGTCAACTGCCCAACAGATCCCTCACGCCGCCACCGCATCCGCCCTGCCACCGCAGCTGCCCCGCTCCACCAGAGCCACGCCGGGAGGAGGGCAGGGAGGGATCTTGCGGGCCCTCACTGCGCCACCGCCGCCTGGAGCTCCTCACCACGCCGCCTGGAGATCCCGGGCCTGGGAGGGAGAGGAGGGAGTCAGAGTGTGCTGGATCTGGAGGGAGAGTGCCGCCGTAGCCTGTAGGTCCTCACCGTGCCACGGCCTGGAGCTCCCGGGCCTGGGAGGGAGAGGAGAGACAGCGCTCGGGATGCCGCTTCTGCTCCGTGGCCTCTTCTGCTCCGCCCGGGATGCCGCCGGTGTGAGGGATGAGGGGCGCTGGAGAGAGGGAGGCCGCCGCGCAAGGAGGAGCCACCTTGCATCACTGCGGAGAGAGAGTGAGGCAGAGAGAAAGAGTGGAGTGGAGAGACGCCAGAGGAGAGATGAGCATGTGCGGCGTGGAGAAGAGGAGAGCGAGCGTGCTGCGCGTGAGGCCGGGGGCGGAGTGCTGCGCTGGGTAAGGGGAGCGAATGAGTTGGGAACCCTAACTCATCATTATATAAGACACAATTGGGTTGGGCCTCTTGGGCTTGTTGCGTGGACTTTAGATTGGGCGTACTAACCGCAGCAGACATCTTAACGTGTCCGCTGCGGTAAATAGGCTATTTACCATAGCGGCCTATTACATTGCCCGCTACGGTAAATATGTTAACCGCAGCAGGCGCGTCGGTGGTCGGCCGGGCGTGGCCGGCCACCGAACTACCACAGTGGGCAATCGGGACGCCCGCTGCCCTCCTGGTTTTGGCCACGCTGCAGAAGTTCGTTTTCTACGTAGCATGCCAACAGTGACTAACTGATCTTTCCTGCGTCAACCATAATGGAACACATCGTAGTGTTCTTTGCGTAACTGTTCTGTTGCTCACAGGAAAAAGTTGCCTATTGTAGTGAATACTCTGTTCTAAAACTCCTCAGGGGCACAAAATACTGTTAATGGGTTTTTATTCATAACGTTGATGGGATCATCAACCTGCATTTATTACGACACTTGATTGCCTCAGCGGACACGTTAAAATGTCCTATTTACCCTGCTTCAGGACCCGGTATTCTTAACGTGTTTTCCCGGCATTTATTACGACACTTGATTGCCTCAGGACCCGGTATTCTTAATGTGTTTTCCCTGGATTCACAACTCTTCTCAGCAACGCACAAAATGATCGGATCATTTTGTGCGTTGCTGAGAAGAGTTGTGAATCCAGGGAAAACATCTACGGGGCCTGGGCTGAACAACAGATTAGACCAATTTATCTTTGTTTTCTATATATAATGGAACGTTCTGACCTCAATTTAACTTTGTTATGCCACATACACAAAACTAATGTTGCAATTTAAAGCGTTTTGACCTGACAGTTTAGAGCAACTCCAACATATGTCAAAATTACCATTCTTCATATTCAAATGTGCCACATCATCTAGTTGCCTGAGACTGATCATATGAGTCTGCTAAAGCATGTCTCCTAAATCACAGGCATTCCACCGGGATAAGGTTATCACAAGTGTCTACCCATGGAGGAGTAAATCTGTGATAATAATCATATTTCTGTCATTGATAAAATATTTTAATAAAATGATTATTAAATCGATTGTTTGTGTTAGCCTTCATGCATTCTTTGAAACAGGTGTGTTCGATCAGTTCTCGAAATGATGATAATACGTTTGTATCCTAAATGTTCACATTTTCTCCTTTTATATTGGACAGAGTAAGTAATTATTTAAACGTGCTTTGAAATTGCTGTTAATTTCATTAGAATGGATTACTGAAAAGTTTATTTGTTCAGCAAAAGAAACTAAACATCGTACCTACTGGATTTATTGCCTCAGGCATCTCTTGCATAGTGATAAAATGAACCAAAAGTTCATTGACACTTTTTGGATCTTCATATTTGAGAGAATAAGGCCATTGGCCGATTTATACTTCTTGTATGGAAAGGGGCATGATGAAACTGTTCTTTGTTTACCTGCCAATATAATGAGTTATATGGGGAGAAATAAGCATGTAGATAGAGCAAGTTTGCCTCATTGTCAAGATTATTTATGTGTCATGCTTTTATAAGTCGGCACCGAATGAGAATTATTGCATCTGTAACCTGCCTGCACCATGTTAGATAGTATTCTAAATAAGTGCATTTAACTGAATAGTATGCACATGTATATACGCTTCTCTGTTGGCCAATATATAGAGCAGATGGGGGTAACCAAGTTCCAAAGCCAAAAAGGGGACAATTGGTGCAATAAATGCATACATAAATCTTAGTCCATTCGATTTTGTTCATCAAAATGGATACAGCACAAGAGCCTTGTGATTAGACGCCTGAGGCATCGGGATAACTAGTGGAAGCGACAGTAGTCTAAACATGAACACCACAAACAAGATCTGGAGCTAATACAACCCAGTTCAAGCAACAAGATTTTGGTAATGTGGTGGAGCCATCTAGAAAAAACAATCTGGGGAATGGCTAACCACAGTCAGACATAATACGGGAAGCAGGAAGCTCTACTGTAATATGACTACTTGAGATACAGTTCTTCCGATCAGTAGGAGTAGTAGTGATCGGTACCATAAGAAAATGAAGCAACCAAGCCTGTGCTTGAGCCGCACACCCACACCACATGAGATACATATTGAACCTAGTTGTTTTACATTGATACAGAGCAACATCTAACAATAGTAGCCATGTCAAAGGGGAAATGGTTGGTTCACACTTTGGTCATAAAATCTCTTCATCCAAAATTTATGGTTGGTTCACACTTTGGTCATAAAGTCTCTTCATCCAAAATTTTTACACCACTCGAAAACAGAGTAGGCAACACAACGGGGCACACCTGGAACGTTATTCCTGAGGCATTGACGTCCATTAGCTTAAGAAGTTCATATGAACTTCAAAGTTCATGAGGTCATGTTGCATGCCCATCCATTATGTCAGATTTTAGTGACTACAATGTGACGTTACTTACTGATCATGGAGAAATTAGTTCGACCACAGTGTGTTTCTGCACTATTCATCATTTTTCCATGTTCTATGCAACTCATAATGATGCCATAGCCCAGCAGCACATCTAGTTGCCTGTTGCTTGCAATGTGGATGTGTTCTTACCCTAAACAGTTGCACGTCATCAAGACACCAGTGCTGTACAAGCATTGTGTCCTAGTTAATGAATAACATTCAAAAAACATATGAAGCACCCAGATTGGCATAAGTTTGTTTGTGTCAATCGTATAACCAGATCTTTCAAGCCATAGTTCATGACTGTGCATGTCTTCTTGTTTACTTGGACGGGTCCAAGAAGACTATATGGTGCCTATTTGCAATGTCAAATATCACAATCAGGTACTACACCTTTCTGGTTTGTCTTAGTCTCCTCTTTATGCTAACTCTGTAGTCCAACTCTGGATCATGGAGCTAACATCCGGCAGGCTAGTGTTTACGCTAAGGCTGCTTTGGCCTTGAAGTTGCACACTAGCACAGTGTTTGACTAACGGAGCAGGATGATTAATTTCGTCATGATACCTTGCGTGATGGTGCTCTGCCAGCAGAGGCACAATAGAGGGGATGTAGTCCCAGATTCCTTTGTCACACGCCACGGCATCATCCTTGCATGGCTTTGTACTCCCGCCTCCACATTAGAGCATGGTATGTGTGTGTCTTCATCGACCACTCACTCCTGGCGTCTTTAATTACAAGGAACTGTGTACCACATCGCCACTCACTCACTTCAGGTAGAACTGTCAGAACAGACAGGAAGACTACGCCCTCTCTACTGCTACACCTCTTCGACCAGCAGAGTAGATGGGTTTCAAGATGCCTTCCATTTCTAGTTGCAATTTATGTGGGTCTGCCACAATTCGTCATTATGTATTTGTGTATTTGTGTATTTGTGTATTTAGGAGCTTGATGGAATACAGGAAAATTCACAAACTGTGTGGAATGCATCTAGAGGTGAGATGGTATGCACCTTTTATAATAGATAAGAGTCATTCTTAAACAAGAAGAGGCTGGCAAAAGCCCAGCTGCATTTCCTCTGCCAATTAAGTTCATATAAATGGATGTATGTTTCTTGCTGACAGAACGACACAAAACCTCTACACACGAATGCAACAGACAGCTGTAAATGTTGGGTTAAATCTATATCTGTAGTGTTACATACGTGCAGATGTATCATGTGAAAAATCAGAATGGGCCCATAACTCATTCGCTATTAAAAGCATTCCTTTGCACAAAAACATGGCACTCGAGTTTGCAACTGGAAGTACTTCTTCGAAAGTCAGAAGTCTACAGCATTTTTCACAAGAAAAAAAAAACTCTACTTCTATGATGCTTTACTCAAAAAATTCAACTCTTCAGACGTTAGAGATCTTCTATTGGTATATATAGGTCAGAAAAATCGACAGCTAAAGAGGTTAGACATCAACTGAAATGACAGCAAATGGGAGAGTTGGATGGGAGTCCATTAAAATTCTTCAAAAGAACATGGTTTTGGTCTATATTCCAAACCAACTCAAATAACCCGAGGGTTGAAACCATCTCGCTTCACAAATAGCCCGAGTGTTTCATCATCAATACAACTGCCTGGGGCATTCTCGACATCTCGCTTCACCTCGATGCGCATGGTGAGAGGGCACTACACATGTCTCGGTTTTGAAGCCTAAACTGATCAAACACGTAGCAGAAGCACTACTGGATCCAACGGCTTTGCCGAGTGTCAAAAGCACTCGGCAAAGCCTGCTATGTACTCGGCGAAGGCTTTGTCGAGTGCTTTCCACGTCGGCAGTTGGCAAAGAGCTGTCGGCAAAGAATGCCTCGGCAAAGACCTCTTTGCTGACTACCATGCGGCGGGCACTCGGCAAAGACTTTGCCGAGTGCCAAACCACCACTCAGCAAAGGAAGCGGCCACCGTCATCTGGTGGCATCTTTGCCGAGGGCTGACATGGCACTCGGCAAAGATATTTTATTTTTTTATTCATAATGTCTTTGCGAGTTTTTCCTTTTTTTAAAAAACCGAGACATGCCGTGGCACTTAGCAAAGCTGAAATTTTTTTTCTTTTTTTTTCTATATATATCACAGCAGGTAAAACACACACACATATATAGCACAAATCCACATATATATCACATGCCATAACAAATCCATCCAGATCCAAGTCCAACATACATAACATGTTCATCATGTCCAACATCCATCACAAGTCCATCACAAGCTAAATGAAAGGTACCTACGACGACCCGGCGTCCTAATGGCCCCGAGAGTGTGAAGAGGCACCACATTGCCACCCCGGCCACCCCTGCGGCGCCAAGGCATGTGGCGCCGTGGAGTACGTCCAGGCCCCGACCTGCTGAGGCTGAGGAGAACCACCTGACCACCTATGCTGCTGAGGCTGAGGAGTTGTGCCACCCGTGCTGTGGAGGCAGAGGAGGATCACCTCCCGGCCACGTGTGGTGTGGACTCGCACCAGATGGCCACTCATGGCCTGGAGAAGGGCCATCTGGAGGAGTCAGGTTCGAACCGGCGACTGTGCCTGCACAAAGGAGAAGCGATCTCATTAAGACTCATCTAAGCATGCGCGGGCTGTCCAAAAAATATGGAAAATCCGAAATAGATACGGTTGCAGATATGCAAAGACCTGCATACCTCCAACCATATCTATTTTGGACGGGAGACGCCTAACTCGGTTACGCGACCAAACACAAGATATAGATAGAGGGGTTATACCTAGGGTGCCCGTGAGGTCAGGGTAGCGGGGTGGTAGCTAGTCGGTGCAGTGATGATCAGGGTAACCGAGTCCCTCCCACGGGACCTCCTCCTACAAAAAAGGGCAATTGGTTAGTGTCGATTGAAAATTTTGACAGCACCTCCCCTGCACGGGGAGGTTCCTAAAACCTGCAGAAAACATCAGCACGAAGGCCAACAACCACATATATATCAACACAAGTCATGTACTTAACTTCTCTTTCCATGTAGACAAAAGATTCAAAGTAGTAGAACAACAACTATTAAAAGCACTACAACTACTACTAACACAAACTACTTACTATAAACTACTTACTACTACTAACACAACTACTACTACTTAATACTAATAGTACTACATACCTTGCCGGTGATGGACGAGGACGGCGACAACGGCAAGACGACGATGGGGACACCCCCAGCGATGTGAGGATCCACGGCACCTCCCTTCTCCTTCAGCCCCTTCTGTTCTCCCCTCCTCCTCTCTTCTCTCCTTCTCCTCCTTTCTTCTCCCCTGCCTCCTCCTCCTCCCTGTTGTAGCCGCTCCAAGTGGCACGGAGTGCTAGCGGCGAGGACGCTGCAGACTGGATGGCAGTGCGGGGGCATGGCACCATCTTCCCCGGTGCCGGGGCAGCGGCGGAGCTTGCTAGGGGTAGGGGCAGCGGCCAAGGTCGCTGGGGGCATAGGCATCGACCGAGCTCACTGGGGGCTGAGCTCGCGAGCGGGCGGTGATGGGGTGCATTGTGGACAAAGGAGCAGCGGCGGGAGGATCGCGTGGCCCGTGGCGGTGGACGGCGAGCTCGGGAGGCACACGCGGCCATGATGTCGGGCGGGGAGGAGCCGACGCAGGGTAGGAGAGGCGCCAGCACAGTGGAGGGGCGGCCACGCAGCACAGGTGAGCGGGGCCGGTGCGGCGGAGCTACGGTGGCGCGGGCGGTGTTGGGGCCGAGCGGAGCGGTGCAGCGGCGAGTGGTGCACGATGGATTTGCGACGGCGGCAAAAATGGCGTGTGCTGGGCGCGGGGAGCGTGTGGGTGGGGGCAATGGGGTTGGGGACTTAGGGTTAGGAGGGGATAAGGCCCTGGTGGGCCGGATTTTTTTTTAAACCTTTGCCGAGTGCCAACGTGGGCACTCGGCAAAGAGGGCTTCTTTGCCGAGTGCCACGTCACAGGCACTCGGCAAAGAGCCTGTTTGGAGCAAGTTGCGAATATTCTCAAATTTTTGTCATAGCCTCTACATGCAATAACACGACACCTCGATAAGTTTCGTGATTTTTGGACTTCGTTTAGATTTTATATAATTAAAAAACACTTCTACCATACCAAGATGGTCATGTTTTGTGGACGAGGTATACAAACTTTTGGGTGAGTTTATGGATACGGTCTCAAAATACACTCTTCAACATGAATATCATTTTTTGAATGGCTACCCTTCATTATTTCATGCACCTGCAGTTCGAGTTTGGATTCTGCGAAAAAATTCAACTAAATAAAATAAATGAACGAAATATAACAAATGGTTATAAAAAGGTCCCAAATTGGAACATGTGCTTGTAAAAAATATGCTTGGGCTACACAAAAAGTTTGAACTCAAAATTAAAATAAAATAAAAACTTTACCGAGTGCCAAAGATGGCACTCGGCAAAGAGGCTCTTTGCCGAGTGCCAGTGACATAGCACTCGGCAAAGAAACCCAGCTTGCCGAGTGCCCAGCCTGGCAGTCGGCAAAGAGGGCCAGCCTAGGCCCAGTCCAAGCCACGTGTCCCTTTGCCGAGTGCGTGGCACGGCACTCGGCAATGACGCTATCTTTGCCGAGTGCCTGACGTTAGGGCACTCGGCAAAGGGGACGGCGACGGACGCCGTTTGCGCCTGCCAAACTTTGCCGAGTGCCACGCTTTGCTAAGTGTACAGCACTCGGCAAAGTGAGCTTTGCCGAGTGTCGGTGTTCGCCGAGAGCCAGGCATTCGGCAAAGAAGTCTTTGCCGAGTGCACTGTTCGGCAATCGGCAAAGGGCTTCTTTGCCGAGTGCCCGCTCTTTGTCACTCGGCAAAGCCCCTGTTTCCTATAGTGAAGGTTTTGATCTCTACACCATGAAACTATGTATCCCTAGTTTTGAGGACCAAACTGCCAAACCCTCGTGCATGCCTCACCAAGCGTGACTCACCGGTGTCCACGAATGTCCATCCACCACCAATGTTGATGCCTTTCCCTTCTTGACTTGTATGACGGTATAAGCTTAATCGCCGCCTCCTGTAGCACAATTGCGGTGCCTCTGGCCTGGAACCGATGTTGCCTGACGATTCCATTTCAGTGGTGGCATAGAAGCCGATGGGTACTCGCCTAGTGCCCGAGCCCAGCACCGTCAAGGCAGCAACCGCCCACTTGAATGAATGGCTGCTCCTCCGTCCCCATAGACCGGCCCCATGCACACATTGGCCACGCTTACCACTGGTGATGGGGCCCACATCCAGCCTAGCTGCGTGCATGCCCGGCAGTGGCAGTGCCACCCCTTGCACCAACTGGCGGTGGCATGAAGAGCCAAAGAAAATAGAGTACGATTGAAAGAGATACATTCATGGATTGCGCAGTTGAGTGTCAAATATTCAATTCTCTATAGCTCTTGATTTACTATCTCTGGAAGTCATCTAAGGAACCAACAGATATCACTGACCTCATGAGCTTAATTTGTGAAGGAATAGTCATAAGAAGCAGCCTTTTGAAATACAGCAATTCATATAGAGATGATGATTTATCAAAGACAAACCTCTATAAAAAGGCATCACACAAAAATTACAACATTAACTACTGAATTTCACTCAGGTTAATAAGATCATTCTATAGCTGATTACACGGAAATTTGTTGTACTACTGAATAGGATCATCCATATAGAACACAAGGAAATCAAGTGGAGTAACGAATCCACTTTGGGCTGATCCAGTTCATAACCGTTGTTTTCTAGGCACCCATCTGGCATCTCTTCCCGTCGTCGACAGTCCTCCTCTACTCCTGCCAGCATACCATGTCTACTACCCTGTTCAAACCAAATATTTGCTTGTGTCTTGTGAATGCAATAACTGCCACGATATAATCCTTCTTGATGGCTACTATTCCCAACATGACACACTCTGGTGTTAGCAGACTCCATCTCTGAGTATTTGATCACCCCTTCCATTAAATGTAGTAAGACTATATAACGAGATGGAGAGATGTCTACTGCATACAGATTAAATATATATCTGCTATACTCAGTAGTACTCGATACCAACATCTGATGTATATAATGGTTTGGCAGGCTATTGCAGTCCAATTATGAGAAGGGGTGTATGTGGATTGTTACTTGACTTGATTTCCTTGTATCCCCACAGGTGATAAAAAAAAACTTGACCTGAGTGTGTAAGACATCCCCCAGGCAATGCATTAAGAAGACGACCTTCTCACGCTGGTCAACAAAACCATTGTGCCTAGCTTCTTTCATCAAGTTGTAGTACATAAATGACTCATTTGGGCATTCGGCAATGTAGGATGTATGTAATCTCTATTATAAGGTGGAATATGCATGCATGACTTGATGACTAGTAGGTCGTTGCATGAATTTGCTTCATCTCGCATAACAACAAGAAAATTTGGAGACATGTAGAAGGACTATATAGAAGGATGTGGAAAAGATGCCTACCGCATTGATACATGGTAACAACAACGATGAAAGTAGGCAATAGTGACCACTGACCTAAATGCCAAAAATAGAAGACAGTAATGAACATGATAAAATTTTAGTTTCTGTCGAAATAAATCATTTATCTGTTGTACCAAACCTCTTAAATCTTTCTCTTATATCTGTCGAAATCCTTCTCACGCATCCTTGCGTGGACGCTGCATGGGAACTACAACTATTGTACAACCGCATCAAGCACGCGTCATGCATACATGCTTTCCTGTCATTGCCCTCGAGGGAAATGTGTATAAACACATGGACTGTCAGGCACACAATACAAGCTTTACTACCAGTCAAAAAAAAAAGCTTTACTACCATCATGATAGAACCACTAAAAGAAGCCATCAATAGACCTGCACTCACGCATATCTCACGCAACATATGCGTTTTTCTTGTTCCTCCTATTCCAACGGCCTATTTTGTTGATATGTCCGGTAACACATGGCTTAATTTTCCCATTGAGCCACGTCCCCTTTTTTCAAGATCCACATCTGCTTGATTGGGCTGGGTTTACATGGTGCTTCTAGCAAGACATTTATGTACTAGCCACAATGGGTGTCTACAGCAATGTAGTAGGGCGGAAAACATCTATAAGGTCTAACCCCGGGGGCCCGTGGCAGTAGCGGAGGGGTTGGTGGTGGGTGGCGCGCTCAGGTGGCGGCGCACGGGCAGCAGGAGCAGCGGCACAAGGCGAGGAGAGAGATCAGGTTTGACCCCTTTCTTTTATTGATTTCATCCCAATGATTACACCTCCAATTTTTAGTTTGACTTGCTTAAATTATAAGGTAACTAGGAGATCCTCATAATTATGGATTTTTCTTTTATAATTCGATCTTTACTTTATTTATCCAACTATTTCCAATTCTAGCGGATTCAATTACGAAACCTGATGGACGGTGGATTGCGGTGGGTCAGGGGGTTGCACCCCTGCCCGTTAGCGCGCGCCCCCTCTAGGGTGCCGGCGGCGGCTGCGCCCCTCTCTTGGGCCGGATTTGGCTCAAATTCTTCCACAATTCGCTGGGCCGTTGTTGTACTCGTTATAATTTCAAATATGATTGCACAATTACATCATATAAAGTATGACTCAGCACCGCCACAGGGTCATAGGTGCCGAGAATTAAATCGCCAAGGATGAAGAGAGGTTTCAAGCACATGAGAGTGTCTCACATCTGCAGCTCTTGAGTCGTAGCAACCTACACTGTTCCTGATTCCTCCTGTTCCAACAGCCTATTGTGTTGATATATTCATGTGCTCTCCATTTGAATGTCCACAACTGAACAGGTTTGGTTTTAATTTGATGCTACTAGCAATTTTCATGCACTATAAACATTATGCATGCTGTTCAACGAAGCTATGTCTGTTGTTTGAGTGTCAAACAATGCAAGAGGCATGTCGTCTCCATATATGCAGGGACATGCATGCTTGAATAATAACTATGTTGTTGTTATGGTCTCACTTAGTTATGAATATATATGGCCAGACATGGCTATACATTTCGATGTTTCGCACCAGCGAATGAATATGTGTACCCAGTAAAATTTTTAGTTTAGGAGATGAGCCAATTTAATTTGGAAGTCTAAATCAGTTAACTTTATGTAACCATTGAAAATCAATCCTGAGGAGCGGAAGGTCGCATTTTAGTAAACCAGCTGGCTGTGTTGGACAGATTGGATTTGAGTACCTTATAGGCCCATTTGATATATTTTTTCGACAATCAAATCAAATACAAATGTGGCTAAGCAGTTTGATGTCACTGATAGCACCGCTTAGTAGCCTTTGCTCTTGCTCGTACTCCTACCCCATCAATGCCATGAAGATAACTAATGCCTATCAAGATTTTTGTTGTTTTTATTATTACTCCCTTTTCACATATAATTACTTGCCCGTACTTGATTGTGTGGGACCTTTCGTGAATGTTTCATGCACGTGTCATGCTTTCTCGTCCATGGTGGCGTCAGGTACATTTGACACAAGAACTGTAGAGGCAAAAAAAATGCAAGCTTTACTTCCTGTAATCGTTGGAACAGAATCACAGTTACCATCAACAGATAGTATACAGTGGCCAGTCATATTGTTTGTCAAACGCAATGTTCCCAAAGCATCACTTGATTCACAAGCTGGCATCTTCTTTCTCTTATCACCACTGGGGTTTATAATTATACACAAACCAACTATTTTTTTCCTGAATATGCATGGGTGTGTGTATCTATGTATTAGAAGAAGAGAGTTTATAATACAAGAAGCTGTTATCGGCAGTAGATAGAAAAATTGCTAAATTTTAACAAAAAAACGTGCTACGCTTCAAGGCCACACAACTCGCATGGGGACTGACAAGCGCCCCTTCTTTGGCCCTTGTTGTCCTGTTTTATTTGCCAAGGTGCACGACCCGCGTTGGGCATGCATGTGACAGTGCTCCCACTTCTCAGCTCGGCATGTCCTCGTGCCGAAATAGGGCCTGGGAGACTGCTGCTCCATGGTCTCATCATCCACTGTGCCCCATGCCAGGAACCGACAGGTCACCACCCGCCGAACGAGTAATGAAGGTTTATTGCCTAGATCGCTGTGCTACCAGCCGAATCACCACGTCCCAGGCCAGATCTGCGGTTGGTTGTTGGGAAGTGAGAGGGCAACAATGTGGTGGTGCAGCCTGTGGTTTAAAGGTGATAGCTCGCACTTTGTGGCCTGACCTGCAACAGAGATGTCCAGGATAATGAGGAGGGGCTGTTGCGTGACAATGTATGAGACAGAGAAATGAGAGAGAAGGATAGAGAGATGATATAGCGAATTACAATTGACTGAATGTTACCTGTGGTGCGCATCACATTCTTAACATTTTTGGGTCCGTGACTTGTAACCGGTGACAAGGATGGTTCACAAATGTTTGTGGTGTGCTCCCACATCAAAGACGTATATAAATCTGTCATCCCGGACGTGTTTTCTTAAGCTGTGTCTGTGATATGTGGCTTCGAATGAATTATTTTTCAGGAGACGTATTTTGTGTGGACGAGCCTGAGTTTTGTTTCCTTGTCACTAAAATGATTCGTTCTTTTTGTTATTTTGAAATAGTGTGGGTTTCAACTTTAATTTTTCCTCACCATGTAAGTTCTCTCTACTGCTAGCTGTACATGTGAAGTTGCAATTTTTTAACTTGGTAGATATTAGAGTTTAACTAAATACATGTTAAAACCGACAATGCAAAAGATCAAAGCACATATAGAGTAACTGATGAACTTATAACAACTATATAGAAAATACAGAGTATCTAAATGGGTTTTATGTTGGACGACGAATAGAGAGTAAATAACATCAATTTGGTTAGTCCTACACTCAGTTTATTCATGAAGCCCTCAATACTTATATGCCTCATGATGTTTGGCCATAGTAAAGAAAACGTTGATGTTTTTGATCATATAGGACTAAAATGAATGGGAGCACGAAAGGAAGACATTTGTTGCTATAAGACTATGTCAAAGTATGTGTTCGTAAGTTTTGTCTTGTGTGTCCTTCATCTTCATCGAAGATACAGCCCCTCTTAGGAAGAGAGCCTAGGCAGGGGTGTATCTAAGGGGTTTTATCAGGGTCAGCTGACCCTATAAAATGTAACAAATCCTATATATTTTACTAAACTTTAATGTTACCTAGTGTAGTGTTTAATTGGTTATTAGTGGAGCTGACGCCAATGGCTTCAATGTCTGTCTTTGCCCGTGCCTAGCTCCAATAGTTGGATGGGAGCAGTGGTTATATCTACTAAAAGAGCTAGGTTCAAGTCTTCGATTACCATAAGTAGTATCTACAATATATAGTCTCAGATTGTTGCTACAATATGGGAGGGTAAAATTTATATTGTGTGGGCTAATACAGGTGGCTCTTAATACAACCACCTCTAGAATCACATTTTCAGAGGCTGCTGGGATGAGAGCCGTATCCAAAAATTCATCTGTAGTGGTGGCTAGAATAAGAGACATCTCCGAAACTGACAATTTTTAGAGGCGACTGGGAATCCCACTATCCCAGCACCATCAAGAAATGCATTTTCAGAGGCCATTTAGTTCTTATTTCATTGTTGGCACCGGCAAGACCCAGCCAGACGATGATGTCTGCTGTGGTAGTGAGAGGACTCTTAGTACCAGAAAAAAAAAGGCGCTAGTGAAAAATAATGTGATAGATTAGTGTGGCCTGATGGAGGTATCTATAGAGGCAACTATATTCCTAGACGCATGTCTAAAAATACTCTTATTAATTAATTGTTTCTGTAGTAGTGTCACCCATTGTAGCTGTCGATCTTGGTTATAGTCCATCAATACAATGCAGATAATCAATACTTGTCTAGATTTTTCTTTATTTTATTGTTACTTGCTTTGTATTTAAATATTTCTAGATTCTACTTTCCCATGTTTCTGTGGGAACCTTTTTACATACGTCATTCATGTGTCAAGCTTTTGCGTCCCTGCTGGTGCTAGGTACAGAGTGCAAGCTTTACTTCCTGTATCTGGCAGGACAAAACCATTCACTGATACCATCAACAGATAGTACAGTGAGCTACTAATCAAGTTCTTTATCAAATGCCCTGCTCTCCCAAAGCATCACATGATCCACCAGCTACCATCTTATTGCTCTTGTCACTACGGGGCATTTAATTATACTCACAAAAACACAATCCTAGGGAGACTATTTTGGAGTGTAACCAGCTCAGTGTGAGTTACCTTTCCATGGTGTCATGCATCAAGTAACATGTCTTTGTTACTCTATGAAGCACACCACATTACCTCAGGGTGCCTACGAAGCACAACACCTGCAGAATGGCTAGGTGCAGGGGTTATTGAATTGCACACTAGAAGTGGACAGAGTCAGCTGAAAGCAGGCTACGAAGGCTGCCCACGTTACTAGAATGCAGGCACCTTGTATCGAATCAGTAGTGACACGTGGAGCTGCCAGGCGTATCTGCGCGCCAGACATCTGCAGCTCTTTTATAGCATATTCACGACATTTAGCAACAGAGAGAGAGTTTCAAATTCCTCCTATACCAACACAACAGCCTATCATGTCTGGTACACATGTATGCTTTTCCCAATGGGCTCTGGCCTGTTTTTGCAGGTCCACATGAGCTGCAAAATGGCACATACTAGAGTTCCTCTCTTTCGGTTGAGCTAAAATTCATAATAGGAATTTTAAGTGCGCGTTTTGTCGTCTTAAGCTGACTGAAGCAGATAATCTTTTGTTGTAAGCAGTGTTTTTGGCTCATGGCTTTTCTTTTTCGGATTGAACCTCACATGAATTCACGAACTCCGAAGATTTTGCATTGGACGCGGACATGTGGATCTAGTCTTCGTATTGAAACTGGCTAGAACATGGATGCATGAGCTCTGAGTGAAGGATGATTCCTATCGGACTCGGACACAAATGTATGAGTAGGGAACGAGACTTGGTATCACCAGGTTCATGATGACCTTACGTTCTTTTTAGATGTTGACATTTCTTGTTTTTCTCATCCTACAAATTTTGTTCAAATTCAATGCCCGAACGAGTACGCTCCCCCTATATACGGATCCTTGCTCTGCTCCTGAGCCCACCGCACGTACAAGGCACTGTGAATTGAGTCAACAAAGACGAGGAGAGGTGCCAAGCACATGAGCGCGTCTCACATCTGCAGCTCTTGAGTAGAATGTTCGCAGCACTCAGCAAAATAGGCAGTTCCCAGTTTCTGAACACGAATTTTTAGTTTGGGAGATGAGCCAATTTTATTTGGAAGTCTAAATCAGTCAACTATAGGTCACCGTTGGAAATCAATTCTGAGGAAATCAGCAACATGCTTACAAAGAATCACATGGTCAACTAGCTGGCATCTCTCCTGTTGTCACCACTTGGCTTTCAAATTATATAGTGACAAAAACTCTATCCAAGCTTGGCTATTTTATAGTTTCATCAACCATGCTCGACGTGAGTTAGTTTGGACAGCACTTGGACACTTGCACCCTCCCCCTTGTAAGTAGTTCCTGAAGTCAACTTTATGGTTTTCGTAGGCATGTCAACTATGTGAAACACACCACCGGCACAAGGGCAAGGTACAGTGGTCGAAAAGCGGACTGGAACCGAAAAGAGTCAGCTTTCAGCAGGCTGCGCAGTCCGCCCATGCCACTAGCTCGCAGGAACCACGAACCAAATCAGCAATGACGCGTTGAGCTGCCGGGCATATCTGCGCTCCAGACATCAGCTATTGCAATACAACGGCCTGTTACATTGATACACGTCCGGTGGTGCACACATGCATGCTTTGTCCATTGAGCCGGTTTATTTGGTAGGCACAACTGTTGTTCGTTCTATATATAAGCAGGGGCATGGACGAGTCTGGTTCCATGAATTTGCTTCATCTCACCAAATGTCTAACATTGATATATTTAGCCAATCAGTCCCGACAGAATGCTGCATCGATCTTATATACACATACAGACGTGACTAGTGGTAGTATTGATCAGTGCCATATATCGCTACAGCAGCGAATACTGGGACTACACACCCTATGGTGTGTAGACACTAGAGTATGCCAGCACGAGAATCCAGCCTCCAATTAAGTATTTCTCGGAGATGGACGGTCTTCTCACAGCAGGCTTTGCAGCCCGCCATTGCCATGGGATCGGAGGAACCATGGATCTACTCAGCAATAATAAGCTTGGCGCATTGGCATGGCTGACATTCCAAGCTGACTACGTGTTGAGTTGCATCCTCACAGCACTAGCTCGAGATTCCTCATGTTCTCGTTATGACGTAGACATAAAAATAAGCTGACTGAGGCAGATAATCTTTTGTTGAAGCAGAGTTTGGGTATTGTGCAGATGGCAGATGGGTACTAAGCTAAGCAGAACTGTTGTTTTGGGCAGTGACATAAAAATAAGCTAAGCAGATGGGTACTAAGCTAAGTAGAACTGTACGCAGAAGGGAGTCTCTATAATATGTAAGCAGGGGCATGCATGTATGACTAGATGGCCGGATTCCATCATGGTTCAATGTATTTGGTTCATCCCACCTAATGTCTCACATGATCAATATATAACATACATCAGCGGTATGAACTTGGCAAACCAGCTAGTTTCACCGCTGGTTTCATGCTTCGGCAGTAAAATTGTACGGTATAGTTTTAGCAAACCAGCTAGTTATGCTTGACGCATTGGATTGGGTCGGTTTTACACTTGTTTCCCTAACATAAATGTCATCACCATGGGTTCATAACCTATTTTCACCGCTGGTTTCATGCTTCGGCAGTAAAATTGTACGGTGACGTTGATAAGTAACTTCACAGCCGATACAAATTGTCATCTTGAACTATTTATATTTATGTGAGGAAACTTGATCAATCTGGGGCCTCATTGGTTTCCAAATCGAGCCAGGCTTGTAAGTGGGAACCTTGTTGTCTGACCAGCCCTGCTAAGAGTCTTGTTTTGAACTTTTGATAGCAGCAATATTTACCATGCAAAGGAGAGATGAACGCACTATCACTACGGGAAACTCGGGCTTTGCCGAGTGCCCCATGCTTTGCCGAGTGGCAAAGCCAGGGAACTCGGCAAAGATCCCCTTTGCCAAGTGCCAGCTGGAGCACTCGGCAAAGATATCTTTGCCGAGTGCCCGGCTCTCGGCGAAGACAGACACTCCGCAAAGACCATCTTTGCCCAGTGCTCTACACTCGGCAAAGAAGTGCCCTTGGTAAAGAGTGACTGGGGTAAACGGCGTCCGTCGCCATCCCCTTTGTCGGTGCCCTTCCGTCAGGCACGTCTTTGCCGAGTGCCAGGCTGGGCACTCGGCAAATCAGTCACCTTTGCCGAGTGCCAGCCATGGCACTCGGCAAATATTTTCTTCTTTTTTTTAATTTTAAATTCAAACTTTTTCTGTGGCCGAAGTATATTGTATTCAAGCACATGTTCGAATTTGGGACCTTTTTATAATATTTTGCTATATTTCGTTCATTTATTTTATTTACTTGAATTTTTTCGCATAATCCAAATTTGAACGGCAGGTGCATGAAATAATGAAATATAGTCATTCAAAAAGTGATATTCATGTTGGAGTTTCAAGGCCTTGTCCATGAAACATGACCATCCAGGTGCTATAGAAGTATTTTTAATTATATAAAATCCATCCAAAGTCCAAAAATCATAAAACTTGTCGAGGGGTCGTGTTATCGCATGTGGAGGCTATGATAAAAATTTAAGAATATTTGGAGCAAGTTGTGTCATTGGATGCCTAAAACCCAAATATCTGGAGAAGAAGAAGTAGTGGTGCCACATTTTCTAGAAGCTTAGCTTCTAGCTAGACTAGAATAGCGATTGTGAGAGAGAGGCAAGAGTTGGAGAAGTAGAAGTAGGGTCGAAGCAGTTCTCCTCCCGAGTGGACGAAGTGCCAGACCTATCGGCTCTCGCTCCAACTTGTACCTCTATGATCATCTTACTACTTGAAGTAAGAGGTTTGTGCTACACTTTGGTTTTGGTTCATTAAGTGAGTTACTTTCATAAAGCTACTTGTTTGTGGGATCGTCGTTCGTACTTTAGAGGGGTGCTCTAATTAGAGGACTCCTGATAGAGACGAAAGTTCCTGGCCATCGCTAGAGTAGTAGTCGCCTTCATAGACGTGGTATCTAGGTCGGAGTCTACCTTCGTTTGCTGCGCGCACCCATAGGTAGAGGGGTAGGTGGCAGGTGGTGACAGCCCTATCTACTCGTACCTGCATTCCCCCACGTCCGAACGCGGAGTAGGGCTTATACTGATGTCTCTTGGCAGACCAAGTGCGTCAGTGCCTAAAGCAAGCAACTAGTGGGAAGGTTATCATCAATTAGTGTTTTTAGCCCTAGTGTATCCTCTCCACCCAAGTTATCCCTCCTACCTTTTCTAGGATCAACTAGCTAAGAGTCTACTAACATAGACCGTTCCTTTGGGAAAATACGATACCCTGAATACTTTCGGGTGAAGTGCTACAACGGTACTTCTGTGCGCTTGCAGACTTTTCTGCTGTCGCTAAGAAGTGCTAACATATACGAGATCCACTTTGAGGGCCCTAAAGCTCTTAATCCAATGATATTCAAATGCCACTGGTTCGATCCTAAGGACATGAGAAGAGCCAATGAGATTGCGTGGGTCGAAATTCAACAGGATTTCGTCTATACAGGAGAAGATGTCTATATTGCGGCTCAATAGGACACGCAATTTTATTACCTACCATGGGCATGCCAAAAAAAGAGGAGCTTAAGGGTTGGTACCTTGTGCACTTGGTATTGTCGTGTGGTAAAGCTCCTATCCCAAAAACGATGATTACAACTTTGACCCATCGACAGATAGCGGAGAGCTCTATCAACCTAGGGGGCTAGAAGGGCATTTCGAGATAGATATTCTTTCACTGATGGGCATGGAAGTGTACAACGACATCGATGAGGATGAGGGTGAAGTGGTGCATAGGACAAAATGTAGGGCGGAAGTAGACGACCGCAACGAATGGGGGTCAACTCACGCTACCAGAGGACCCCCACCGACTAGGAGGAGGAGCCGCCGTGGGTGGAGTCGTTGACAAGGGCACACAGACGTTGCCCGTCAATGAGGGAGCTATTTCCCCAGTAGGACGATGACGACCGGTAGGTGGACCCCCACATAGCAGGGGGTCACGACAACCAGAAGGACCAGGGCGAGGAGGAGGACCAGGGCGAGGCGACACCATGGGAAATGCCTACGGCTTCCTATAGTTTGAGCAAGCCCTACTCGCACAGGGAGGACAAGGGTGAGGCAACACCAAGGGAGATGCCTAAAGCTTCCTGTAGTTCGAGCAAGCCCTACTCGCGTGGGGTCACTATTGGTGTTTCTTAGCGAAAGCAGCAAAATCCACAAGCGCACAGAAATACCGTTGTAGCACTTCACCCGGTGGTTAACAGGGTATCGTATATTCTACAAGGACCGATAAGTTCAAGCTAGATCCTTAGCAGAGTTGCCAAGAGGTAGGATAACTAGGGTAGTGAGGTTTTCTAATGGTCGATACCTAAAAGGAAGGTAGCCAAGATGTTACGATCTCACTTCAGGCACCGGAGCGCACCTGGTCTGCCGGGCGATATCGGTCTTTTGCTCTACGCCGCACTCGAACGTGGGGGATTACAAGGGATGGGCAGGGCTGTCACCACTTGCCACCTACCCCTCAACCATGGGATGCAAGGAAAATGAGGGCAACTCCTAGTCTAGACACCACGTCAACACTAGTCATCACAGCTCTAGCACTGGACAGGAAGTTCCGTCTTTATCAGGAGTCCTCTACTAGAGCTTCCACCCTAAGGGAGGAGCCACGAACCCGCAAGATAGTAACGAGCAAGGATAACTTACTAGAAGGTAAAGTACCAAAAGGTAAACATGAATGTCTTACTCCAAGTAGTAAGATGTCACCGAGGTACAAGCGAGGAGGGAGCTGACAAATCCGGCACTCCGCCCCGAAGAAGACGATGCTTCCGAGAGCACTTTGCAGAACTCTCCACTCTTGTACCTCTCTCACTCCTTACTTATGACTAGCTAGGGCTAGATACAATAGCTCTACTACTCCTCTATAATGTAACTTGTAGAAATCTAAAAGGTACTAAGTTGCTTTTGTGAGAGGAGAGAGCCTAAGTTTATATAGGGGAGTGAGAGGTCAGTTTTTGAGTGGCAAAATGACCAACATACCCCTAAACCACCTTAGGGAGTATTAATGGCACCGCCTGACTGAAGCTGGACCCGGCTGCTGACCTGTCACGGGCATGCGCCAGGCCAGGGGCGCACACCCCTAGTTGCCGCCTCCCCGTGACCGACCTTGGCAGGTTGGTTCCTGGTGGGTCCTGAGCTCGGCCCATGTGGTGCACTCGTGTCGGTTTGCCTCGGTTGGGCTGGACCTTGGTTAGTTTTCTTGTGGGCTAATTTGGTGAAGTTGAATATTTATTGTTTTTCCTTTATTTCTTGGCCTAATTTAATACATTTCATGACCAACCTACAAAACAAGTAGAAACACCAAAACTATGGAATTTGTTAGTATAAAAACCCTATTTCTATAGTTTTTGGCGTTTCCTATACTAATGTTGGCGGGGTTAGAAACATGTTAAGGACCGCCAACAAGCTCCCCCACTCTTAGCCCTTTACTCTTCCTCGAGTAAAGCTTGAAGGACCAAGGTGGTTAAATTCCTCTAGGAAGTTAACTTGCATACAAATTATTCCAAGCTTCACGTGCATCTGTGAACATTCATGGTGTCTACCATGTCATCATAGAGTGATTGAAAGATGGAACAGCAAGGACTCAAGTCTTCCTATCCTCCTCCTCCTCAGAACTTGGGTTTTTAGAGTTTTCGCAAAGGAAGATAGCATTGCTCCTCGTATGATACCCTCAGGGTGCTCTTTTGAATCTTTCCTCATCAATGAACCTTTTTGCTCATCCTATTTCTAAATAGGCTGATATCTGGAGTTTATGGGTATGGATGAGTTGCAAACTTACCTTGCATATATTGTTGCATCAAACCCTGGATCCTTAGAGGGAAGGCCATAGCTTAGATCGAACGTGTGCATGTGTGTGGAATATTTTGTGGAACTCCTAGTCATGTCCCTTCTTTTTATTAAGAAATCATGGGCCTTTTCTAAAAGTTAATTCTTTTTCTTTTCTTTCTTTCTCTTTCATACCTTCTCGGTATGTTTTTTCTTTCTCTTTTTTCTGTCTCATACCGATGTGGTATGGAAAGAATCTGAACTTTTCTTTATTCTAGTGCCCATGATTCATTCAGGAATTTTGAAGAGAAGGGATCATGATCAAAGATTGGCGAAGCTTTTTATTTTGGTGGGAATTGCGCAATTCTCAGTGTAAGAATTGGCGATTTTTTGGGTGGATGGTGGAGATGCATGTTGTGCGTGACATCCCAGGGTGAGAATCGGCGATATTTTTGGTGGGTGTGAGTAGCATTCGATCACAGAGCTATGACACTTCTCTCACATAGATCTCAGAGCCTGATACAACTCAACACAAAAGTGAGCAGCTATAGGTTGAAATGTATGTATATATGAGGCTCTGATAGGAATTTTTTTGTCATAGAGGAGCATGCTATTTGTTTTAAACTTTTTATAAAGAAATCCCAAGTCATATTGCAAGAAAAGAGCAAGTTTCATATCATTCTACCATCTCACATCCGACAATAACTTAGATAGAAATGGGGTCCCTACTAAAAGTTGTTCACAGAATATTTAGAAATTGTAGTAAGGAATAAAAAGTATGCACATTGTTTTTCCATTGGTGGAATTAGGAGTGGAGCATCAAAGTTTTAGTAAGCATTTTTATTTAAAACAGTAAACTTTGATACTTTTGAAAGAAATGTGCGAACCGAAATGATATACCGTTGTTGCGTGGTTGCTTATTTTGCTTGACATCTCCCCTACACTTGTTTTTGTTCCTGTCTTTTTGATCTTTTTGTGCAACGATAAAATAACAAAAACAAGTGGAGACACAAGAGGCATAATCCATATATATATATATATGAATTTCAAATCTTTTTGGATACAATAGGCGCACAATTGGAGTAATTAAAACGTGAAAAGGAAATAAAGTGCGTGCTGAAAATTAAATTGTGTGTGCGCCTAATTATTAGTAGAGGGGGTGAACGCCTCTACTTAGGGGTCTTGAGAGCATGTGCTACATTAATAGCATGCGCCACCTTCTCTAACTTGAGATTGAAGCTATTATGGACGTTTCTGACCTCTCTCACTAAGTCCTTGTGCTTCATGTCTCTAGTTTCTATGTCTCCCTCTAATTCTTCTATGATGCCATAGAGCATGTTCACTCTCTCATTGAGAAAGTTCAGCGAGGGAGGAGCTCGAGGAGGGGGCGTGGGAGAGTTCCCACTAACAAAGACGCGCGGTGTCTATCTTGCGTTCGACCTAGGCACCTTCAGCGGTGTCCACGAATTAGCACTGTTGGATCGAGCAGCACGTGCCTTGTTGGGATTGCGAATGATGTCCTTCCCACGCCCACCATTGGGCTTGTCAACTCCTATAAGGAGAAGAGAAGGGCCCCCAACAATGGTATGGTAAGAAGACGTGCCGCCTGAAGATGTCGCCATGGGCCGTTTGCCCAAGGTGCTGGTGCCGGTCTTCTTGAGGCCGATGGCGCCCGTGGTTGGCCCCCTTGGTGGCGCCGACTTGACCTTGGCGCTGGTGGGCGGAGGCTTGGAATGTGCTGTCGACTTGAGGCTGTCTACCTTGCTTGAGCCATTGCTGAATGCAGGGAGATAAGAAAGGGGCTCCATGGAGATAGGTTCTTCTATGTCAAGGTTGTTGTTGGTAGGAGAAAGAGAGCCATTAAGGTCATGGTGATTGAGGGGAGAGTTGAAGGGAACAATAGAGTGATTCTCCAGGGCTAGGACCTTCAGGCGCTAGGCGACCTTGCTGGTATGAGGTGGAGTAGAAGATCAAGAAGGACCGAGCTAAGAATTGTGAATGAGAGAAGGAGAGGAGAGGGGGTTTATATAGGGATGGAGAGGTCTCCTCTGCTTCGCACGAATCGAATCGAGATCAATACACAATATGAACAGCATCAGCATGATTCATTGATCATAGGGACAAAATTTGGACGCGAACGGAGACACGATAGGGGCGCGCGACCCAGCCCTGGCGCGTGCCCGACCTAGAGCTCAGTTGCCTACCAAATATGGCCCAGATGCTGTATCATGTCAGTGATTATTGAACATATGTGGGATTCGATCAGGTTTGATTCAAAACATTGACTTACCACATATGATACATTCTCAAATAAGGAGATTAAGTCAAAGATACGAAGATTTTGTAACATATATTTTGAAAATATAGATATTTTGTTTTGAGAATATTTTGTTTGACCATCAAAAAAATAAATATGAATAAAGAGAAAAGAATTATTTTCCAAAACTTCCTTTTTAGATAAAATAGGTTTTTATAAATTATTTTTCAAGATATAAATCTATTCCATCTATTTCTTTTTTCATTCCAGATAAATGAGAAGGCGGAAGGAAAAGTTTAAGTCACTGACCGTTCACCTTGAAGGTGTTACCTTCGTCGTCCTGGATGGTGATTGCTCTGTGAGAAGATGTGTCGACGACGGTGTACGGTCCCTTCCATTTGCTTTGCAACTTTCCTTCACCGAATAGCTTTACCTTGGAGTTGAAGAGCAGGACTTGATCGCCCTGTCGAAACTCTTTGGGCTTGATCCGGTTATCGTGCCATCTTTTTGTTCTTTCCTTATATAGCTTGGCACTATGATACGCCTTCTCATGCCATTCTTCAAGCTCAGCAAGTTGCTTTTGGTGGTTGCTGCCTGCTAGCTTGATGTCCATATTCCAAGTCTTGATAATCCAGTAGGCTCAGTGTTCGAGCTCTACTGGCAAGTGACAGGTCTTGCCATAGACCAACTGGAATGTTGACATGCCGATAGGGGTTTTGTAGGCGGTCCTGTATGCCCAGAGTGCATTAGGTAGCTTGCTTTTCCACCCTTTTCCCATATCGTTGACCGTTTTCTATAGAATGTTTTTGATTTGTTTGTTGGAGGTTTCTGGTTGGCCACTTGTCTGTGGGTGGTATGGTGTAGCTATGTTTTATCGATGAAGTGTGACCCTCCATCGCTTATCACCATGCGTGGTGTTCCAAAGCGAGGGAAGATGATCTCATGAAACATTTTTGGGCATGCTTGGAGTCAGCTGCTCTGCATGGCATAGCTTCCACACACATGGAGACATAGTCGACGGCGACAAGGATATACTCGCAATCTTGGGACTTTTGGAATGGCCCCATGAAATCGATGCCCTACACATCAAATATTTCTATTTCAAGATTTTAGTGGAGGGGCAGCGCATTGCGTGCTATAATGTTTCCTTGGTATTGGCATTTTTGACACCTTTGAACAAACTCTTTGGTGTCCGCATACATCGTTGGCCAGAAGAATCCGCACTGTCAGATCTTGGCTTGCGTATGGAATACTCCATAATGGCCACCGTATGGTGACGAATGGCATTTTTCTATGATTTGTTGCCCTTCTGTCGTCGTTACGCATCTCCTTAACAGGCCATCTGAACATACCCGATATAAGTATGGGTCATCCCAAAGCTGACGTCGGCTTTCGACTTCCAACTTCATCATGTTTTCCCCCGGCAGTACATAACCTTCAACCATGTAATTTACAATGTTTGCATACCATGGGGTGGAGTCTTCCACCTTTAGAAGCATGTTGTCATGTAGAAAGTCATTGATTGGCAGTTTCTACATGTTAGTGACTTGCATACGCGATAGATGATCCGCAACAGTATTCTCTACACCCTTTTTATCTTTTATTTCTAAATCAAATTCTTGAAGTAAAAGAATCTAGTGAATCAAATGAGGCTTAGCATCTTTCTTAGTGAGTAGGTATTTAAGAGTAGCATGATCAGTAAAAACAACTACCTTTGCTCCCACTAAGTAAGATCTAAACTTATCTATAGCAAAGACGACTGCAAGAAGCTCTTTTTCTATGGTCGCATAGTTAAGTTGTGCTCCCGTTAGTGTCTTGCTAGCATAAGTTATGGCGTGATGCATTTTATCTTTGTTTTGGCCAAGGACTGCACCAACAACATAGTCGCTAGCATCACACATTTTCTCAAAAGGAAGAGACCAATCGGGCGGCTAGATAATTGGTGCTGAAATGAGTGCATTCTTAAGAGTAAGAAAAGCTTGTAAACACTCATCTGTGAACTCGAAGGGTACGTCTTTAGCTAACAGGGCAGTGAGGGGTCTAGAGATTTGAGAAAAGTCTTTGATGAATCTTTTATAGAACCCCACATGCCCTAGGAAGCTATGGATCCCTTTTACATTCACTGGGGGAGGTAGCTGCTCTATAACTTCTATTTTGGCCTTATCTACCTCGATCCCCGTTCGGACACCAGATGCCCAAGGACGATGCCTTGTCGGACCATAAAATGGCACTTTTCCCAATTTAGTACAGGTCCTTTTCCTTGCATCATTTTAAAACACTGTCTAAATTTTCTAGACAGTGATCGAAGATTTTCCCATATCTAAATTTTCTAGACAGTGATCGAATGTTTTCCCATAGACTGAAAAGTCATCCATGAAAACTTCCACGATCTCTTCAATCATGTCAGAAAAGATAGACATCATGCACCGTTGGAATGATGAGGGTGCACCCGAACGACATTCTATGATATGCGTATGTTCCATACGGGCATGTTAAAGTCATTTTACTTTGATCGTCAGGATGGATAGGAATTTGATGATAACCGGAATAACCATAGAAGAAGCAGAAGAAAGAGTGTTTTGCTAACTACTCCAACATCTCATCAATGAAGGGTAGAGGGAAGTGATCTTTCCTTGTTGCAACATTAAGTTTCCGGTAATCTATGCACATCCTCAAACCTGTGACGGTACGCTGAGGAATAAGCTCATTTTTAGCATTTCTACTACCATCATTCCTCCCTTTTTAGGAACCACTTGGACGGGGCTGATCCAGTCGCTATGTGGTACGAGATAGATAATCCCAGCATGAAGAAGTTTCAGGACTTCCTTCTTCATGACTTCCCGCATCGCATTATTGAGCCTACGCTGTGGCTCTTATGAGGGTGTACTCTCTGGGTTAATTGGAATGCGATGGGTACAGAGTGCTGGGCTTATTCCCTTAAGATCTTGCAGGGAATACCCAAAGACCGACATATGCTTTTCTAGAACAGCTAAAAGTCTAGCTGTCTCCTCATCGTTAAGCTTGTCACTAATGATGACTGGAGTTTGTGCATTGCCATTCAGGAATGCATAACGTAAGCCTGTGGGCAAGGGTTTAAGCTTAACTGAAGGTCGTGCCAGTACTTCCTCTTTAGGAAGGTTAATGGTCTCGCCCAAGTCGTCTACGTCATCGGTAAAGAGTTCTGCGTCTTTTTCTAAGGATGACTTGGGTGACCCAAAGGATCCTACCGACATGACTATCAATCATGAACCGGGGGAGCTTCTGCCATAGAGTTTTTAGCTCTAGTGAGAAAGAGTCTCTCCCCAACTTAATGTTCATTTCCCTTGTTCTTAATGGATTAGCAAAAGCTTCTCCAAGGGGTGCCCAATGAGAATGCTGAAATCCTAGATATTAAAAACATGAAAGTCTAGATCTAATTTGACATCTTCTATTTGGAAAGTAGCTCCATGTAGAATCCCAAGTCCTCTTAAAACTATGCGTGGCGCTACTCGGAAGGACTTGTTGGTCAGGGTAAGCGGTTTGCTCCCTAAGCAAGATGTTGCACAGGATTTGGACATTATGTTTACCCCTACCGTCAGATTGTACATCGCGTCCGCCCAGTCTCTATTGAGCTTGCAATGAATGGTCGAACAAGGAGCAAGAATATGAATTTCTTCAGAAGAGAGTTCTCCTTCTGCTACCCATTCTGAGCTCATGATAGCCATTAGCTCCCTAACAGACTCCTTAAGAAAGAGAGGGTCTAAGGGTTCGCTAGGTGGCTTAGGGACTGGTGGTCTCCTTTGACATTCGTAGTTCGCGGTGTTTCCAAATTCTTCAAAAAGTTCATCCTTGAAAACAAGAAGATCCATGGACTGGGAATCTGTTAATGAGACAAGTTCGACAACTACCGAAGAGACTTCCTCAATGGTGGGTTCAGGCATGAACCGTATAGGTTCCAGTGGGGGAATATTTTCTAGGATACGTTCTAAAAGTGCCTCGCCATCTTCTGTGGATAAATGCGTGAATGAACCAATGGCTGCTATGTCAAGTTGTAGGGCAGACTCTCTATTAAACCCTAACCAGAAATGCTGTAAGAGCTCATGGTTGGGGATAAAGAGGTCTGGGCCAGATTTGGTCAATACCAAGAAACAATCTCATGCGGCACCTATAGACTCATTACCCTTTCGCTGGAAGCTGAGTATCTCTTGTTGTAGGGAAGCGATGCGAGATATGGGGAAGAATACGACGCAAAACCCAAACCTACCCAATCTCCGTTTACCTTTCCTATGGTGTGGGTGTACTATTATTTCGCCCTCTCATTGAGAGAGAAAAGAAACAATTTCCACCTCAATGTTTCTTGTGACCTGCCTGAAATGGTCAGGCAAGCACAGAGCTACTCAAACTCCCATAAATGATGGTAAGGTTTGTCATAGTCAAAGCCTGAAAAGGCATGGTCCCAAACCATGGCTATAAATCCCAGGCATTAGCCATAACTAGAAGATGTGATTTGCTTCGAAGATTGGGGTATAGTTATGAGCTCACCCTTTGGAGCAGAAAGGTTGTGCATGGTTGGTTGCTCCATGTGAAGTTTTTGTTTTGAAATAAAAGAAAAGAAGCAAAGATAGAACAAGGTTCACGGGTGAACTAGGTTTGGAAAAAGCTAGTGTTAACCGCTCCCCGGCAACGGCGCCAGAAATGCTTGTTGGTGTTTCTTAGCAAAAGCAGCAAAATCTACAAGCACGTGGAAATACCGTTGTAGCACTTCACCTGGTGGTTAACACGGTATCGTATATTTTACGAGGACCGGTAAGTTCAAGCTAGATCCTTAGCAGAGTCGCCTAGAGGTAGGAGGTAGATAATTAGGGTAGTGAGGTTCTCTAATGGTCGATACCTAAAAGGCAGGTAGCCGAGACATTATGATCTCACTTCAAGCACTGGAGCGCACCTGGTCTGCCAGGCGATATCGGTCTGTTGCTCTACGCTGCACCTGAACGTGGGGGATTACAAGGGATGGACAGGGCTGTCACCACCTACCGCCTACCCCTCAATCGTGGGATGCGAGGCAAACGAGGGCAACTCCTAGTCTAGACACCACGTCTACACTAGTCGTCACAGCTCTAGCGTTGTCCAGGAACTTCCGTCTTTATAAGGAGTCCTCTACTAGAGCTCCCGCTCCAAGGGACGAGCTGCGAACCCACAAGATAGTAACGAGCAAGGATAACTTACTAAAAGGCAAAGTACCAAAAGGTAAACACGAACATCTTACTCCAAGTAGTAAGATGTCACTGAGGTACAAGCAAGGAGGGAGCCGACAAATCTAGCACTCCGCCCCGAAGAAGACGATGCTTCCAAGAGCACTTTGCAGAACTCTCTACTCTTGTACCTCTCTCACTCCTTACTTATGACTAGCTAGGGCTAGATACAATAGCTCTACTCCTCCTCTATAATGTAACTTGTGGAAATCTAAAAGGTACTAAGTTGTTTTTGTGAGAGGAGAGAGCCCAAGTTTATATAGGGGAGTGAGAGGTCGGTTTTCGAGTGGCAAAATGACCAACGCACCCCTAAACTGCCTTAGGGAGTGTTAATTGCACCGCCTGACTGAAGCTGGGCCCGGTTGCTGACCTGGCACGGGCGCGCACTAGGCAAGGGGCGTGCGCCCCTACTTGTCGCCTCCTCGTGACCGACCTTGGCAGGTTGGTTCCTGGTGGGTCCTGGGCTCGGCCCATGTGGTGTACTCGTGTCGATTTGCCTCGGTTGGGCTGGACCTTGGTTGGTTTGCTTGTGGGCAAACTCGGTGAAGTTGAATATTTATTGTTTTTCCTTTATTTCTTGGCCTAATTTAATACATTTCATGACCAACCTACAAAACAAGTAGAAGCATGTTAAGGACTGCCAACAGTCACGCACCTCCCTTCAGCGCCGCTCGCGTTTGCCAACCATCTGGTGATTCGACCCGCCAGTGATATGTAAGTCACCATTCATGTTTTCATGACTTATTCATATAACATGTTGAAAATCGAACTTTAGACTAATAATTCTTCTTAATGACTCATGCAGTAACTATACGCTTGTGAGTGGAGGGGGTTCACGCCATACCAATGGCATGCAGAGCCTCCTAATTAAGAAGCACTACCCTGGCAAGGTCACCCACAAGGGGTAGACAGGGCCGTCCTGGAAGTGGGAGCACATCTCGAGCGTCAAGGACGATAATGACGTCCCACTTGCGAGCAAGATCAAAAACGAGTTCTGGGTGAGTCTTCATCGCACCGCGTTGCTCAATACTACGTTGGATGTTCTTGAAATAATGAAATGATACATGATGTCTGTATGCAGGAGTGGTTCACGTGCGAGGAGGGGCATGAGGTCGAGGCGATGCGAGTGCAGGACAATGTTTCCAAAGACCGACTCAAGGACATGTACCACGAGGCGCACATCTAGGTCCTCATCACCTACCACGCCAACGTGCTTGGCAAAAAGTTGACGAAATCGGAAGCCAGGTAGATGATCCTCTACCCCGAGACCGACCTCCCCAGGGAGGCATACCTCCAGGTAAGTAGGAAACATTAATTCTGATTACTTCCATGAAAAATAAGTATAAAATATTCAATCTCATACATCTTCTCACATGTTGTCATGTAGTATAAAACATTTGTGACTATTGATGGATTTTAGACTTGTTATGGATGTTGCACTTGTTGGATTTGTTTTATATATGTGGATGGATATATATGTGGATTTGTGTTATATATATATTTATATGGATTTTCCTACTGTGATATATATAAAAAACAAGAAAAAAATAAAAATACTCCCAGCTTTGCCGTCAGATTCTTTGCCGTCAGATTCTTTGCCGATAGTTTTTTGTCGAGTGCGACACTCAACAAAGCCTTTGCCGAGCATGAGGCGTGCTTTGCTGAGTGCTTTAGGCACTCGGCAAAGAGGCCGAGTCCGGTAGTGTACAGGGTTTTGACCGTAACTACAGAAGCACAAGGTACAGGGGTCGAATTGCAGAAAATTAGAAGTACACCGAGTCGGGATCACTGGTGCAGCTCCCCACATCTTTGGGATCAGAGGTACCATGATCGAATTAGCAGCAACGAGGAGAGGTCCCAGGCGCATTACTGCAGCTGAAATCTAGACCCTTTGAATAGCATCTTCACAGCATTCGGCAACCGAGAACAGTTGCAGACTCCTATCCCAACACATGCATGGTCTGCCCATGGTTTTCCAGTTCCACATTATTTGGGTTTGATTTGGCGCTGCTAGCAGATGAATGGAGGCAGAGAGTCTATACTACATATCAGCAGGGACATGTGTATGCATGACAAGGGGGTTGCAAGAATTTGCTACCTGTCACCTAACATCAAAAATGGATACTTCGCCAGTCTGTCCTGGATCCACTATATATGCATGCATACCTAACGTCAGACATGGGTACAGTTCCGCATATTGCAGCAGCAAATTTATCTTCAATAATTGTATGGTGGTAAGGGAGTTGCTATTTTATAATATTAGGTAACACTAAAGTAAGTTATAGGACACCGCTCAAGAAAAATGAGCTGCTAAAAAAGATATAGCACCCAACTTCAGGGACCAACAAGGAACCCGCTTAAAATCACTATCTCATCATGTGTTGCAGTAGGACAGTAGGAGTACTACCAAAGATGGCAGCGTACATGTGCTACAACAAGTTCAGTGCTGAGCACTACAAGGAATGCCACAATTTTTCCATTTTAGCATTTTGGCAATTCCATTGTCCATGCTTCATTTGTGCAGAGAATGCTTCTCTTTTTCTTTTACGGCAATGGTGTCCATTGACCATTGTCATTTGCATAGGAGAATTTGATCCTCAATATAGCGAGAAAAAAGTGTAAATGAAATGCTAATACAGAGGTAAGCTTCTCTTTTTCTTTTACGGCAATGGTGTCCGTTGAGCATTGTCGTTTGCAAGGGAAAATTTGATCCTCAATATAGCAAGACAAAAGTGTAAGTGAAATGCTAATAACACAAGGGTAAGCTTCTCTTTTTCTTTTATGGCAACTTGACGACTCCGTTGTCCATGCTTCAGTTGAACAAAACACAGACTTTGGAAATATTTGCTCTCACTTTATTTAACACCTAACTTGCGATGTGTACTTCATGACTGGAAATACTCGCCATTCTGAAACATGGGGAACATTAACTCAAGAAACAACATGTTTCATAAGCACCTTTATTTCAATTGATTTACGTGTCTAATAGATGTACTATGGAACAGCACGTGGGGAAAAGGTACTTCACTGTGCCACGGCCAGACTGTGCATCTCACGTTCAATGTTTTAGTTTCTCTTCACTAATACAGAAAGCGATTTTAGAAGACAACCTTCTTATAAACAGGGAAGCTACTTTTTTCATTCACCACCTATAGCAATTACAAACTAGTACATTTATGAAAGAAGTCAGTATTCTTTTGTCTTCTATCTTGCAGAAGATCAGATGCATATCCTTTGTCTCAAGGCAGCCACCTGGTGAACAGCAGTTGCCGTGCAGAAGCTCAGAGGTGGACAGAACTCTCTTGCATCTTGTTGTGCAGCAGTAACAAGCAGAGGAGCCACTGGATCAGAGGCACTATGATAGAATCAGCAGTAATAAGCAGAGGAACCAGGCGGAAGAGCGCAGTTGAGTAGCAAGTTACAGATTCCTCCTGTTCCAACAGTTGCATGTTTGCACGTGATTTTCCAGGTCCACATAAGTTTGGTTTGGTTTGCTGCTGCAAGCCAGATTTCTATATACTACAAGATGAAAGGACCTCTTGGCACAACTGTTGTTTGGGCGTCGAGCAATGTTCGGGGGCAGAGAGTCTCTACTATATGTAAGCTGGGACATGTCTATTATTGACCAGTTGTTTTGTATGATTACATAAATTTTCTTAACCTCACTAATTCGCCAGTCAGTCGTACGCCATCTTTCGCAAAAAAAAGCCAGTCCTACACCAATATACACTACAGAAAACTGGTCCTTTGCCAACTGCCCCTGGCTTTGCCGACTGCCAAAGTCAGGGCAGTCGGCAAAAAAGCCTTTTGCCGACAGCCAGACTGCGCAGTCGGCAAAGACTGACCAAGGCAATAGGCAAAGAAAGACGGTCGGCAAAGCCTTCTTTGCCGACTGCCCTAACAGTCGGGAAAGCACGCCCGTCGGCAAAATCGGGCAAACGGAGACGGCGTCCTGCGCCGTGCTCTTTGTCGACTGCCATGACGGACGGTAGTTGGCAAAGAAGACCCCTTTGCCGACTGCCAAACCGAGCAGTCGGCAAAGTGCCATGTGACCCGAGCTGGGCCTGGGCCGGCCCTCTTTGCCGACTGCCAGGCTGGGCAGTTGGCAAAGGCGTCTCCTTTGCCGACTGCCATTGACTCGGCGGTCTGCAAAGTGTCTCATTGCCGACTGCCTAGGCAGTCGGCAAATAATTTTTTTTGAATTTTGAATCCAAACTTTTTCTGCAGCCCAAACATATTGTTTACAAGCACATGTTCGAATTTACGATCTTTTAACAACATTTTGCTATATTTTGTTTATTTATTTTATTTACTTAAATTTTTTCGCATAATCCAAATTTGAACTGTAGGTACATGAAATAATGAAACATAGCCATTCAAAAAATGATATTCATGTTGGAGAGTGTATTTTGAGGCCATGTCCATAAACTCACCCAAAAGTTTGAATGTCTTGTCCATGAAACATTACCATCTAGTTGCGATAGAAGTGTTTTTTAATTATATAAAATCCAAACGAAGTCCGAAAATCACAAAACTTGACGAGGTGTCATTTTATCGCATGTGGAGGCTATGGTAAAAATTTGAAAATGTTTGGAGTAAGTTGCAATGTCGGATGTCTAAAACTCAGACATTTCACATGTGATCACAATTGTTTGCGCCCCACCTCACCCCACCACTGCCGGGGCCCCGCGCCCCTGCCCACCTCCCCCCATCGCCTGCCGAGGAAGGAGGAAGAGGTGGAAGGAGGAAGAAGAAGGAGGAGGAACGGGAAGAGAAGAGGAGGAAGAAGGAGAAGGAGGAGGAAGGGGAAGAAGAAGGAGGAGGAAGGGGAAGAGAAGAGGAAGAAGAAGGAGGAGAAGAGAAGAGAAGAGGAAGAAGAAGGAGAAGGAGGAGGAAGAGAAGGAAAGGAAGAAGAAGAAGAAGGAGAAGAAGAAGGAGAAGGGAAAGAGGAGCCTCGGCCACTGGCCATGCCCCTCGCTCTTTTTCGTCCACTCACCGTTCGTCCCCGCCATTGTCCCGGAACCTCGTCGGAGAAGAAGGTGACCCCGGCACCGCGTTGGCCGACTCCACCGCCATCCAAGGTAAAAAGTATCCCCGACTATTGGCCTTCGTGCCCTGTATGTCATGTTGGGGGCCTTCGTGCCTGATGTGGATATCTGGGCCTTCATGCCGGGTTTGTGGATGTGTGGCCTTCGTGCCGTATATGTGATATCGGCCATCGAGCCAGCTTCTTTCTTGCAGGTTTTGGAAACCTCCCCATGCTAGGGAGGTTTTGCCAAAATTTTGGACTTATAGTGTTGTGTTTCTTCTTTTGCGAAGTAGTGCCTGTCGTAGGGGACCTCGGAGGACCCTGATTGTCTGCCCTAGCTTGCCACTACCCCACTAGCCTCTCTCCACCACCACCCAAGGTATAAATCACCTCTCTTTATATATATATAAGGTCATGTAACCTAGTTAGGCGTCTCCTGTCCGAAAGAGATACGGTCTGAGGTATGCAGATCTCTGCATATCTGCGACCGTATCTGTTTCGGATTGTCCACGTTTTTTGGACAGCTCGTGGATGCATAGATGAGTTAGCTTCCATGTTCTGCTCTCGTCTAAGTTGGAGTTTCGACAGCACCTCCCCATTGTTCTCCAGATACACACTCTCCCTGTGGGGACGTGTATCAGGAGAACAGCGGGGAGGTGCTACCGAAATTCTGACTCGGACGGGAGTAGAACATGAAAGCTAACCCATCTACGCATCCGCAGGACAGGAGTAAAACATGGATGCTAACCCATCTGCCGTGTAGATGCAATGCTGGTTTTATTACTCACTTACGCATATGTATGACAAAGGATGGCTAACCATGATTGGATGTACACGGGCTTTGCAAGTAAGAGCGAAGAATCGAGTAGGGGGACCACTTATTTCCTGAACCAAGCATTTGACCTAGCTGCTAAAGGGTCGATTCGGATGCGGTGTCCCTGCAGTGATTGTAAGAACTCAAAAAGAAAAGTAAAGGATGATGTTTGGAAAGATCTGTACAGTAACGAATATGTGGCAAACTATAATACATGGATCTTCCATGGTGAAGATGGCTGTATTAGAGAGGAGGATGTGAGAGCATGCCTCGAGGAGTTTGATGGAGATGTTGGGATGGCCAACATGGTGGTAGACTATATTGAGGCACGTGGCAATGAAGGTGTGGTGGAGGAGGATCCAGAGGAAATCGCTGTGTTCTACAAAATGATGTAGTCGGCACAGAAGCCCCTTCACGGGAATACAACAATGTCGCAACTAGATTACATTGGACGCCTAATAGTGTTGAAGTTGTAGTTGAGCATGAGCCGGGATGGCTTCGATCTCATGTTGGCACTTTTTGGGGAAATGCTTTCGAAGGGTCACATGCTGCTGATGAACACGTACGAGTCACAGAAGCTCCTTCGTGCACTTAAGATGCCGTATGAGTCAATCCATGCTTTTCCTAAAGGGTGCATCCTATTTAGAGGGGAAGACCTTAAGGAAGCAACGCACTGTCCCAAGTGCAAAGCATCTAGGTATGTGGAGGTAGAGGGTAGCTATGGCAAGAAGAAACATTCTACGGTCCCCGAGAAGGTCCTATGGTACCTTCCTATCATACCGAGGCTCCAACGGCTGTACATGATAGAGGAGTCCGCAAAACAGATGAGATGGCACAAGGATGGCAAAAGATACAGTGGCAACATGGTACACCCATCAGATGGTGATGCATGGATGTACTTCGATGCGCAGCATTGGAATAAAGCAGAGGACGTTCGAAATGTACGTGTAGCATTGGCAACTGATGGGTTCAACCCGTATGGAATGATGACGTCCCCGTACACTTGTTGGCCCGTGTTCGTGATACCCCTCAATCTCCCCCGCGGCGTTATGTTTGAGCCCAAGAACGTGTTCTTGTCGCTGATAATACCTGATCACCCGGGCAACAATATGGGTGTGTTCATGCAGCCACTGTGGGATGAATTGCAACATGCTTGGGAAAAAGGGGTGCTGACGTATGATCGAGCTACAAAGAGGAACTTCACAATGCATGTGTGGTACCAGTATTCGATGCATGACTTCCTAGCATATGGCATATTCAATGGGTGGTGTGTTCAAGGGAAGTTACCTTGCCCAGTATGCAAGGCATTTGTGATGTTCACCTGGCTTAACGAGGGTGGCAAGTTCTCTTCATTTGACAAACATCGTCAATTCCTAGATGCTGACCATGTGTTTAGATGAGACATCAAGCACTTCACGAAAGGTGTTCAAGTCACCGACCCCATTCCTGAGATTATGACCGATGAATAGGTCGTTGCCCAGTTAAAGGCTCTCAAAATTGACACAGACAATGGTGGTTTTAAAGGATATGGTCAGGAACACATGTGGACCCATATATGGCTTGCATAGGCTCCCCTACTTCAAGGACCTTCTTCCACACAACATTGATGTAATGCACACAAAGAAAAATGTCACCGAGACACTCTGGGGTACAATCATGGACCTAAAGGAGAAGTCAAAGGACAATGTTAAGGCTCGACTAGACATGGAGGAGATCTGCGATAGACCAAAGTACGTGATGAAGACCCCTGTCGATGGCAAGAAGTGGAAAAGGGGCCCAATTGATTACATCCTGAAAAGGGACAATAGGAAGGAAGTGCTAGAGTGGATCAAGACATTAATGTTCCCTGATGGGTATGCAACAAATCTGAGTAGGAGAGTGAACCTGAAGACTATGAAAGTCTTAGGGATGAAGAGTCATGACTTCCACATATGGATTGAGTGGCTCCTTCCTGTGATGACCCGTGGATTCCTCCTCGAGCCAGTGTGGCGTGTTCTGGCAGAGTTGAGCTATTTCTTCCACTAGCTTTATGCCCGGGAGTTATCTCAGGAAGTGGTTCGTGACCTGGAGCATGTTGTACCTTTGTTGATCTGCAAGTTGGAGATGATTTTTCCACTTGGCTTCTTCTTGCCGATGTAACATCTGATTTTCCACCTACCGCATGAGGCACGGCTGGGGGGTCCCGTGCAGGCCCGTTGATGCTATCCAATTGAGAGGTATCTAAAGATTCTTTGTAAAAAGTGTAGAAATAAAGCCAAAATTGAGGCTTCCGTGGCAGAGGCATTCAGAGTGGAGGAGGTGTCCAACTTCACAAAGGCGTACTATACTGAGAACCTTCCCAGTGTGAACCCACCCCCGCGTTACAATGATGACTGGAGTTCATCGACCTTGAGCCTTTTCAAAGGGAAACTCAGAAGGGGAAGCACAGCTACCGACAAGACGTTGCAACAACATGAGTTTCGCACTATCATGCTCTATGTGTTGTTGAACCTTGATGAAGTGGTTCCTTATCGAACGTAAGTTCTCAATGAGCTAGTTACATACGCGGTCAATATCCGCCACCTATCATGCCGACCCCCCTTGTCTCTTGTTTTTTTAGGGAGTATATTAATGAATTCTGGAAAGGGGATATGGCTCCTACCGACAAAGAAGAAGACGATCTTCTCAAAAATAGCAAGCCTAATTTTATTTCCTAGATCCATACAAAGCTACCATCCAACTTACCTCTTTTCAACTTTGAGATTCCACTTTGCTCCTAGGAGCGACTAATGTAATGATCTATCTGGCCTCAACTTGCAGGCACGCAAGGATAGGGAAATGAGTGATGAATTGAAATAGGTTGCACAGGGCTTCAGATCTTGGGTGGAAACATTCACCGTTTATGATGTGAATGGTTATCGCTTTCGCACGAGAAGCTACGAGGAGAGTTGGCCCACCTGAAAGACCACGTGCTCAGGAGTTCGTATGCCTAACACCAATAATCTCGACTATTATGGCATAGTCAAAAAAATATACGAGCTCCACTTTGAGGGAATGAAAGAACTTAAACCAGTGGTATTCAAATGCCATTGGTTCGATCCTAATAAAGTTAGAAGACAAGATGACATTGGGCAAGTTGAAATTCGACAGGATGCCATTTATACTGGAGAAGATGTCTATATTGTGGCTCAACAGGCCATGCAAGTTTATTATCTCCCATGGGCGTGCCAAAAAGACGAGAGGCTTAAGGGTTGGTACCTTGTGCACTTGGTATCACCACATGGTAAAGCGCCTGTCCCAAATGATGATGATTACAACTTTGACCCAACGGCAGATAGCGGAGAGTTCTATCAACCTGAGGGGCTAAAAGGGCATTTGTCGATAGACATTGATTCACTGATGGGCATGGAAGTAGACAATGAGGTTGATGAGGATGAGGGTGAAGTGGTGCAAGATCCTAAGGACATAATGATGCTTGAGCGATGGAGGGCTCAACGTGATAGAGTTGTTCAGGATGATGGAGGTGGTGAGGACAGTAGAGATGATAAGGACTTAGATTTTGACAATATTGATAGTGATGATGACTATAGCGATGACTGGGAGACAACCACTATCGTTCGTGGAGATACATTCTAATTCATGTAAATACTATATTGTTCTTATTATTATTTTGCATCTCTTTATAAGTACTTATCAATTATTTGTGCTAATTGGTTCAATCTTTGTCTTTGTCATTGCAGGCACAAGACAAAATGCAGGGTGGAAGTAGACGACCGTGATGAAAGACAAGGTCAGTCTACACACGGATAGGCACAGGCATCGAGGACGAGGCATTGGAGGAGACGCTGTTGGAGCAGCCTCGCTCACGTCACTCGGTGATGAGGCAACTATTTGCCTCGGACGACGTGCAGGACGCCGTGTAGGACGAGGAGGACGGGCGCGAGGAGGACGGGGGCTATCAGCACTGGGGTGGGGGCGAGGAGGACGGGCGCGAGGTGACACTAGGGAAGACAGCTTCCTCGGGTTTGCGCAAGGTGTACTAGCGTGGGATCACGCGCCTCCCCAAAGCATCGATCGCCTTTGAGCACCGTCCTATGATTCAACCTGAAGGTCCAACGTAATTAACTTTTTATGTTTTTATGACTTATGCATATGACATGTTTAACATTGAAACTTCAGACTAACAATTCTTCTTAATGACTTGTGCAGAGGCTGGAGGATTGTGAGCGGGAGTGATGCACGCAGTCCAAATGGCATGCTGGGCCTCCTGATTAAGCAGCACTACCCTGGCCTTGTCACCCTCGACGATGGGACCAAGGTGGTGCCCTGGCATTGGCCAAACTTCTACAAAGCCAAGGACGCACACGAGGTCCCCATTGTGACCAAGATCAAGAGGGAGTTCTGGGTGAGTCTTCATTGCACCGCTTTGTCAATAAGCATTCATTGGATGTTCTTGAAATAATGAAATAATACGTGATATCTATATGCAGGACTGGTTCATGTGCGAGGCGGGGTACGAGGACCAGGCATCGGTGGTGTAGGACAAGGTCACCATGGGGCGACTCAAGGACATGTACTACGAGGCGCATGTCCAGGTCCTCATCACCTACTACACCGACGTGAAGCGCAAGAAGCTGCTGAAAGAGGATGCCAAGAAGATGATCCACTACCCCGACACCGACATTGACAAGGTGATCTACCTCCAGGTAATTAGGAAACATTACTAATGATTCCTTCGATGAAAAATAAGTAGGAAACATTAATTCTGATTCATCTTCTGCCATGTCATGCAGTTTCCTACTGAATGGTGCAAAAGCTACAAGGACTGCTGGGAGGCCATTGTGGATGAGTGTAGAAGGCCGGTGTCATACGAGGAGCATCACCATAGAAGTGAATGTGCCAAGGCGAGGAAAGGGCTGGCACACCACCAAGTGAGCCGCTCCCTCAGAGGGTTCATGGACGCATGGGTAAGCTTCTATCGATTTATTTATTTATTTATTCAATCTCATTACATGTAATCATCCTTGTGTTTTCCTTGCAGTCCCAGTCGCATGAGGGGCAGGTGGTCAACGAGTACGAGGGCTACACCCTGTCTCACAAGGGCAAAACGACAGATCCGAACAACGTCTTTAGCTCGACGGATGGGCCTGAGGCATACACCAACCCGAACACCTACAAGAAGATGGTCCAGTACACTGAGGCAGCTCGCCAGCGCCATGGTTCGGCCTATGATCATGCCAAGCAGCCCCTGGATACAGACATCTTGTTGAGGACGGGAGAAGAGAAACAACATGGCAAGTACTTGATTGCCCACAATGCAATCGACCTAGCCACCGTTCCTACCCTTCATCAAATTCATAAATCCGCCAGCACGACCTCCTTCGACATCCCCATACGGCCTCAACAGCCGAGTACGTTGGCGGCAGTTTAGGTAACTTTAGTTTTATTCATCTTTAATTGGTTTTACATATGTACCTTTTCTTTTACATTGTTTAAACATCGAGGGTGTAACATTGCAGTCCGAGCTAGCCGAGTTGTGGGCCATGACTATAACATCCCGCCTCCTCGAGGCTGGGCTCGCTTACATTCGGCCACTTATCTAGGACATAGTCTTTTCTATGCACTTTGTCCTCACTCGTGCGCACCTAAAAAGACTTCCTGGTCGATCACCCATCCCTAAATTTCTCCAGGCTAAGCACGCTTAACCTTGGAGTTCATTAGTGATGAGCTTCCGAAAAAGAAGTTGCAACTTGTTTTTATATCCTATTAATCCTATTAATCCCTGGGCTATGGTGTTACATACTCACTCCCTTAGGAGACCGACGTCCTCGTCGGTCAACCCCAGGCCAGGAACGTCCCCTCTTGGCCACGTCCATGTGTCTAGGGCCTGCGCATGTGTCATTCTGTGCGACCACTCCGGATCCACACACCATGCCTGCGCAACTGACACACGTGCCCGTAAAACCGCAAGGGTCGGCTCTGATACCATTTGTTATGTCCCGCCTCCTTGAGTCTGGGCCCGCTTATATCCGGCCGCTTATCTAGGACATAGACTGCCCTCACAGACCAACACTAGTCTTTTCTATGCACTTTGTCCTCACTCGTGCGCACCCGGGAAGACTTCCCGGTCGGTCACCCGTCCCTATATTTCTCCAGGCTAAGCACGCTTAACCTCGGAGTTCTTTAGTGATGAGCTTCCGGAAAAGACGTTGCAACTTATTTTTATGAGTATTCTATTAATCCTATTAAGCCCTCGGTTGGGGTGTTACAGCGATGGAGGCCTCGCAGGAGTCCTATCGACGGGAGATGGTGGCCCGAGAGGAGGCCCATCGGCAGGAGATAGCGGCCCGAGAGGAGGCCCATCGGTCGGAGATGGCACGCTGCAGGCAGTACATTGCCAGCTACATTCAGAACATTTGGATCCCTGGTGTTGTCATGCCTCCGTTGCCCGCCTTGATGTTCGGTCCACCACCTCCTCCTGGCCCTATGGGGACTCCGGTGAGTATATATGTTTGTCTATTGTTTTGGCTTGTGCGGCCATCATGTAGGTACTAATGAGATTGCTTCTCCTTTGTGCAGGCATTGTCAGCGGGTTTGAACCCGACTCCTCCAGATGGCTCTTCTCTAGGCCATGGGTGGCCGGTTGTTTCCCCTCAGCCACACTTCTAGCCTCCGGGTGGCGGTCTTCCTCGGCCTCCGAAGCACAGGACCTCCGCGTGGGCAAGCTGCCCTCCTCCGCCGACCCAGCACACGCACTTCGGGTGGGGGCACCAGTACGTGTCGGCACCGCTCCTGCCAGGCCAGTCCTCGTGGTCTTCGTGGCCTTCAGTCCATGATGAGCATAGGGATGATGGGTCATAGCATGAGTGAGGGCCTTTGTTGGATGTTGCACTTATGGGCTGTTGAATCCTTAGACTTGTTGGACTTGTTGGATGTTTTGACTTGTTGGAATTATGGACTTGTTGGATGTTTGGATGTTAGACTTGTTGGATGTTGGACATGTGATATATATGTGGATTTGTGTTATATATGTGTGCATTTGTGTTGTATATATATATATGTGTGTGATTTGACAACTATGATATATATGGGAAAACAGAAAAAATAAAAAAAATATTTTCCAGCTTTGCCGACAGCCAAGGCAGTCAGCAAAGCTGGTCCCAGCTTTGCCGACTGCCTATCATGGAAGTTGGCAAAGGCTATTTTTTTAAAAAAAATTAAATATTTCTCTGCCTACTGCTAGGTCAGGCAGTCGGCAAAGACTTCTTTAAAAAAAAGAAAATCTTTGCCGACTGCCGCGTCGACAATCGGCAAAGAGGACGCCAGATGGCATGACCAGTTACCTTTGCCGACTCAGCCTTTGGTAGTCGGCAAAGAATTCTTTGCCGACGGCATCTTTGTCGACAGGCCTAAAAGTCCTATGTTTGGTGTTGGTAATTTATGACTATGACTAGAGCCAATCATCTTGATCTAGCATGTATGTAGCTATATGGTGATTGGCTTAGGTGACATAGTGGAGCAAGGATCAAGAATGAATGATATGATCAAGTGCTCATCATGATCAAGGTGGATGATGGTGCAATACAATGCCGACACTCGACACTCAATGCAAAGGTATATGGTAGGGCTTTTCAGTTTGCATCCAAGACACCATAGAGGGTGTGGATGACTTAGGATACATAGTCGTACTATAAACAGGGGATTTCTCATTGTAATTGAATCCCAAATGTGCCTCTAGGTGTCAATTCATTGAGCATATGCATTTGAATAGAGTGCATCTTCTTTGCATTCTATGCTTAACTTGAAAATGAGCTAAAATATGTGCTTGAATGTTACACATACTTGGAATAGCTCATACATGATCAATGCAATCAAGAAAGTTCGATGTACTCATGTAGAAAAGAAAGTTGATGGCTCTTGAATTGGAAAACTACTTTGATCCTTAGCATTTTGGATCAAGATGTTTAGTGGGATGCATAGTCCTCAGAATAAGCTTTCCAAGAAGTCAAAGATCATCGAAATCGGAGTTCGGAGCTAAGAATTATGAATGTTTTAGGCGAAGAGCTGTGCCGATGTTTCTGACCTGTGGACTGTCTGGGACATATGTGCGGACTCTCCGCAGTTCATCTTTTCGATGGCCAACAGAGCTGCTCTGGTTCTGATGGCAGGTCCAGAGTTGAACTGCGGACTTTCTGAGGTTCAATGGGCGGACTGTCCAGGAAAAATGGAATTTTAGTCTCCGAAAGTGGCTGCTGTCGACGGGTTTTCTTTTGGTAACTCCGAAATGTCCGAGCTATAGTGTCCGGACTGTCCGCAGTTCATTTTTTGAACCTAACGGCTAGTTTTTTAGCACAGCGGACTGTCTGGGCTGAGACCCGCACACCATTCTGAACATCTCTTGACTCCTTTGAGCTAAGCCAACCCCCTCTTTGTCATCCCAACTCATCTCATTGCTTTCGATTGCGATTTTCAAGTGAGATTGAGTGATTCAAGTGCATTGATCATTGCTTTGCATCTAGAGGCACTTAGGGGATTGATTTACTATGAGTTCACTTGTTGGTGGTTGTCGCCTCCTAGACGGCTTGGAGCAGCTATGGAGGTCTGGCACGTGGTGGTGATTGTTCGTGGTCGGCTCCTGTGATCTTGTGTGGGGTTGCACCTTCCTCGGCGGAGTGCCTAAGGTCGCATTAGTGGATTGCTCGTGTCATTGCAACTTCTCACCATTTGGTAGGTTCTTTTGGCGCCCTTGTTGAGGCTTGGTGTGTAATACCAATTAGCCATTGAACCACGTGGTGTAGATGGACACAACGGGACTAGCGTGCCGGCAAGCACGTGAACCTCAGGTGAAAAATTGGATTGTCTCTTATTGTGATTGATATTGGTATTCACCCGGTGATTGGTTATCATTGTCATTGATCATCTTGATTGGTTCACTCATCTCGCCAACGTCGGTATAACAAGCTCTTTCCCTTTCTAGCATTACGTTCTTTACATTCTTGTTGTATCTTGCTAGCTTTGTTGTGGTAGTTTATTTAGCTTGAGTAGCTCTTGTTGTGTAGCCAGTGCGAATATCTTGTTGGTGGTTGTTTGAAATTAGTAGAATTGTGAATTGAATAGGTGGCTTGCATAAACCCCTTGTAGGCTAAGCAAACCGCATATCGCCTCCTTTTATATTGATCAAATTGTCTTAATTGCTTTTGAAGGAAATTTTATTAGGCTATTCATCCCCCTCTAGCCATCTAGACCTTTCACATGGTATCGGAGCCGTGGTCACCGTTTACAAGGCTTAACAACCTCAGTGTAAGATGGCACAAGTTGTATTCAACCATGCTCGGGGCAAGCCTCCGTTCTTTGATGGTGTTACATCTTTTGATCATTGGAAGAGAAAGATGAGGAGATATCTTAGTTCAATTCATGAGAAGGTGTGGAAGGTGACATGTGATGACTATGCTATCGTTGATCCCGACAACCTCACCGACAATGATCACATCAACAATCAATGCAATACAATGGCCGCAACGGTGAAGACCGCCAAGCTCTATATGCTCAAAGACAAGTTTGCAAACTTCAAGATGAAGGAAGATGAGTCAATACCGGAGATGTTCTATAGGATCCAAGTCATTGTCAATGATCTCAAGAGCCTAGGAGAGGATGTCAAGGACAAGGACTTCTCACATAAGTTCTTGCTAACTCTACCCAAGAAGTTTGCAATGTTAAAGAAGATGATTCTAAGAGAGGGTTTGGACAAGGTTACTCTAAATCAAGTGCATGGTGACGTCATGACCGATGACCAATATGATGATGATGAAGATGAGAAGAAGGAGAGCAAGGTCAAGCAAGAGAAAACAAGTGCATTCAAGGCTTCCTCTTCAAAAGGAAAGAGTGTGGTTGATGATGAGACCATGGCCCTTCTAGTGCAAAAGATGGGTCACTTCATGAAGAAAAGAGGTTATGGCTCAAGAAAGAGAAGAGATCACATGAAGAGCAAAGAGACTACATGTTACAATTGCAAGAACCCCAATCATATAGTGGTGGATTACCCCTATGAAGACAAAAGATTGAATAATGGAGAGTTGAAGTTGAAGAAAAATAAGGACAAGGAAGAAAAGAAGGAAAAGAGAAAGTTCACTATCAATAAGAAGAAGAAGGGAGGTGGCTTTGTAGTCACTTTGGATAGTGATGCTTCTAATGATGATGAAGATGATGAAGACATTGCAAGCATCACCATCTCCAACAAGCCCTCACTCTTCGGCACTACATCGACATGCCTTATGGCAAAGCCCACTATGGTACAATATGATAGTGATGATGAACCTTGTGCTAGTGATGGTTGTAGGAGTGATGATGATGATGAGGAGGAGGACTACTCCAAGGATGATCTCATGAACATCATCGACCAAATGAGTGAAGGGTACAAGAAGCTCAACAAAAAATTCAAAGTGTTGAAAAGAGAGCATAATGAGAAGAACAATGAGAACAAGGCCTTGGTGGAAGAGCTTGAGAACCTTAAGAAGAGTAAGGAGTGCAAAGGACTTGAACAAGAGCTCAAAGCTCTTAGAAAATCCTTTGATGAGATTCAAGCATCCCATGAGTGCCTAAAGGAGGACCACGAGGATCTTGAAATTGTTCACACTAGGCTTAATGAAGCCCACTCTACTCTACTTGAGCTTGTCAAAGAGAAGGACATCATGCTAGAGGAGCTCAAGAAGAAGGACGTGAAGGAGCAAGCCATTGTGACTTGTGATATTGGACTAACTTGTGATATTGTTAATGATTCTATTATTGTTGAGTCCACTAACTCCTCTTGTAGCACTTCCACGTCTACCTCTACAATTAGTGATGGTTTCACTTTTATGCCTCACTATTAGTTGAGAATGAGACCCTCAAGAAGGAGGAGCATGAGCTCAACCGTGCCTTAGGCAAAGCCTATGGTGGCGAGGACCACTTGCTTTTGTGCTTGGGTAGCCAAAGAGCTTCTCTCTACAAAGAGGGACTTGGATATACCCCCAAGAAAGGCAAGGCCACCTTTGCTACTCACAAGACTAGTTTTGTGAGGAACAATGGTAGCTATTGCTCTAGTTGCAAGCAAGTTGGTCACTTAGAGCATGCTTGTACCAAGAAGAAAGCACAAGCCTTAGTATCCTCAATTAAAGTTGATTCATTCTATGATATTGTTAAGGGTACTAATGGTGTGAAGTCTAAGTTCATTGGTGCACCATGGATGAGCTCAAAGAAGAAGGCTATTTGGGTGCCAAAGAGCTTAGTAACTAACCTCCAAGGACCCAAGCAAAAATGGGTACCTAAAAACACTTGACTTCCATTTGTAGGTAAATTACAAGGCTGAAGGAAGACATTGGGTGCTTGATAGTGGGTGCACTCAACATATGATCGGTGATTCAAGAATGTTCAACTCAATCAAACCCAATACAAGTGTCATTGAAAGTATCACATTTTGTGACAATAGTAAGGGTGATGTAAAATGACTTAGAAGAATTGTAATCTCAAATGATCATAGCATTTCCAATGTGCTCCTAGTTGAAAAGTTAAACTTCAATCTTCTCTCGGTTGCTCAATTATGTGATCTTGGCTTCAAGTGTATCTTTGGTGTTGATGATGTGGAGATAGTGTTGATGGCTCAAATTTGATCTTCAAGGGCTTTAGATATGAGAATCTATACTTGGTTGATTTCAATGCAAATGACACTCAACTCTCAACATGCTTGTTCTCCAAATCAAGTATGGGTTGGTTGTGGCATAGAAGACTTGTTCATGTTGGCATGAACCAATTGAACAAATTAGTGAAGCATGACTTAGTTAGAGGCTTGAAAGATGTCACATTTGATAAGGATACGCTATGTAGTGCATGTCAAGCCAGAAAGCAAGTGGGCAACACTCATCCATTGAAGAGCATCATAAGTACATCTAGGGCATTTGAGTTATTGCACATGGATTTATTTGGACCAACCACATATACAAGCATTCGTGGAAACAAGTATGGATTCATGATTGTGGATGATTTCTCTAGATACACATGGGTATTCTTTCTTGTGGATAAGAGAGTGATGTATTTGACATATTCAAGAAGTTCATCAAGAGGGTTCAAAATGAGTTTGAAACCACAATCAAGAAAGTGAGAAGTGATAATGGAAGTGAATTTAAGAATACAAGAGTTGATGATCTATGTGATGAGCTTGGAATCAAACATCAATTCTCGGCCAAGTATATACCTCAATCAAATGGGTTAGTTGAAAGAAAAAAAACCTTGATTGATATGGCAAGAACAATGCTTAACGAATATAATGTTAGCCAAAAATTTTGGAGTGAAGCAATCAACACGGCATGTTTCTATAGTAATCGACTTTATTGCCACAAATTCTTAGAAAAGACACCATATGAGATCTTGAATGGAAGAAAGGCACTAGATTGAACAAGTTTAAAAAGAAATATGATGAAGGTTTCTTACTTGGCTACTCCACTTCAAGCAAAGCTTATAGAGTTTGGAACATGGCTAATGGCACACTTGAAGAAGTTTATGATGTTGAGTTTGATGAGACAAATGGCTCTCAAGACGAGGAGAATAACTTGGATGATGTGAGAGGAACTCAATTGACTAATGCAATGAAAGAAATGGACATTGGTTACATTAGACCAAGACAAGTGATTAATTTGGATGAAAACAAAGATCAAGTACAAGCCAATGGTTCTCAAGTGCAAATCAAGCTAGTACATCATCTCAAGTGCAACAAGATCAAAAAATGGATAGTTCATCATCTCCTACTCATGATCCACATCAAGATAGAAGCAATCAAGTCCAAGTGCTTCAACCAACAAATATTACAAGAGACCATCCATTGGATTCCATCATTGGTGACATAGAAAATGAAGTTCAAACTAGATCAAGATTACCATCATTTTGTGCTCATTTCTCATTTGTGTCAATGGAAGAACCAAAGGACATTGGTAAAGCTTTGAATGATCTAGATTGGGTAAATGCAATGCATGAAGAGCTCAACAATTTCAAGAGAAATGAAGTTTGGGAATTAGTTGATAGGCCTAAGGATCATAATGTCATTGGAACAAGTGGGTCTTTCGCAACAAACAAGATCAAGATGGGATAGTGGTAAGGAACAAAGCAAGACTAGTGGCTCAAGGTTACACACAAATAGAAGGTCTTGACTTTGGTGAAACTTATACCCTGGTTGCAAGATTAGAAGCAATTATAATCTTACTTGCTTATGCCTCTACTCACAATATCAAGCTCTATCAAATGGATGTCAAAAGTGCATTTCTCAATGGGTACATTCAAGAGGAGTATATGTGGAGAAACCTCCCGGTTTTGAAGATGACAAGAAACCAAATCATGTATACAAGTTGAGGAAGGCTTTGTATGGGTTGAAACAAGCACCAAGAGCATGCTATGAAAGATTGAGAGATTTCTTGCTATCCAAAGGATTTGTCATGGGCAAAGTAGACAGTACTCTATTCACCAAGAAGATTGGCAAGGACATATTTGTGATGCAAATTTATGTTGATGACATCATTTTTGGCTCAACTAACCAAGACTTTTGTGATGAGTTTGGAAAGATGATGGCTAAAAAGTTTGAAATGTCAATGATTGGAGAACTTAGTTTCTTTCTTGGACTTCAAATCAAGCAAATGAAAGAAGGAACATTTGTGAGTCAAACCAAGTACATCAAAGATATGCTCAAGAAGTTTGGCATGGAAGATGCAAAGGGCATCTCAACCCCAATGGGCACAAATGAAAGCTTGGACATTGACAAGAGTGGCAACATGGTAGATCACAAGCTATATAGATCAATGATCGGTAGCCTACTCTATGTGACGGCATCAAGGCCTGATGTGATGTTTAGTGTATGCATATGCGCAAGATTTCAAGCCTCACCAAGAGAAAGTCATTTAAAGGCAACAAAGAGAATATTGAGATATTTGAAGCATACACAAGATGTTGGATTGTGGTATCCAAAAGGTGCAAGATTTGAGCTAAATGGATATTCAGATTCTGACTATGCCGGTGACAAAGTTGAGAGAAAGAGCACCTCCAGAACATGTCAATTGTTGGGAAGATCACTAGTCTCATGGTCATCCAAGAAGCAAAATAGTGTTGCACTCTCTACCGCCAAAGCCGAATACATTGCAGCGGGTAGTTGTTGTGCACAACTGTTGTGGATGAAGGCAACATTGAAGGACTATGGAATCACATTCAAAAATGTGCCATTGCTATGTGACAATGAAAGTGCCATAAAGCTAACCAACAATCCAGTTCAACATCAAAGAACAAAGCACATTGATGTTCGTCATCACTTCATAACAGATCATCAACAAAAGGGTAACATTATAATTGAAAATGTGGGCACTGAAGATCAATTAGCTGATATTTTCAGCAAGCCACTATATGAGAAGAGATTTCACAAGCTCAAGAATGAATTGAACATACTCGACTTCTCCAACATGAGTTGATGCACCCCACATTTGTCATGCCTCTCCTTCGACCAAAACAAGGTATAATTGGTTGACATGTCATACATTTTAGGCTGACATAGTTAGTGCATCTAGTCATGATACTCTTGTTCTAGGCTCATTCATGAAAAACAAATAAATTTGGAGTTTATATGGTGCCACTATTATTTCTTTGATTTGTATGATCTAGTGGTAGCATATACCTAGTTTGGGAGCTTGTGATCCTAAGTGTTTGATTTAGAAAACTTGTCTACATGATTACTTCAACATGGTGCATGATAACCCTTCTAGTGAGGTGTGAAGAAGCTTGCCCTTGGATCAAACCGAAGTATATCACTTATGCAAGCAATCTAGGTTGAACCACAACTTGACCTTCACCTATGAAACAACATGATAATTTATACAAATTTTGTCCCTTATGACCTTTGGTGACAAAGGGGGAGAAAATATTGTTCACAAAGATAGAGGGGTCAACTAATTTTTTTTTAGCACACAAGCAGGGGGAGCAAGCTCCTAAGCATGAATGATTGCATTTCATATGTTGGATGCATTGTAATGCATTTTCTCAAATATGCTGCTTGTGTGGTGTCTTGCTAAACATAAACATGTTTGATGCAATGAAATACTAGCATGATAGCAATTAAGCTTTTCTTTGATACATTTTACTCTAATGTTTGATCTCACGAGGTATCAAGTTTATGTTGTTTTAGCAAGTGGTATCTAGAAAAGTTGGTGCTGAGATGATATTTCCACTACTCCGATGATTTCACGCTTCAAAGGTCTATAATCTTAACACTTAGCACCAATTGGTAGTCAATGCTCCAATTTTCCTATCTAAACATGTATGCTTCCTAAATCCAAACATATAGCATACATGTATGGAGAGCCTTTACTACTAACTTGAGTTCATGATCACTTGTCCATATTTCTTACACATGGTAATATATTTGGGCAAGATGACATGAAGTCAATCAAAAAGTTTATCATAACATCTTTGTGAAAGGGTTGTCACCAATTACCACCAAGGGGGAGATTGAAAGTCCTATGTTTGGTGTTGGTAATTTGTGACAATACCTAGAGCTAATCATCTTTTCTAGCATGTATGTAGCTATATGGTGATTGGCTTAGTTGACATGATGGAGCAAGGATCAAGAATGAATGATACGATCAAGTGCTCATCATGATCAAGGTGGATGATGGTGCAATACAATGCCGATACTCGACACTCAATGCAAAGGTATGGGCTTTTTGGTTTGCATCCAAGAAACCATAGAGGGTGTGGATGACTTAGGATACATAGCCGTACTATAAAGAGAGGATTTCTCGTTGCAATTGAATCCCAAATGTGCCTCTAGCTGTCAATTCATTGAGCATATGCATTTGACTAGAGTGCATCTTCTTCGCCTTCTATGCTTAACATGAAAATGAGCTAAAACATGTGCTTCAATGTTACACATACTTGGAATAGCTCATACATGATCAAGGCAATCAAGAAAGTTCGACGGACTCGTGTAGAAAAGAGAGTCGATGGCTCTTGAATTAGTAAACTGCTTTGATCCTTAGTGTTTTGGATCAAGATGTTTAGTGGGATGCATAGTCCTCTGAATAAGCTTTCCAAGAAGTCTGAGATCATTGAAATCGGAGTTCGGAGCAAAGAATTATGGATGTTTTAGCCGAAGAGCTGTGCTGATGTTTCTGACCTGCGGACTATCCGGGACATATGTGCGGACCGTTCGCAGTTTATCTTTTCGATAGCCAACATAGCTGCTCTGGTTCTGATGGCAGGTCCAGAGTTGAACCGCGAACTGTTCAAGGTTCAACGGGCGGACTGTCTGGGAAAAATGGAATTTTAGTCTTCGGAAGTGGCTGCTCTCGACGGGTTTTCATTTCGTATCTCCGGACTGTCCGAGCTACAGTGTTCGGATTGTCCACAGTTCATTTTTCAACCTAACAGCTAGTTTTTTAGAACAGTGGACTGTCCGGGCTGAGACCCGTGGACTGTCTGCCATTGAAATTTTCTCTGCGAACAGAGTTGCTTCCGTTCTGTTGGAGGCGCCGTGGTATAACGGCGGACTGTCCGCAGGTATCGATTTTGAATCTAACGGATACTTTCAGTGAATGGCGAACTGTCCGGGTATTGTACCGCGGACTGTCCGCGTATGTCGCAGAAACTGGGTAACAGCTGTATTCGAAGGGGTACGCCTATATATACTTGTTGGCCGGCTCTTGGAGCCCTCTCGTGCCATTTTGAACATATCTTGTCTCCTTTGAGCTGAGCCAACCCCCTCTTTCTCATCCCAACTCATCTCATTGCTTTTGATTGCGATTTTCAAGTGAGATTTAGTGATTCAAGTGTATTGATCATTGCTTTGCATCTAGAGGCACTTGGGGGATTGATTTGCTGCGGGTTCTCTTGTTACTCATGGTGGTTGTCGCCACCTAGACGTCTTGGAGCAGCTGTGGAGGTCCGGCACGTGGTGGTGATTGTTCGTGGCCGGCTCCGGTGATCTTGTGAGGGGATGCGCCTTCCCCGACGGAGCGCCTAAGATAGCATTAGTGGATTGCTCATGTCATTACAACTTCTCACCATTTGGTAGGTTCTTGTGGCGCCCTTGTTGAGGCTTGGTGTGTAATACCAATTAGCCACCGAACCACGTGGTGTAGAGGGACACAACGGGGACTAGCGTGCCGGCAAGCATGTGAACCTCGGGTGAAAAATTGGATTGTCTCTTATTATGATTGATATTGGTATTCACCCGGTGATTGGTTATCATTGTCATTGATCATCTTGATTGGTTCACTCATCTCGCCAACGTCGGTATAACAAGCTTTTTCCCTTTCTAGCATTACGTTCTTTACATTCTTGTTGTATCTTGCTAGCTTTGTTGTGGTAGTTTATTTAGCTTGAGTAGCTCTTGTTGTGTAGCCAGTGCGAATATCTTGTTGGTGGTTGTGTGAAATTAGTAGGATTGTGAATTAAATAGGTGGCTTGCATAAACCCCTTGTAGGCTAAGCAAACCGTATATCGCCTCCTTTTATATTGATCAAATTGTCTTAGTTGCTTTTGAAGAAAATTTTATTAGGCTATTCACCCCCCTCTAGCCATCTAGACCTTTCAAGGTCTTTGCCGACTGCCAGAGGGGAATACAGTCGGCAAAGCCTTCGCCGACTGCATTTCGGCCTTTGCTGACTGCATTTAGCAATTGGCAAAGAGCCAGTTTCCTGTAATGATACATGCACAGCTAACCATGGCATACACTTTTTATATCCCGGCAGTGAATTTATATTGAAAGAGTGTCGTACTAGACTTGATTTCTATGGATTTACATGTCTGCTAGTTTGGTACTCTGTAATTCAAAAGCTCTCATTGATACTTTGCTATTAACTATGTTACAAACAGACGCCATTGTTTTTGGAACAATATTGCCTTTACTCTGTACTTAATTTGCATGTCCGAATATGTCAACTATATATAGAACCATGAAAAATCAGTAGGTCCGATTTTAATCAACAAACTCGTTGTGCCAGACCGATTGGATTTGAGTGGGTTGTATGGCCATTTCACGCTTTGGCAGAAAAGGTTGACAATGATAAGGAACGCCACAACCAACCAAGTTAACAATGACAAGAACTGGGGAGGCACGCAACGCAAAAGCTTTACTTCCTGTAACTCCTGGGATAGAAATTTTGTTGCTACCGCCTTCTTCCTCTCGTCATAACTGGACCTTTTAATTACACCAGTACAAAAAGTAACCTTAGTAGCAGTCAAAATCTATTTTTAGAAACGGTTTTAAAAAATGACACTATGCCACCTATCGTAAAGATAGGTTGTTTTCAACACTGGACTTTTGATTGACACTAAAAATACATCTCTAGGAGCGATTCCATTAGAAACTCCGTCCCTGAAAATGCTATTTTTAGAGACGGTGAAGTTACATGAACCAGCATTAAAAATGTTTGAGCAATTAAAAAAAAAGCTCGTCGGCAGCTGTGCTGCCATGTAGGTGCTCGCTGGTGCTACTATAGAACTCGCCGGTGCTACTGCGCTGCGCAGCTAGCGGTAACTGTCAAGCAGGCGAGCTCGCCGATGCAGCTCACCGTTGATGTTGATGTCGCCACAGCTCGCCGTCGATGTCGCCGCTGGCACGCCGTCGCTGCTTGCACAGCACCTAGTCGCTAATGCCGAGGAGCTCGCCATCACCGCTATGCCCTTCAGATCACTATCGATGTTGATGTCTCTGCAGCTCGCCGTCAATATCAATGACGCCGAGCTCGCCTCTGCCTGCCGGAGCCACGAGCTGCCGCAGCCTGGCTCCCACCGCTGGAGGTAGCTCCACCTCGCCCGTGCCAAGCCATGCGTCCACCATGACCGCTGTTCTGCTCTCCCTTCCTCTTCTCCCTCTTCTCTCCAACTCCACCCACATGCCTCTGCTCGGAATGCCCGTGGCCACTGAGATAAATGCTCTGTCTGGTGAGAAGATAAGGTCGCATGCAATGATGAGAAGATAAGATCAGGAACACACCCCTATACAGGAAATGAAAGTCAGCCAGGAAATCTAAAGCGAAATTTCGAATTGCATGAGCGCGTAGTTATTTCCAGAGCTAGAGCTCTTAAAAGATCCGCATCCATAAATAGTGCTATTATCAGTAGTGGTTCTCAAAAGCCGTCTGCTTCTAAAAGTATACTTTTTAACTATGGATTTTTTTGGACAACCCTTGTTGAAAATTTTCTAGTTCAGAGACGGTTTTCTTAACGCAAATGCTTGCGAAGATGAATCTTCAGAAGCAGTTGTGAAGCTACAGTGCTGCCCGTCACGGTTAGAGGTGGGTTGTTATGTGAACCGCCTTTGTTATAAAAGGGGGGCGTTACTGATGTCTATTTTTGTACTAGTGTTATACTCACTAAACCTCTATCCAAGCTAGGCTATTCTTGAGTGTCAGCAACATTGCTCAACACGAGTTAGCTTACATGGGTATCCGGACACTATAGTAGGAAACACTTGGAGTCTTGGAGCCCTCCCCTAGTAGTAAGTTGTGCCAGAAGTCAACCTCATGGTCTCACAGGCATGTATTGCTGACACTGGGAAGCACACCACCTTCACAAGGACGAGGTACAGGGGTTGAAAAGCAGACTGGAAGCGAAAAGAGTAAGCTTGCAGCAGGCTCCATAGGCTGCCTATGCCACTAGATCACAGGCACCATGGTTGTCCACCAATGGACATCAGACATGTCGGGACACTGTTACTTAAAAAGACTCATTTAGGGAGACCATTGTATATAGGCGGTTGTTCCTACCACATGTGTAAATGGGTTTTCCCAACTTCAAAGTTGAAACTCGTTAGTTGTACAATTCCATTTTGAGACCTCAATCTCATGGAACACTTCGTTATAATCCCACTTCATGCCTGTCGCAGTTGTAATTTAAAAGCCTGGTCCAGGTTTGGTCGGACTATTTAATTAGCTAATACCTGCAGCGGTGCACCCATATTTACATTTATTACGTACCAGTTCTTGTCCTGTTATCTTTCGGACCCTATATTTATTTTGGCTCATGATAGCTTGGACCTCCAGGGGAACACACCATTTTCAAAAGTAACCCGGAGAAAGGGGAAGCAATACCAGGTTGACGTTGAAGGATGCATCCATTTTAGTATGCCTCGGAATATGAGGCAGCAGTAACCACATAGCCTCTCGAGTTCCATTTCACCGGGCTTATATCATGGATATGATCGATCACATTCATTCATCAAGACTAAACTGCAATCGAACATATAGAACTCTAGTGTCATGTTGCGGATCCAATGATAGACCAAGCTATGCCCCTAGCACATCCTACACTGACCGAAGCACACACATGGGGCCATGTGGATTACATTAATTACTAATTGGTTCTTCTACGGACATATATTGGCGCTTGCACAGCGACATTTCAGTGATTCTTCAGATGCTTACAGCGCACAATAAAAACAGTGTAGACGGTGTGGCAGATAAACACAATTATTTTTTGGTACAAGCGTACGCAACAGGTACATGCCTCTGTAACTTTCTATATGAGCAATCAAGAGCATTTCCATGGTTGACCTTACTCCACTGTATCAAGAATTATATACGTGTAATGGACTATGCATTTGTTCAACCACATTAATGCTGATCTCATTTAATTGTAGTTCAGTATACGATGACCATTGAGGTCAACTTAGGTTGAACAACCAAACATTAAAGCCTAGTTCGTTGGGTTAAATCTTCTCAAGGTAGCTGAAAATATACATGCCTGACATTTTTGTTTCAGCAAAGTTGATTAAATATCTGAAAATATATAAAAAGTAAATAACTATTTCTGATTGGTGGGAGACAACCTACAGCTCGTTCCCAAGGAATGCAATTGAGCTTTCAACGGCATTATCGTCTACATCTGTGGAACCTCTAGAAAGAGCGCAACTGAATGATCTTTGACACTAATTATAGCTCAGTCCAACTGGTCACATGCCGGATCAAGTAGAATTTGGCGACAAAGTTGTTGACATAATGGATGGCATTGGAACTGCATAATTAGGTTGTAAGATGATATGTTCCATGTATGGTGTAATAGGCCGGGAGCAAGATGATTTGTTCGCGAGCATTCTAAGAAATGGAGGATATAGCCCCCATTGCCTCCCATTACTCATCTTGTAAGATAATTTTAGGTTGTGAGGAGTTCTGGTCGCCTGAAGAACATAGTAGAAGTAAAAAACCACGGCTTGCTGCTTGCTTGTTACTGGTGTTTCCTATGAAACGCACAAGCACATATTTCGCACGAAAAACAATGTGACTTGTGACAAATCCTTCACCCTCTTAATGAAATTTGGAGGCAGGTGGCAGCATGATACAGATCGTGTTTTATGCTCCCTAAGGAAAACGACCAGATCAATCCTGTACGAAAAATAGAAAACTATCCATGGCAATTAACAGGGTTTTTAATAATCAACAGCTTCAAGCCCAAGCACAGCAAGAAACCTATAGTTATGATGTTGTAATACTTCACTTGGCCTTGTTTACGTGGCTTATGCCCAAATATACGTTGGTGCCACGAGTGGCCATGTACTACATTTAGAGTGATTGTCCATTAAGAGCTCTCTTTCTGATCAACTAGTTAGAAGCATTTAGCTAGATATGGAGATAATGCGCATCTCAAAAGAGTCAAGCCAAGATGGAGTTCCAGATCCCTCTTATTCCCGTGAGTCTGTCCACCTCACTATTTGCTTATCAGGATCGGGCATCTCTGTTTGCTTATTCTTGTCCGCTCCAATAGGTTTGTCGTGTTCATTTTGGGGGTTTGATGCAGGGTGACAGATAGGTCCATTTGTCTTTTTTATAGGCCATTCGTCAAGTGGAGGTGCTTCAACAAGCTCGCGATGACCAGATTTTGCCATGAAAAGGTAACAAATTGGTCTGTCCTAATATAGTGCGAGAGACAGCAAGCTAGTGGCACTAATTAATTATGCGAGTCATACTTCTTCACTGCAGTCCTGTCTATCAAATTAAGAAAATTCCTGTGTGTAAACCACGTACAATATTCTGCAGTTGGCTAACGATTCAAGGGATAACTCGACAAAACTATAAATTATTTTGAATGATTCTTTATTTATGCTCTATGCATCATTATACACTAACATTATACACTGATATAATTGATGGAATTAGATAAAATTTGGGCATCACAAACATTAGATACGATTTGAAAAGTTAGTAACTTGCAGATTGATGTTCTCCTACCCATGCTATGGCTGTATAGAGTATGCGCTTTGTAGATGTTGTCAAAATTAAGCAGGTACACATTTGACGCTTTATCAATAGCAGTACTTTTCCTGGACAACCAGTAGCAGTTATCCACCTACAAAATAATCACAAAAAGTAGTGATTACTCTCAATTGTCAACTCTAATGCGATCCTTTCCAGAGGACATGAATTTTTATCCAGAGGTGAGCAGAATGCCCACCTCCATATCATGGTCATTGTTAATCAGCTTTCCAGAGATGGTTATAATGTTCATCTATGGAGAAAGATTAAAAAAAATATATATTAAGTGTGAAGTACACCGGCAAGCCCGTTCTCGAGCCACTACTGAGTCTGTTCCTTGGAACACCAGCCTGCTCACCGACATTTTACCGTTGCTGAGCATCTTCACATCTGCATCACTGTCAATGCTGAGCCTGCTCACAGCAACGTTGTCACCACCGAGCCTGCTCCCAAGTATGGCACCGAGTTGATCCTACTGCCAAGGCTAGCCACCATCGTCGAGCCCCGTCGTTGTCAGGCACAAAGAAGGGACGAGATATGTATGCTTGGATCTAACCCAGTCTTATTAGAGGGGACAAGTTCACAGCAACCATGCCCCATCTTTGATCTGCGCCAAGTTGGTCAGGGCTGTGCCACGCGGAGGAGCGCTGGCCAGCGTGGAGGGGGTGCGGCAGAGGAGGCCATGCGTGGAGGCCAGCCGGAGCTCGACGCAGACGGCGGCGCGGACGAAGGAAGAAGGAGGTGAAAGACTTGCAGGCCCAGACGGAGGAAAAGGAGGAAGGAGAAGGGGCCGGGTAATATAGCCTGGACTTTTACTCCGGCTCCCATCTCCTTTACTCCAAGGTCTCCCGATTGGTAAGTAATTTTGGCGGGCCGTGGTAGCAGCCTACCCTAAAAGTGAATTGTATTTTCGTTTCCCGCCATGTGTAACACCATTTTAGTTTTTCTAATATTTCTATTTATTTAATGTCTAGCATCCCGTTATTTATGCAGTAAATTACATAGAAGTCATAATTTTTCTAAAAAATAATTAGAGTCGCTTTTGCTTTACTACACACATGAAAAATATGTAACCTAAAATATTTTATTTGTTCTTTTAAATATTGAACATAATGTACTAATAATCACTATTTCATTAATGCAAAAATGTAGCCTTCAAGTAAAATCATTAAATGTATTGTTTTAAGACAGGTAAATTGTTTTCACATCATTTTTATGTAAATATTTTAGGAAGGGCACTCAGTTCAACATATAATTATCCGTGAAGTCATACGAAAATTCAATTAAACTAGAAAAGGTACCAAACCAATTCCGAAAAATCTCAAACTTGGAGCTTGCTTCACATAGGGCATTTTCTAGCGTGACAAAAAGTTTGAGACTAATGCGACACTTGGACCTTAGAATTCCTAAGAACCTAGGTGTATAGACATGGTTCGATGAAAGCTTACATATACCTTTGTGAAGCATGTGAACTCTGCCTTTCTTGAAATGACTTGAGAATTTTTGGCAGTCATATACACTCAAAATATGGCCGCACACATGATTTTAGTTTTTTCTAGTTATTGTTTTTATTATTATATTTTTTTTTCATGTTGCATGAGACAAAATATGGTGAATTATGGATTCAAAAACACTGAAATTTAAAAGCGAGCTCCACAAATATTTGTCTCCTAGGGCACGAGAGACCATGTGGTAAAGTTTGGGACCATTCCCGATCTTTTCGGAGATGGATGCAGTTCAACGTACAATTACTTGGTGAAGTTGCATGGCAATTCAATTAAACTGGGAAAGTACTAAACCAATTTGAAAAAATTCAAACTTGGTGATTAATTCACATAGGGCGTCTATAAGCTAGAGAAAAAGTTGGAGACCAATAAGATACTTGGACCTTAGAATCCCTAAGAACCTAGGTGTATAGACATGGTTCGATAAAAGTTTTGATATACCTTTGTGAAGCACGTGGACTCCGCCTTTGTTGAAATGATTTAAGATTTTTTTGCCAGTCATATACACCTAAAATATAGCCCCACACAAGATCTTAGTTTTTTTCAATTATTATTTTTAGTATTATATTTTCTTCATGCTGTGTGAGACAAAACATCGTGAACTATGAATCAAAAAATACTAGAATTTGAAAGCGAACTCCACAAATATTTGTCTCCTAGGGCACAAGAGACCATTTGGCAATGTTTGACACTATTCCGGATCATTTCGGGGTGGACTCAGTTCAACGTACAATTACTTGGTGAGATCACATGAAAATTCAATTAACCTGAAAAAAGTGTTAAACCAATTTGAAAAAATCTCAAACTTGGTGTTTGCTTCATATAGGGCGTTTGCAAAGCCTAAGAAAAAATTTGAGACCAATACGACAATTGGACCTCAGAATCCCTAAGATCCAGGTATATAGATGGTTTGATGAGTGGTTTCATATAACTTTGTGAAGCACATGGACTCCGCCTTTATTGGAATGAGTTGAGATTTTTTTTTTTGCAATCATATACACCCAAAATAAGGCCTCACACAAGATATTAGGTTTTCTAAATCATTATTTTTATTATTATATTTTTCTTCATAATACGTGAGACAAAATATGGTGAATTATATATCCGAAACACTAGAATTCTGTAGCAACCTCCACAAATATTTGCTTCCTTGCGCACAAGAGACCTTCTAGAAAAGTTTGGCATCGTTCCAGATTTTTTCGGAGGTGAACTCAGTTAAACATACAATTACCCGGTGAAGTCGTACGGAAATTTAATTAAACTGTAAAAAATGTTTGAGACCAATACGACAATTGGACCAATACGACATTTTCAAACCAATTCGGAACTACATTAGTTAGCAAACTTTCTTTTTCCTATACAACTTATAACTTTTCTACCTATAATAAAAATGTTTACATATAAACTTGGATAAAGATAAAACTAAAATAGTCTTACTTCATAAAAAATAAAATAATAATTACTTTATAGAAACAAAATAAAATAATATTACTTCACAATAATGTTCATAAGATTTTATTAAATCCATCTTATTGTCGAAACAATCAATACTCCCTCAACGATCAACACTAACATGGTGGGAGTATAATATAGTGATCAATAAATACTTTTGCAACTTACCAAAAAGTCATTGTTTATTTCAATGATCTTTCGGTCCTACATACCGGCCGTGAACCGATTTGTTACCGTAGCACCTTAATGTTAAATCATGAACTGATTTGTATTTATGTTTGAGTGCTAATGAGTAATTTTTATATAAATTTCTTATTTATCCAAGCTCGTATGTAAATGTTTTAAAAAGATGGAAGTCACCCGTGCCTTTTTATTACTACAAGTATACACAAACATTTAGTCCGTAAACGTGCTATTTACATCTTGGCTCAACACTAATCAATTGAAGGAATAATGTTGAACAACTTTCTAACCGCTGAATCGGTGATAGATGGCATCTAGATGATGGAAGTCACCCGTGCCTTTTTATTACTACAAGTATACACAAACATTTAGTCCCGGTTGTGCTTAAGTCCACTTTCTCCAACCGGGAGTAAAGGTCCTCAGATCGCGAAATCCCAGTTGCATGTGGGACTTTACTACGGTTGGATCGAAGGTCCCTTTACTTTTAGGTGCAACAAGTGCCAAGAGTAATCTTAAAATGGTGCTAAGAGTATAAGTCAGTTCTCTACTGGTGCACATACCATGCAAAGGAGGGATGAATGCGCTCAGTGTTTCAGCCACAGCAGAGTGCCCGTGTATAATGTGGTCTGATGGAAATGAAAACAATCCGGATCGCATGAGCTAGGCTCGGCCATGCCTTTTCAATCAAGCCGGCCAGACCTGCTGCCTAGTTCAGTCGTCTAACCAGTCAAAGACTGCAACTGGTCTGGATAAAACCAGCTATCAAATCACTATTGGAGTTTATCAAGGCCTCAAAACACTAGGAGCAAAAATGGTTGAACTTGACAGATATATTTTATTACATTGTGATTGGTTTATCTCCTAGTTGATATACCCGTTTCGAGATCGACAGTGAAAATGAAATACAAAATTTTTAAATAAGTTCGCCAGCCTCTTGTCCGCTGCCTTACCAACGCCCGTTGCATCTAGAGGCTCACAGAGAAACGGACAGGCCTCTGGCACTGCTTCTAAGATTGAAGGCACGATAAATCGAATCAGCACTGGCAAGACTCAGATCGGCTCACTTGTGGAGCTTTTGAGTAGCTCAATCATAGTGTTAAGGAACAGATGCAGTTCCGGACTCCTCCTATTCCAATGGCATATTATTGACAGGTCCTGTCGCCCAGAGATGTTTGCCCAATGAGGTCTGACCCCTTTCTCCTGGTCGACAACATAACTTGAGATGACCTATATAGATTTTTGTGAACCACATATACAAGCAGATGACTAATCTGCGCTTCGAGCAATGTAGGAGGCGACCCCAATATATTGAAGCCGGGCCATGCTTGCATGACTACTAGGTGGTTGGTCTGGTTCAGTTAATTTGCTTCATCTTCTAACCTAATGTCTGACATGCAAGATGTCGCCAGTCAGTTCTGCAAGCTCCATATATTTAAGTCTTCTGGCACGCTCGTTCAAGATGCACAAAATCACTACCGCATCATGTATTGCTGTAGTAGTACTACAAAAGATGTCATCGTAAATGTGCTGCAACTAACAAATGTACTGCAACCAATGGTGTCTGTAGACTGTTGTTATTTGCAAAGGAGAATTTAAATCTTGAAATAGCAGCAGAAACCAGCAAATGAAGTGCTAAGCACTTCAGAGAATACTACAATTTTTCTTTTTTAGCATTTTGACAATTCCATTGTCCATGCTTCATTTGTACAGAGAATACTTCTCTTTAGTTTTATGGCTATGCTATCCAGCATTGTTATTTGCAAAGGAAAATTTAATCCTTGATATATCGAAACAAACCTGTAAATGAAATGCTAAGCACGTAAGGGAAAGCTTTTCTTTTTCTTTTGTGGCAATTTCTCGAGTTATTGTCCATGCTTCAGTTGAACAGAATAGAGACTTCAGAAATCTTTGTTCCTCACGTTATTGACATATAACTTGAGATGTATCGTAAGCAACATGATTTGCAGTCATACAATTACACGTACAACCACTTTTATTAAAGACAAGCAAAATGGAGCAGCTATTACATCCAGACAGGAAGGCGAACGCTAAGACCATGACCATGCGCTGGTCCGGTCGGCAACATGGCAGCGCCAGGCTATAGGCTGGCACATATATAAGAACTAGAGTCTCTTAGCTTGCTCCTAGCCTGAACCAAGTAGTATGTTGGAGATGCACACCAAAGGTTACGGCTTCGGGACCTATGGTGTCACCTCACGTTCGAAGCCTGACCTCTACCTCGGTCTGGGACTGCATCGTGCAGTATTGGTGAAAAACCAGAACGTGACGTGCAAGGGAAATCATTAGTCGACAGAAAACATAGTGGATGAGATCCTGGGATGCGCACTGGAGATATACAGGCTGATTTTACGGCGTCATATAACGAATCCTTAACTTAGGCATTATGCAGACAACCTCACATTATATCGAATCAGATTATGGAAGCATTACATGCGACAGCATAAAAATTATATCGGCTTCATTGATATAACATTATTTAATCAAGAAATCTGTTATCCTCCTTCCCAGCAGCCTTGCCAACATCGCCAGTCATAAGGGCCGGAGGATGTTGTTTGTTACGAAATACGCATGCGCACATGGTAGGCGAGTCACAGCTATGGCTAACCATCACTTTGCCTTCAGAATCGGCCTTGAAAAAGCATGCGAGAAAGGAACTCAAGGGATTGCACCCTTTTTCACATGGTATAGATACTTTCTCATCTGCAGGCACAAACACAATCTGTACTCACTTAGCGAACCGTTAAAAAAATTGTATTATGGCAAGCACATAAAGGGTTACATACTCAACTTCCTCACAAAATGACGGTGTTGAAGACATTATCACAAGCATAATGCAAAGCGCAGCATGCACGGTAGACATGCTATTGTTCTTGATGAATGCCATGCGACCAAGAACAATACCGGTTTTAGTATGCTTATTTCTTCTTGGTTCACTCATGGTTATATAGAGTCTGATGTACATCTTTGGTGTGAATATTAGTGTCTGATATATCTTTTGTTATATAGTATTAGAAAATATATCTATCTACATATATATCCATATCTATATCAGCATCTATATCTATACCTATATATCTTATATTTCCAACCACATTAGCATATTCTATCTCACCATGCATGTTATCCACATCGACATCTACTAGAATACAATTATGTCTTCTCTTCAAATATTCACACAATGTAATTATGAATCAGGTCAATGCTCTATAATTTGTACTCCTCAATTTGATAATCCCCCTTCCCCTCCCTGCCTTCTCTATGGGGTTTTCATTTTTTTTACGTAAGTCTTTATTGCTTTTCTATTATTTAATTCGTCCTGCTGAGGGAAGCTCCACAGTTTTCCTCAAAAAAAATTGACATCAATAAACCATATCATTTCCCAACATGTATTTAGTTGTCCACATCAAGATGCTAAAATTATGCACTAATATATACTATGATATTTATGCGCTCATATAAATATATATACGTAGTGTATTTTCATCTATGATACTAGTAGCAGCGTGTGGGGTATAGTCTAGTATTATAACTAGGAGACACACCTTGGATATAGATTTTGTGACCTGAAACATGTATAATGTTAAAACTGCCAATAAAACTAGTCTTGGAGTTGGTGTAACACCCTAGAGTCCAAACTCCTTAGATCCACTCTACATGTTGGCTGAAGGACACTATCACCATACTACTTTTTCTTCCTCGCTTCGGTTTAAAATGATTAATCTAGGATGGTGGGATGGACGCTAGAATACTTATATATTAGTCTAACCCAACCTAAACAAAGCAAAGTAGCACTCAACCTTCCACAACATCTCATTAACATGCACATGGCCCACATTCAAAACTAGGTGGACTTGGTGTCACAGTTCGAGTGCCATTAGGACATGATTTCTATATGGCCCTCATTTTAAGGGTGGTTGGTATTACAGGCGATTGAGGAATTCCTAGGTACGGTTGGTACTAAACCTAAGTTTTGAGCCGTGGCAGAGTAAATTGACATGACCATGAAAAGGGCAACTTTTGCCTAGACTATGCAACATCCTATGTAGTTTGAAATTTTTTAAAAATTTCAATTTCAAAATCTAAAAATAAAACAAATATTTCAGGTACTAAAAATATCAAATAAAATGTCATCAACTACAAAGATATAGATTGCATTGAGTTCTAAAATTTTGATATCAGGTTTGTATTCATCCTGTATAATATGAAAGAATTTGTACACCATATCATTATCCATGGTCATTTTGAAAAAATTAAAAATTAATTTCATAATATTAGAACTTAAAAACAAATATGTAGGCATCTAGTGATAAAAGCAAAAAAAAATATAAAACGAAAAAGTTGTAGATCATGTTAAAAGTGACAAAAGTTTTGGTGTAGACTATGTCAATATCCTAGGTAGTTCAAAAATTAAAAATTTTAAGCTTAAAATCTTAAAAACCAAAACAAATATTTTGGTATCTAGGAGAGCTAAAAAATAAAGTTATCATCTACAAAGATGTAGATGGTACCAAGCTCTACAATTTTGATATGAAGTCTTTATTCATCCAATTTAATCAGAGAAGTTATGATTTTTGTGTAAAACAAAGAAGTAGACCACTTGACATGTGGGATCTTCCACCATTTTAGCAAAACCAGAAGGAAACAACAGATAATTATACTGTTTCTAAAAGTCGACGGGGTGTGATGCTTCATAATTAAGTTTGAGGATGTTATTTACTGTGATAAATCAGATATTATTCTATCAAAGAAACAATAGGTGCCATCCCGGTAGGTAGAAACTCACTATGTCTAGCTAAGGAAACTGGTTGCTACCAGCCTGAATACAAAGCAGTGGCCCACCTACGTTGTGATCTCACCCTCGTTGAAAAACCAGATGATAGCACAATAGGCTTTGTTGGTGACTTGTCTATGTATGTCATTAGACTACAACATAAGACCTAGTCATGGATGGGAGAAGTGAACAAAATCGAAAGCAGGCAGATGACAAACTGGATGCGGCTAGGTGCGATTGGGCGATTCTAGAAGCATCAACTGAACAAACCTTATATTTTCTTCTCATTTTTTTTGCTAAGAAGGGACCTTATATTACGCATAGGAATACAATTATTATATAGAAACAGATCATGCATGGGACGATTACATCCATGCGTGGGACCATTACATCCATGAGGATACAGTTACATCGGTGCTGCGATGTCGCAAGTGACCAAGGGTGGATGTTGCGGAGGATGAAATATGCAACAGCACTTCCTTGGTGTTTCGCATATGCTATTGACAAACATTTGGGTTGCTCTGCAGCCAACTGTGTACACCCCATTTGGCAAAACAAGGGAATACATCCTGTTAATTCGATACATTTAGTCTCATCTGCGTTGACACGGTATAAAATCAACACTCTTGGAATCCATTATATTTGTTGGAACCATGGAAGACACTTAAGAAGATACATACTACTCACCTCCCTGCCAGGTTGGGAGTGCTTAATACATTATCACAGCCACAATGCAAAGCACAACATGCACGGTCCTCATCATATTGCTCTTAACAAGTTTATCTCCAGAAATTTTATCGTACTATGCTCATTCTTGGTTTGCTCACAATTACATATAGTCTGAAGTACATCTTAGGTGTCAACTATGTACACATCGTGGATGCATATATTTCTGGACTTAAGTCTATGTATATCCTCTAAAACAAATGCTGCAGTATGATATCCTCATTAATTCTATCCATGCTCTAAATTAATGTGTTTGTATCCTCATCACAAGTATGACTATTAAATAAATGATTTTTAGCGGCGCCTTGATATCTCTAGCCATGGTCGGTTGTCCTTTATGATTAGTCAAAGGGTCAAAGCTCTTCTAAAAACCAATTTGGACTACCATTTGGTCTTTTCAGCCATCTATAGACATATCTATTGCACGATTGGTATTATCGACTGGTGAAGAATTCTAGACGTGCTTGGTACTAGAGACAGATTTTTCAACCATGGGTGCTAATTTGACATGCCTCTAAAAATATAGTTACTGCAAATATAGTCGAAGGAGGACGATCTTTAAAAACAATTTACAGACCCGAGAAATCTAGAACTTTTGCACTAGTATACTATTGAATTAATTAGAGGTATATGTTGTCTAAAAAATATGTTTTATAATTGCCAGATTTTTAAATCAATTTTCTTAGTTTTTCAAATGACATCTGATGTAGAGGGGACTTGTGTACCAAATTATAGGGCTCAACAGGATCAAAAACTTTTCAGCTGAATTTGATTGCATTTGTCCATGTAGGAGCCAAAATATCTATTGTATGATTTACACTTCCTCCATTTTGAAGTATGATGGTTCGAAGGCTCAAATTTTGTCCTAATTTATAGCGTAGTTCATATTGCACAACCCCATACCTCTGTGTTTGAAGATAGTAATAAACCAATGGGATTCGAAGAGATGTTTTTTGGTGTACTCCATCAACAAAGTGGATGTTTTGGTATTTGGGTTTCAACGGAGAAGGTTGGTTCTGGAAGTAGGTTGTCGCAGTTTGTAGGGTAGGTTTTATTTTAGGATATAGGTAGAGGGAAAGAGTTTAGATGGAACAAAATATATGGAGATGAAGGGTTTAGAAAGGTTATATACATTAGGGTAGGAGGAATTTTAGGACCTACCATTTAGAGAGTTTACCTCTAATACAATGGTGTTTGGCGGGGATATAGCTAAAGTACGTTTTTTGGCCAAAAACTTGTGACTTTATTGCGTGCACATGTGGTTGCCTCACAGAGTCTCTGAATCAAAATTGTTTACTGAAAATCAATTTCTAGAGGCAAAAAAATATGTGACTTGCGACTTGCGATGGCTTGCGCGTGTGGCTGTCAAATGGGTTTTCTCCATATTAAACATATATTTGTTGCATCTACAAATCAATCTCTATAGACGGCTGGGGAGCCGCCTCTACAAAACACTGATTTGTAGAGGCAGAGATGTGTAGAAGTGACTACGCTGACATACAATTATAATTACTTAAATGCTTGGGGTTTGGGTTTCAAGGTGGATGTTAATATTAGGCATACACAGAGATGACACAAGCATTTACTTGTGCGTGTATATGTGTACATCGGGTATGACAAGGCAGAGCGGCCGGCAGATCGATTGCAAGCCTGGCAACATCAACAACGGCGGTAGCCAGCACATGCTAGCATAGGGCAGCCAAGTAGAAAGATGAGCAAGGCGAGAGAGCAAATCCATGGTGACTTAGCTTGTTTGTTAGCCTAACCTGGAATAGGAGCGTGGTGGCTACAATACAAGGTATGCTTCTCAAGTCGATGGCCACCAAGATGACCCAAGTTTGGAATCCTGGGCAGAATGTCGGGGGCTCCGAGTACAAAACTGCTTCAGGACGACTTCGTGAAGCTCCCGGCACAAATGACTTCGTGACCTTAGCATGCAGCTGCAGGTAGATGGGCACGACGCCTGACGTTGCAATGTAGTAGGACCGGTGACGTTCATCTGGTCTTCGGGACGGCGCAGACAACATTAGCTGTCGTTCATATGGTAGCCCCTCAGCGATCTTGGGAAGGCAGCAGCGAACGGCAACAGCGGCAGCAGTGCCATGGCTCTGCCCGGGATCAGATGAGACGACGCCAACGCCATCTGCTAGGGCACAGGCGGCAATAGCTCGTGGAGAAATTAATGTTGGAATGTAATCCGGTTAATGGGCCAGCCCACCAAGGCTCCCCATCTAACCTATATGTAAACACTGTGTATTCCCAGTTAATGTATTGAGTATTCCCCTAAACATACTCTTTCATGGTATCATGAGACGGTACGCTCCTGCGACCTCTCGCTTCCGCAAACCCTAATCGCACCGCCGCTGAACCCCACGTTCGCCGGCCGATCTACCACCGTCGCTGAGCTCGCCCTGCTCGCCGGTTCACGTGCCGTCGCTGACTTGTTCGCCGGCCCGTCCACTTTCTCTCCAATTCATCGTGATCGCGTCGCCCAGCCGCCGCTGATCCGATCGTGACTCCAGGCCTGATCCGATCGTGAGTCCAGGCCCCGCACGTGAAGCCTTCCTGACTCTGGCTGATCCGATCGTGAGTGCAGCCTGCTGGTTACGTACGTGCGTACGTCCGTCCGTCCGCGTGAAGATCCAACACCGCCAACACCTCACGTGATCGGCAGCGTCGCGTGATCCATCGGCAGCGTCGCATGATCCGATCGGCATCGCCCGCAATTACCGATCCACCAGCCGCCGCCGATCGGCATCGCCCGCAATCACCGATCCGCCGGCCTGCCTGATCCCTGCCTCTACCCCGCCGATGGCAGAGACCGAGGCTGAGCATGCCACCCGTGAGGCACAGGAGCAGCGCGACCGGGAGGCCGCAGCCGCAGCCGTAGCCGCCGCCGCCCGCTCCGCCGCCCTCGACAAGTACGAGGCCGACCACGCCGACGTCCACGCCGCCGCCATCGCCGTCCTCAACATCAAGGTGCTCGTGCCCGTCGTTCTTGATCGCGTCGCCAACAACTACACTCGATGGCGCGCCCTCTTCCTCGTCGTCTTGGGCAAATATGCCCTCACCGATCACGTCCTCACCGACGTGGTCAACGATGATCGACCGGCGTGGGTGCAGATGAATTGTACCGTCCTCACGTGGATCTACGGCACCATCAACCCCGATCTGCAGCAGTCCACGATGTTGAAGGAGCCCAACGCGCGGGTTGCGTGGGTGCATCTCGAGGACGAGTTCCTCGGGCAGCGCGAATCGCGCGCCCTCTTGCTGTCCGCCGAATTCCGCACCGTGAAGCAAGGCGCCTCCTCCATCACGGACTTCTGCCGCCGCCTCGAGACGATGGCCGCCTCTCTTCGTGAGTTCGGCGACCCCGTTGGCGACCGAACCCTCGTCCTCACCCTGCTGCGCGGCCTCAGCGAAAAGTTCAGTCATGTGAGGACGAACATCAAGCTGCGGCAGCCGTTCCCCACCTTCGCCGAGGCGCGCACCATCCTGCTGCTCGAGGAGATCGACCTCAACGACTTCGCCGGCGACACCGGCGCGTCCTCCAGCAGCACCACGCCGCCTCCAGCCGCACCAGCACTCCACGCGGGCTCGGGCTCCTCCAACAGCAACGCCACCTGGCGCCCTCCCGCCGGCGCCCCTGCCCCTCCTGGCCGCACCACAGGCGGCGCGCCCGCCCATGCCGGCCAAGGCAACGGCAATCAGGGAGGCCGCTCCGGACGCCGCCGCGGCCGCAACAACAAGCAGCAGCAGCAGGGCGGCAAGCAGCAACAGCAGGCGACGCACGGGCAGTACCAGCGCCCGCCGGCGCCGTACCAACCCTGGACGTACTGGGCTCCCCCGCCACCAGCCCCGGGACCGTTCTACAGGCCGCCTGCTGCAGACTACATGGCCGTGCAGCAGCAGCAGGCGCCCTCCGGCTACCAGGCTCCACCCGGCTTTGGCGCGCCACCTGGCTTTGGTGCACCGTCCGGCTACGGCTACGGGGCGCTCGGCTACCACGTCGCCTCACCGCCACCATAGCAGCAGCAGGCATGGACGCCCATGCATGGAGGCAGCTTCGACACGTCCTCGCTCGCCAGCAACTTCAGCACCATGACGCTCTCTCCTCCCGGCGCGGGCGAATGGTATGCTGATTCGGGCGCTGGCTCCCACATGGTCAACCACGCTGGTATACTCACCGCCTCTCACCCTCCCTCGTCATCGCATCCTTCATCTATCATTGTTGGTGATGGGAACTTACTTCCCGTTACTTCCGTGGGATCACACTCTTTTTTGACTACTCGGCGTCCTCTAGTTCTTTCTAATGTTTTAGTCTCTCCCAACATTATTAAGAATCTGATTTCCGTTCGCCGTTTTACTACCGATAATAATTGTTCAATTGAGTTTGATCCCTTCGGCCTTTCTGTGAAGGATCTTCAGACACGGAGCGTGATCGCCAGGTGCAATAGCACGGGAGACCTTTACCCGTTCTTCGCACCATCCAGCACCACTGCCCTTACTGCTGCTGCATCTTCCACCACCCTATGGCATCGTCGTCTCGGTCATGTCGGTCATGAGGCTTTGTCCACGCTCATTAGTTCCAATGCTATTTCATGTAATAAGCGCCATGATACTCACATTTGCCACGCCTGTCAGCTTGGTCGTCATGTGCGCCTTCCTTTTAGCATGTCAAACTCTCGTGCCTCGCACGCCTTTGATTTAATACATTGTGACCTCTGGACATCCCCAGTTGTTAGTGTGTCTGGCTACAAATATTATCTTGTTCTTTTAGATGACTGCACACACTACACTTGGACGTTTCCTTTACGCCTCAAATCCGACACGTTTGGTGCCATCACTCACTTTTTTTCTCATGTGCGCACGCAGTTCGGCTCCTCCATCAAGGCAGTCCAGTGCGACAACGGCCGTGAATTCGACCATTCCTCGGCCCGCACGTTCTTCCTCTCTCATGGAGTCGTCCTTCGTATGTCCTGCCCTTACACTTCACAGCAAAATGGGCGGGCCGAGCGCATTCTTCGCACTATAAATAATATTGTGCGCTCTATTCTTTTTCAAGCTAGTCTTCCTCCCGTTTATTGGGCTGACTCCTTGCACACCGCAACATATCTTCTCAATCGTCACCCCACAAAAACCCTAGACGGCCTCACTCCTTTCTTTTCCCTGTATGGCACGCAGCCCTCATATGATCACTTACGAGTTTTTGGCTGCGCTTGCTATCCCAACTTATCATCCACAGCTCCACATAAACTTTCACCTAGATCCTCTTTGTGTGTGTTCCTGGGGTATTCCACTGATCATAAGGGCTATCGGTGTCTTGATCTTCACACAAACCGTATCATCATCTCTCGCCATGTTACTTTCGATGAGACGGTTTTCCCCTTCGCCGATATGTCCACCTCCCCCCAGGACCACACCACACTCGATTTTTTGGATGCTGATGATTCCTCTTTGCCCGATGGAGCAAGAGCTGTGCTTGCAGGTACTCGCCTACCCGGCGGCATGGACGCTGCGCTAGGGGGTCAAACCCACCACCCGGCCACGGGCGGCCTCGACTTCACCGCCTCGGCCACGGGAGGCCACAGCCCGACCACGGGCGGCCACGGCTCCACTCCAGCTGGCCCGTCGTCCACCGGGGGCCTCGGCTCGGCCTCTACCGGCTCCGGTGATCTCGCCTCGACCGCGCCTGGTGCTGCTGCCCCTGCGGACGGTTCGTCCCAGGTTGCTGCCAGCGGCGCCGGGCGCCCAGCCGGCCGCACCACCACCACGGCTCCTCTCCAGCAAGCACCCGTCGTCAACGCGCATGGCATGCGCACACGCGGCAAGGATGGCTTCCGGCAGCCCGTTGACCGCCTCAACCTTCACGCGGCACCGCTGTCCCCTGTGCCCTCCTCCGTCCGTGCTGCCTTGACTGACCCTGCCTGGCGCCGTGCAATGCAGGATGAGTTCGATGCTCTGCAGGCTAATGACACATGGACCCTGGTGCCTCGACCGTCCGGTGTCAACCTTGTCACTGGGAAATGGGTTTTTCGTCACAAGCTCAAGTCTGATGGCTCCCTGGATCGTTACAAAGCTCGTTGGGTGCTCCGCGGCTTCACACAACGTCCAGGTATTGACTATGATGAGACTTTCAGCCCTGTGGTCAAACCAGCAACCATCCGCACAGTTCTTACTCTGGCACTCTCTTATTCATGGCCTATTCATCAACTTGATGTGAAGAATGCATTTCTCCATGGCATCTTGAATGAGACAGTATATTGCGTTCAGCCTGCTGGTTTTGTTGACACCTCCCGCCCAGATTATGTGTGCCGTCTGAACAAGTCACTCTATGGTTTGAAGCAAGCACCCCGAGCCTGGCATCACCGCTTCGCGACTCATATCACTTCTCTCGGATTTATTGAGGCGAAGACTGACAGTTCTCTGTTCATATATAGCCGGGGTACTGATGTGGCATTTTTGCTTCTCTATGTGGATGATATTGTTCTTACAGCCTCCTCTACAAGTTTTCTGCGGCGGATCATACATGCTCTCCGCCAAGAATTCTCCATGACAGATATGGGGGCCCTTCACCACTTCCTTGGCGTCAGTGTGCAGCGTCAGAGTGACAGCTTGTTCCTCTCACAGCGTCAGTATATTCTGGACATTCTTGACCGTGCTGGTATGCTTAATTGCAAGCCTTGCAGCACCCCTGTGGATACTCACTCCAAGCTTTCTGCTGATGGAGCTGCAGTCACCGACCCCTCCTTCTACCGCAGTATTGCTGGTGCTCTTCAGTATCTCACTTTTACTCGTCCAGATATTGCTTATGCTGTCCAACAGGTGTGCCTCTACATGCATGACCCCCGGGAGCCTCATCTGGGCGCTATGAAGCGCATTCTTCGCTACCTTCAGGGTACCTTGGATCTTGGTCTTCATCTTCACCGGACCTCACCAGTAGATCTGACTGTCTACACAGATGCAGATTGGGCGGGCTGTCCTGACACGCGCAAGTCCACTTCTGGCTATGCGGTGTTCCTCGGGGACAATCTCATCTCGTGGTCCTCCAAACGTCAGCCTACAGTGTCCAGGTCCAGTGCTGAGGCGGAGTATCGAGCCGTGGCAAACGGCGTTGCTGAAGCCTGCTGGTTGCGACAACTACTGCACGAGCTTCACCATCCTCTTCGCCGTGCTACCGTGGTCTATTGTGATAACATCAGTGCTGTTTACCTCTCCAGCAATCCTGTCCAGCATCAGCGGACCAAGCATATTGAGATTGATTTGCACTTCGTCAGAGAGCGAGTCGCCCTCGGTGAAGCACGCGTCCTGCACGTTCCCACTACGTCTCAGTACGCCGATATCTTCACCAAAGGTCTGCCGACATCAGTCTTCACGGAGTTTAGGTCCAGTCTTAATGTTCGCGGTGCTCCCAGTCTAGACTGTGGGGGAGTGTTGGAATGTAATCCGGTTAATGGGCCAGCCCACCAAGGCTCCCCATCTAACCTATATGTAAACACTGTGTATTCCCAGTTAATGTATTGAGTATTCCCCTAAACATACTCTTTCAATTAAAGAAAAGAACCAGAGCAGCAGCTCGCTATTTATATATGGAGTTGGAGACACGTACGATATGATAAGCCTAGATGTCGTTCATGTGGCACAAAGATTACTAGGACTTTTATGTGCTAGCAACGTTGGTCTGGTTGGGCAACGACAAGTTGGTTCAGAGGCGAGCACATTAGCTGCTGGAGAGAAGGCCAAGGCCTTCGTTGTGCTGGAGCAAAGAAGCTCGCAAGGATAATCAGCCTTTCGGCTGGAAGGCAAAGGAAGGAAAAGATTTTTTTTATTTCCCTAATATAGTTTTTCGAATAAATTTAAAAAAGATTTCAATTAAGTTTTGAGATTCAGTTCAAAATCACTCAAAAAACAAACATCAATACAACAGCATGTATGCAATAACAATGTTACTAAACCCTATAATAAATATTAATTCACTTTTTCTATTTGTTGGTCGCCTGGATTCCGTCTTTCTGTCCAGGCGACACGCGGCCTGTGCGTGGGCGACAATTCTGTCATCGGATGGATTGTGGGTGCGCTGAGTTCGGCTGTTATTGGGTGTGTTTGTTCCTTATTGGGTCCGAAAATGAACCCGCTAAGACCGCCGCTCTACCCGAGTGGTTGACCACCCACTCCCAGCTCCTCTCTGTCTATCCCTCCCACTCTCTCTCCTCCCCTGGTTCCAGATCTGCCTGCCATCTCCTCTGTCTCCTCTGCGGCTGCTCCTCTGTCTCGAACCGTTCCCCACCGCCGGCCGGATCTCCTGGGAGGCGACTATGTGACGGCGACCCCGCGCCTCCCCCCCCCCCCCCGCCGGTCTCCTCCAGCATGATGAGCCGTCGCCGCGGCATCTTCGATGGCCTCCCCATCCCGGCCGACAAATCGATAAGTCCCCTCAACATTGTTCGCTCCTCGTGTCGGTTGTCCCGGAACTGTGATTATCGGAAATGCTAATTCGTGTCGTCTCAGTTCGGGCGGCGAAGTACCTCAAGGTAGGCATGTCGCGGATGGGCGAGAGATAGGTGGCCGCACGGTTCGACTCGCTCCCGCACGTCGTGCACATCCTCACCTCCATGGACCGCTAGGGCGAGATCCAGTTCCTCAAAGAGCAGATCGACCTCATCAAGGACGTTGTCGACGAGGTCGTGCACGCCTACCACCATGGCTTGAACAAGGCCATCCAGAATTACTTTCAGGTTCGTCGCTGTCCACCCACCCACCCAGGGATCCTTCTGTGGAGCTGTATGGTTTAATTTCCGTTTTCCTTCTCCACCAGTGGAGGAGCTGTGGAGGAGCAGCTCCAGTTGTTTTTCTGGGTCTGCCAGGGGTGAGAATGAATGGCGGTGTACAGATGGATTGTCTCCGTCAGTTCATGCTCTCCCCAAACCCTTGTCCTGCACGCACCGTTCAGATCCAGCAGGATATTTCTGTTATAGCGTTTTGAACTTCTCTCTGTGCCTAGAATTTTTTTGTTGCATTACCAAGCTAGGCAACAACTAATGCTGGATTTGAACTTGTTGTTTATAAATTTCTTCTTTAGATGCCATCCATTCAATTGGGAAGGCGATGTTGTACTGGTGTTGCCAGATTTGATAGCTATCTACTTGACAGGAATCTCACCACTATGTAATTTTCCCCGAAAGATGAACACGAAGGGTGGAATTTTAGCATTTTGTAGCAGTAATCACAACACAAATGCTTGTTGTATAATGCAGGATCCATGTGTTTGGTCCCCGTTCCTTGCCAAGACTCGCCACACCTAACTTGCGGCTACCACTGTACCCCTATTTCTAGATTGCACTTTTATTTGCAGTAAATGCACATTTGGACTACTGCAATTACGGTAGTTTTCATGTGCAATATCCCTTGTTCCTTTCTTGTGACCTTATGATTTGTGGTAACACACCTTGCTAGCGCAGACCTAATTTTTGTCATTGTCCATTCATAGAAAAAATTGTCATAGACCATATTTTTGTTCTTGGCCTTCATAGAAAAAGATTTCTTGTGATTTTAACACACCTTTTCATTTGTTTACTGTGATTTGTGCCAGCGTACTCTCAATTTTTTGTACTTCTCCTCCAACTGCATTATGAGATAATTTGAATCTTCTCTGATACTATCTGTTGGTTTTAAGATGATTGGGATGAGCTGATGATGTCTGTTTTGTGGATTCAGGGTTAGCTTCTGTTTTGATGAAAAGAGAATAATCTCGTCAGTGCCGGCAGAAGGTGGTGCTCTGGATCCCCACCATGGTCAATGATAGGACGACGCAGAAGGCCATGGAGGACATCACGGACATCTATAGTAAGCAACTAATCGAAACTAATAAGCACGTTGTTTCTTCCATGCTTGATTGTTTTATTTTTTTATTGAATTTAGATGGAAAAAGAGCTATAAGATATGATGGATCTATAGCTAAAACTAGATAGATACGTCCTCCAGGATCTGGTTGCTTGCTTTAATTTCACCTTTTCTGTTATTGTTATTCAGAAACATACATGGCTTTACGACTAACATCGGGTAGCTGAATTGTTCTTGTGATCATATATTATATATATATGAAAGCTAACATGGTCAGGTTAGAATGTCAGGTCGGTGGCCGGAATAGAATCTGATTGTGATGCCTGATTCTAGTTCAGAGATGTGTTTGTGCATAGGTGCATGAAACCACCTTGTTTGTTTACTTAGTCTGTTGCAGCTTATATGTGCATTTGGCACGTCTCCAGTGTTGTAGCTAGAGCCTTTGGCTGAAGCCACTTTTCATGGCTTTGTTCCGTATTAAAAAATGACTTTGGCTCCATGTTTAGATGGTTAGAAGCCCTCATTGTGAGTTCTCAACACAAACCTAGAATCAGATTTATCTTTGTGCTAACATAGTCCAGAGTTCTATTAAATATGCTTTCTCTGTGCGTTTCCTTTTTCCTTTTCACCAGGACAAGTTAACATTACTGAGTACTCATAGCAAGGTTCACATATGAGTCATATTTTTTAATTATATACATATAAAATATAATTGCAGTATCAGCAAGTACTACTTGCACTATCTTAAATATGCAATTTATATATATATGTTCTGTAACTTTTCAAGATAATTTATATTCATTGTGCCTTGTTTATTGTTAGACATGTATTATATACGTGCAATTACTGGGCTTGTGTAGTGTCCGTGTGTCCATATTTGGTCGGGTAGCCCTAGCTTTGATTGTCTCTTGTGATTTGTGCTAGCATATCTTGAACTTTGTTAATTGTGATTTGTGCTAACACACACCACTTATTTGTCCTTGTCCTTTCATAGAAAAATTGTCTCTTGTGATTTGTATCAACACACCTCTTATTTGTCCTTGTCCTACCATAGAAAAAAATTGTTTATTGCCTTTGTGCCTGTGCTGAT